>OZ024917.1:40413665-40748664 GCA_964017125.1 Flabesymbios commensalis
TGCGTTCCGGGTTTGAATCCCGCTGATTCCATCACAGAAAAATTCTTGTTTCTTCCCTCTCAATGTTACTATGCGATCACGTTAATGGCGACCTCGCCGAGTTAACCCTTACAGCGCGGGGATCGACTTAGTCGATCGCCGCGCTGTAAGGGTTGAAGCGAATGGAAATTATATAAAATAGTGAAATGTAATATACCTAATGAAGGAAAGTTACAAAACATCCCTATAAAAATGGATTATTTCACTTTTTTTATTAATTTTAATCTAAATAGTTATATCATGCGATGAATAAAATCGACAAGAAAGTTTAACCCTTACAGCGCGCTGACCGACTTTAATCAGATTCTCCTCACTGTAAGTGTAAAGATATTTATATTGGCCGTAGACCCATAACATAGGTATTCAAATGAATCGAAAAGAGCTAACTAAGCCATTTATGATGATTTCAAAATGAAAAATGTCAAACTGATCACACGTAACACAAGTTGTTAATCCTTCGATCATTAAGTTATCTAATTTACAATTTAAATCACTAGAAGTTGTGTCCTTCTGACGCACCCAAAGTGTCCGAATACTATGCCTATTAGAGACCTGCGCGAGCCTCTAAATCATGCCCGCACCAGCCCAGCGGGCCCCCGCGCTTGACTGAACCCGCACATGAATGTATATTCTGTATCTGCACCCGCCCCGACCCGCAAAAGTTGTACCCTCACCCGCCCCGCACCCGCAAAAGTTGTACCCGTACCCGTCCCGCACCCGTAGAAGTTAGACCCGCACCCGCACACTTTTTTTCAGGCCCGCAGCGACCCGCAAAACTCACATTGTCACAGACTAACAAAAAATCAATTTCCTTCAGTTCTTTTTATTAATGAGTTATGCATGTATATAATTATAAGCATGTTTAATATTGTCTTTTTTCAAAGATATAATACAGTCTTGGCCCAACATTGTACCAGGATAATTACGTTAAACAACACCATGAGGAGATAAGTTTGTTTGAACAATGTCTACGTGGTAGCCACAATATTGACACGCGCGACCTATTAGCCCTATCAATCATGCAAGGTATCATTCAATTAATTGTTATTTTATGGTGTGTTTGCGCGAATAGTAAAAAAGTATGTAACGTGTTTGACTATATATTTATGGGCTATATTTTGTTTTTACTACAATAACGGGCATACTGCACTTGTCAGATAGATCTCTATAGGCCGACTCACACATTTATGGTTCAGCTTCCTACACCATTTGGGCCTAGGTTCAATTTATTGTTTCATGGTATTGATTAGAATTAAAACTATTGTTTCACGCTCATATAGAGGCGCCTGGAAAATTGATATAAATGTGTTTCAATGAAGATGTAAACAAATAATTATACAGTATAATTATACTTAATTAATCGCATAAATTTCAAATCACTCACCTGTCCCGTCGTTATAGCTTTCTCATATACATACACATAATAACACAGCTATTTTTATAATAATGGTCTCTATTGTACTATCACCTCATAACTTTTCATATCTTTTACCTGTTGTATTATAATTATTTTAACTTTCACATATTGGTACTTTTCCTTTTCTGTTTTAAATGTTATTGCTTGATCACGTTTTAATCACAAGTCGCTGAAATAGCTTTAGTCAGCTATTGTTTTCTCATTGTATACACTTGCGAATATAAATAAATAATCTCATCTAAATCAAAGCACTGTGAGGATTCAAAGAGTTTATCAATGCTAGCACGACACATTCATGGAATGCTAGTACAATGCTGGACCAGCGTCGGATGGAATATGTGTTCACAGCTCTGAGAAAGGGGGGTCTGTGTTAACCCATGCATGTGACTAACACTTCTTGGCCCGCGCACATCATTCTCATTCATCAGATCCACTATCCTTCCACTAGCGTCAGCCAGTGGCTCTGATTTATTGCACTGTGAAATGTGTTCCCTTGAAGATATTCATGAGCTTGACCCAATTTTCTGGCCAGCCAAACAGAATATATTTAATAAAAAAATGTCCTTGACTTTGTAAATGAAATGTAAACAATACACTGACCACCACGTGGCTGTCAAGCTGTCAAACTGACACTGTTTACACGCTAATTCCTATAATTGTTCTCGTAATGATGGCCAAAGGTTTTATTTTCCAATAGTCATTACCAGGGCTGTTTTTCTATTGTGTTTACATTCTCTGACATGGGGCCGTCTTGATTCAGTTCACATAGCATTATTAGATTTGACCTAGGTATTATTAGACGCCGAGACCTTTGGCTTGGTTGGTCTACTGAGCTTTATCTGGCCGGCTACAAGCACTATCTGGAAGCGACAAATAGGCCGCATTGGTCCAGCATTAGCGTGTTGTATTTCCAACGTTGTCAACGTTGGCCAATATTTATTCAGCTTCGGGGCAATGTTGCGTGTTTTTCGGTTAAAGATACTTGGTACCCCTATTTCTGTGAGCAGCTGAGTCACTTGAACAGACGGCCCGCATAAGACACACAGCTCTGTGGCGGATCAAGAGATGTGTCTCTGTCAGTGCCCCTCCCCCCCCTCTTCTTTGGTACGTACCCAGAACAAAAACACGACCATATAAGGCCTGTATCATATAGGCCAAAATATTTAAAATTCGCCCTTTTGAAGCGTTATAATTCAGAAAAATTCGGGGAGCCGTACCCTCCTAGGGCACAGCCAGTTGTAGACCTATAACTTAAAAAATAGTTAGCGTGGACATGTTGTCTGCGATTCACATGGAGGTGGACGATGTTAGGGGAAGTTAGAAAAGTTCGTTTGCAAGTAGATCGGTGATTGGCCAACGTAATGTCACATTTGACACAGTTGGAAAGGGTCAAGCTTGGGGTCACGGTACACCAGATTTTGATGCCCAATCTGGACGCGGCATTAAAAAAAAGATTCCCAAAGCACTGTAGCAAGGCCACCTAGCTGTGCTAGTGTGGCCCTGAGAAGGAGGCTGGCGCACATAAGCGCTAGGGCTGCCCGCATGCGCCCGCGCTATGGCTGCCCGCACATATTCGGGTCCCGCAAACCCGCGCGGGGCGGGCTGACTGCGCAGGTCTCTAATGCCTATATATTAGAGACCTGCGCGGGCCTCTAAATCATGTCCGCACCCGCCCCGCGGGCCCCCGCGCTTGACTGGACCCACACATTAATTTAGATTCTGTAAAAAATCACATTGTCACAAATTAACAAAAAATCAAATTCTTTCAGTTCTTTTTATTCATTATATGCATGTAAATAATATAGGCATATATTTTCTCATGCATGCATATAAGTGTTCATATGCACATATTTAATGATAATGTCTTTTTTTATTGAATATATTAATAGCGTATTGTTTTCTGTTTTAAGACCCGGTTGGTATGCTGAAATTGTCCAGTGGTGGTACATTATTGGGCCAGTGTCGCAAACAGAGGCCCAACATTGTACTAGGATAATTACTTTAAACAACACAATGATGAAATAGGTTTGTTTGAACAATGTCTACGTAGGAGCCACAATATTGGTGTAATATTGGTCCAACGTTCTCGACACTTGCCCAACTGAGGTGTTTTGTCAACTTTTCACCTGGTGATAATTACGCGCCTATTGTCTTGATTACGTAACCACGCTCAGTCGAAATCTTGTACCATAGTTTATACTTCCTCCAGCCCACCCCCCCCCCCCCCCATCCACATATGCGAGGGATTTAGCTGATAATTTACACCAAGCAATGCGTAATAAAAAATATTGCAATATATCATGTACTTGATATATTTGATATCAATTATATTATAATCAGTCTGATGTAGCATAACTCCTGAAAAACTTAGTGCTAAAAATAGGATAAACTTATATTTCATGGCGTCAATTGAAAAAATAGTAGTGAATGATCTCAATTTGTATCAATCTATATTATGTTGTAGCGTATACTGCAATTTTGTGGATATCAATTTTCACGCAAAACCATTGTTTTCAGTGGTAACATAATGTATGTAAACATTACGTTATCGTCACTAATTATCTTCGGCTGACCGATCATATTGTGGCTAATCCCCTCGACAATCTATCTATCCTGCAAGCTATCATGCAATTAATTGTTATTTTAAGGTTTGTTTGATTTTAAATGTTATTGCTTTATCATGACTGTTTTATTTCACAAGTCGCTGAAATAGCTATAGTTAGCTAATGTTTTCTCATTGTATACACTAGCGAATATAAATAAATATTATCTAAATCCGCGCACTGTGAGGATTCAAAGAGTTCAGCCATACCAGCACGACACATTCACCAGTACAATGCTGGACCGGCGTCGGATGGAAGAATATGTGTTCACACCTCTGAGAAAGGGAATTGGGCTGTGTTTATCCATGCATGTGCCTAGCACTTCTTGACCAGCGCACACAAGCACTAGTGCTGCCCGCAACCCGCACTAGCCTGCGTTATGTGGACAGGGCTGCCCGCGCAGGTCTCTACTATATATCATTCTTAAATTGAAGGCCAAATATTTTTAAATCTTGGCCATCGATGACACGATCCACAGTCAAGCACTGTGATTTAGAAGTGGGCTAAGAAATTGAAAAGGGGCCCATAGTAGATATCAGTCTGTTTATGATTATATAGACTGTTGTTTGGTGTGAAGTGGACTATCAATTTAAATCAGACGTCTGATGCATGGGATAAAAACACACAACATTTAGTTAACCTTTTCACTACCATACATGACGGAAATTTCCGTCGTCATTCGTCAATGAACGTAACCATAAAACGACACAAATTTTCGTCGAATATATACTACATTTATGTATTTTTCGTCATTTGAAGCTGGAAATTGCGTCAGCAATTCCAGCTTCAAATGACGAAAAATAGAACTCGTACAACAGTATATCTGGATCCTAGCATGCACCCCGGCCTGGAAGTCAAAGGGTTAAATTAGACGTCTGATGCATGGGATAAAAACACACAACATTTAGTTAGATGTGTCTAATGTCAGACATAAAGTGTAAGTAAACTAGTAAAAACGCACTAAATCACAACATCTAAATATATGCATGTAATGTCGAACACAATGTATAAATATATTAGATATTATAGTCCAACAAACACTGTTGGGCCAGCGTCGAAGACGCTGTATTTACATTGACCCGACATTAGTAAAATGTGCCTCATCTGCCAAGAATGAAGATATTATACTTACTCGTGCTACGGCGTGCATTCTCCATGTTACTGATGGTTCCAGCAAAGTAATGCATAATGCCGAATGAATACAATGAACCACTTTGTAGACCTTCTTGTTTGTAGTAAGACGACTCTGACGACACGTTTAGAGATGCCACCAAAAGCTGAGGTGGAGGGTATACAAGCGTCACCATAATTTGATAGTCTCCTTTTCCAGGATCATTGGCCCAGCTCAGTCCAATTGAATGCTCGTCTATGGTGATCGCTGTTACATTCCATGGTGCTAGAGCCTCTGCGTAGAAACGACATCACAACAATAAGTTGCATGTCTTCTGTTATACATGACAAACATCAGTGACCGCTCAATTGAATGTACTATTGTAATCTTGATCCACCAGGAGCAGCGAATTGCTGTCGCAATTATCGACTTGTAGTGGATAGACATATGACTACTGGTTTAGTGCTGGGCCAGCAGCGTAGTAAATCAGAACCCGCCTGCCCCCCCCCCCCCCCCCCCGAGAGATGCTGAGGGTATTCTATCACGCCGCACCACAGTGTTGCTTTTCTATCTCGTGAATTTCAGACAGGCACTGTCTGGTTTTAAGTCTAGTTTTAGTATAGGCCTAATGGGAAGACCCCACTGAGCTTTTGTACTTGTAAATGTAGCATTTTAAAGTTTTCTACTGTCCATACCAAAAATACAATAATAGTTCAATACTGGGCCACTGTCTGCGACGTTGGCATTGAAACATATTTGAATAAACGTATTTTAATTATTATAAGTAGGGTTCTCAAAAGGTGTCGGTATGGAGTCGCCTATAACGAAAATCCTGAATTGACTGGTCAGGAATCCAATAAATGGAGCATCACCCAACATGTACATCTTTGAACCGACATCGCTCCACATAGTGATCCAGAAAATCCTGAACAAATCTGGAGGAACAGCTGTGAATTTTCAAAAAATAGTCATCACAAAATCATTGCGCCAAGGTTTGAAGTCGATTGGATAAAAATTCAGGAGGAAATAATTTGACATTGATCCACAGAGTGATCCAGAAAATCCTGAATATATCCGGAAGAACAACTCGGAATTCTTAAAAAAGATATAGCACGCAGTCTGACTATCCGTGACACAATGTCACATGTTAAAATTGCAAGTTGATTGCATGAAAACTGAAGGAGAAATAGAACTCCGATTTTGGACATTGAAAAGAGAAAATCAAGAAAGAATCAAACAAAGTTCGTTTTTATAACTGTTCACAATTATATAACTGTTCACAATAATATTGACTTAATTTTTAATATCAGTACGATGGCTGCGGTACTGATCATTCACTCTGATGATTTGAACCGATTCTTGTTCCAAGGATACTTGGAACACAAAAAAATAATTGTGAAATTAGGAAAAAACAGGGGCGAATCCCACTAAAATTAAGATAAATTAAAGCGATTTTCAGCTGGAGAGACTCCTGGAATCTTACCCGTAATCGCTAGGATTTTTTCTGAGAACGGGCTCATTCTCCCAAAGCGTATTGCCCTGACAGAAACATTGTAGAAAGTTGCTGGCTCGAAGCCCTCCTCGTATGCAATGAATAATCTGTTCGGATCGCTGAAAACAGGGGGATCGCCACCATGTTCATACTTAGCCTGGAATGCCACCTGCTGCTGGTAAGGCCATTCATATCTCACAGTAATACTGGTGGACGAGGTACCTTCGAGTCTCAAGTTCACAGGTACTTGTATTTCTTCTACAACAGTGTACAAAATAATAAGGCATACAACATATATAATCCGTTTGCCCTGGTGGTATGAAAAGGACGTAGATCTCTATGCGTGTTATGAAATAGGCAGAAACATCCCTTTGATCCCGATGTGATTCACTGTCCCAGCAAACACGAGTTATTGAACTAATGTTGGGCCAACGTCGTAAGCAGTGGACCAACAGTGACCCGACGCCGGGTCAATGCCTCGTGTGCTGGACACGCACGCGATGCTGGAATTTTTGTTTTAAAATACACTTTGTCAGTTTTCAGCCCTACACTCCCTCAGCTGTGCCGCGCACCCCTCCCAGTAAGCACAAAACATGTGTAAAACATTAATACAAACTCAGCCCAACGTCTTAGAGGTTGGTCCAACCTTGTATAAATGTTATACAAATGTTTAGTGTTTACTGGGCTAGTGTTGAGAGAGTTGCTCAGTGTAAATTGAGCCCTTAAGGTATTTCTTCTTGTATCGTCTTCAATTCTCATCTTATTTAGTGAAAATTAGGCCTACTTTTATATTTCTTAAGCTATTTTTAAAATATATCAAATAAATCCCAGTTCTGGTAGCTTGCTTCATTTTTGGCCAAATCGACTTTTTGAAAAATAGGCCATTCGGCACCCCAGTAAATGAAATGAATCGGGCTTTAGGCCACCTTTGTGCACAAATTGGCTAAACTGGGCCAGGAGAACCTCCTGAGGATGGTGAGATGATTGAGATGACACTGTCCTCCAGACACAGGATTCGAAATTCGAGCCCTGGCGGTCTGAGGCCGAGTACGCTACCTCTCGGTCACGGAGGCTCCCCACAATACTAACTTTCACACGTGGATGGGGAAGAAACATTTTTGTTTCTTTCAAACCGCCGAGCCCGGGAACCGAACCCCGAACTCTGGCGTGAAAGGCAGCGGTGCTAACCACTACCCTAGGGCCCCCGCCCTGGCACCCCAGTAAACACAATAGACATTAACCCAATGCTGTATTATTGTTGGCCCACCGTCTATGAAGATAGACCAGCATTAAACCGGCATTGGTTCAACGTCGCTTGTTTGCTGAGCTTCTGTGCACCTCACAATTGGAGGAAAGAACCCGACGGCCTACTTTGATTTAATTGACATCCTCTCATTCTGGGTTGAGTTGTTGTATTATCACAAAGCATGGTTTCTGAGATGAAAGCCCCCATATTCTAAGCGAGTGATAAGATGGTATCATAATGTTGCACAATAATAATTATCATTATAACGTAGGGATGAAAATTCCCTCTCTTTTTTAATTAAGACATACCATTTGATAGATCTTCAGTATGATTTTAAAGGCCTATATATATATACATATATACAATAGACTTGGGCATAGTGAAATAATTGACCTCTTGTTCAGCTCTTAGCACAGTTACCTGTTTCCGTTGCTAGATGTAGCTTATTATTAGTCAGTTGGCCAGAGGTGGCCAAGGAGGGTTTCGTCACCACTTGAGCGTGCATACCTAAAACCATTTTTAGTATGTCAATGGGACTTCTGGGCATAACTAGCACCCGGTTGTCGGCTTGCAGGTGTGTGCATGAGTTTTTGAGGGGCAAAATAAGATTTATTACGAAACCGCAAAAAAAATAATTCCGTGAGAATAAATAATTTATTACAATTAAACTAAACGTTTTAAAAATGACACAGAATAGACCGGATATATGCTCAGTATCATTTAAAATACAGCTATTATAAAATAAATCACATTTGTTAAGTTATTGCAACACAACGAAAAATTAGTAAGCTGTAGACGGTCAAACCGAGTGCTTTTCCTATGCAAATAACATCTTTGCAATTGATTTTTAGAACCAGTATTTTAGGGCGATAGTTATATGAAATATGCAGGATACTACCTTGTTGTGATATACCATATACTGTGCAGTCAAATTAATAATATTAAACTCGAAAGTATATAAGACCTGGGAGAATGCATATGTATGCAAATACATGTGAAATAGATGCATAGAAATAAAGTTAGGGAGACCGGATAGGTAGGCCTATACATAATTATCATAAAAATAGATACTGTGGCATCAGCTTTTAAAAACAAAAACATATTCAAAGCCGATTGTACTTAGCAAACCAATAAAATATGATAAACTAGTGGCTCATAGTTTGTCACTTCAAGTACATGTATGAAACATGATACTGTGCTGATACACAGAAATAACATAATTTTTATTATAATGTTGGCAATTCAGTAAAACATCGAACTTCCATGTTTGAATAAACCATATTATCCAATTAGCAATAAGGAACAACCCATCTGACGTCTAGCACAACTACACCGCGAATTAATACGTTTGCTTGCAGTACACAAGTAGACATAGCTTTGGGCATAAAGTAGGTATTAGCTGACATCTCATTGGGATGGGCAGTGGTGGATTCAGCAATTGAAGCCAATTTTTTTACTATAATTTCTAATACACACCACAGCTGTCACATTCATCCTCGTATGTGCTTTACAGGGGTCCGGGGTCATGCCCCTACAGAAAAAGTCAAACTCTAAGACTTAAAATGGTGATTTCTGGAGCCCAAATTAGTAGGGTTTTTTTTTTTGGGGGGGGGATACTGGAGGGAGGGCTCCCTCTGGATCAGCTATTGGTGGGTTGCATTATTCGAATGGGCTGATTCTTTTGGAGATGATATATCAAGGAGAGCAATATGGCATAGACCCTAACAAACTGTTTCGGGTAAGTCGTCCTCTGTGGGTGTTTTTCAAGATCTGTTGCTTTTTATCATGGAATTGAATTGACTAATTATACAGCAGTTGATGATAAAGGGCTAGTACAGTTTGATCACAAATTTATCCGCTTCTTTAATTTAAATCTGCCATTTTCAACGCTTGAATAAATAATATGGTTGATGACATTACTCATATCAACAAAGTTATAATTTGATGAAGATATAAACATATTTGCCGTGAGATGTCCCCCTCATCTTGCCTAATAAATAGTATAATAGTAAAGTTAACAGATCTGTGCCACGATATGTTATGAATGCATCAGGATGATACATTATGTTAGTAGATCTATCTACATGCATATATGGTACAGTACTATATAAAGTGTACAGAAACGATATTATAGAACCATAAAGTTACAATTTAAGGGTAAAATATGGCATCACAATTTAGGCACATTATATTATAATGTCACTATATGATGGTATAATCTTGTCACAAACCTTACAATTCCATGTTATGGCATGATAGTGTCGATATATGATAATCATAGTAGGGCCTACCATAATAATGGAATTATAATGAAAATATATAGCAATAAAATGACGGTATGCCGACATTTAAAAGTATAATGAAATTCATGTTTTTATACCCCAGCATGACACTGAAATGGTGGGATATTCCACATTATGCTATACAATGATGGGATGGAGCACTGCAGTGTCAGAATATGTTACATTAATAATAGAATAATACAATAATATTGCACTAGTAGCTGTAGTGTAAAAATATTACATCCACAGCATTGTATATGGTATTAAATGTTATCAGCATACTGTCACAATAGGATGATATATTTTAAGAATGTGCAGTTATAGTAGGCCTATTAAGATATCATACTAATCCCCCACAACATGCTATTATAATGTGTATATATGACATTAACTATTCGATGTTTGACATTTTGCTTAACCTTATATGACAGTGTGAGTTCTGGTAATAAAATTATATGTGGAGGTATTGTATTCAACATCAGCATATAATGTCAGAATATGGCTTTATAAAGTGTGAATATATCAATATAATTGGCAATACAGTAGTGAATAAAACCTGCACTGTGAACATCAACTCTTAGGAGCAGCGAGGCCACTTGGTCATTCCCAAAAATGACATTTTGTATATAAATGAACCTCCTATGTGCAGCCACCTATGTTAAAAGGCCACGTTAACTGTGTCGCAAGCGTGGCGTGATCACGATCTGCTGAAGGCAGGTCGAGACGTTGCAATTGCGTTTTCACACTAAGTTCCAAAGTGAGTAAAATTTACCCACAGATTTGACATGTTAGTATCCTAGATCAAAACCATTATTATCGCATGATATTGCTGTATTATAGATATACGTGACAATTAAATATCCGCATATGTTATTATATAATGTAAGGTATTAGTAATATAATTGAGGGATGTATTGCATATTATAATGTTCTATATCAGGCCTGCTATAGTGTGCAAATATGGTATCGTAATATCAGAATAAGATTTCATGTAAATAGCAGAATGTCACTTTAATGTGACGATATGGCATTATATATCATATGTTGACACATATATATATATATAACCCTTATGGCTTTAAAGTAGCATAGATATAAGATGACACCAAGGTCATTTGAGGGTTATTTCAAGGTCAAGGTCAAATAAACTTTTTCTTCTTGGGTGGCTACCGAGGATTCACATTGTTACGAACCAGGGCAAAATAATGGTTAATTTTTTTTTAAATTTCGAAAGTAAAAGTTATCTGCCTTTAAAAACCAAGTTCAGCTATGGATTATGAGAGTATTCTAATCATTTTAACTGGTTTTTGGGTTAAGTAGGTGATTTCGAAGACGATGTATAGAAATAAAAAAATGTTTATTCTCAAAAACTTAGGGACAAAAAGGCGCTGGATTATACGTATATTTGTCATATTTTCAAATTAAAGAGTTTGAATGGTATGCTTAAATACAAAGTTAAAATGTTCTCTTACTACTCCTCTTTTGATCTTTGATAAAAAATATTGTCTTCAAGTATATTATAATAAAGCTTATATAACCTCCACATTATTTTTGATTTTTAATTAGGTTTTTTTCTGTGTATAATAATGTTGATTGATTGGTAAAATTGACAATATAAGGGTGAATTTGGCGGCAATTTTGAAAATACTCTGTAGCTCCAAATCAAATAATATTGTCCTAAAACATTTAATAGTAAAGCTATATTACATCCAGATTGTTTTTTATTTTTAATTGAGTGTTTTCTGTTCATAATAATCAGATAAGGTTGATTGACTGGTAAAATTGACGATTTAGGGTGAATTTGGAGGCCATTTTGAAAATACTCTGTAGCTCTAGTGCACCCACATGAAAGTCGACAACCGGTCAGGGTTTCATTATAAGAGGTCTGAGAATACATCTAGCAAGGTTTTAGGTATGCACAGAAAAGTCGACACGAAAACCTTAAATAAGCTCTTTTCTGATTCCTGGCCAACTGACTATATATAGACAGGTTGAGAATCTCACATTTTGGACAGTGCAAAAGCGGTGTACCGAACTCCCTCATGATGGCGGCCAGTAATCATATAGTGGCCGCCATCAGAGAGTTCGGTACACAATGACATAAGCGTGAAATGCCGAGCTTTTCTATATCTATCATATCAATGTAAACAAGCACGCTTTGTTCTCAGTCAACTGTCAAGCGCTGTCTGATTGGCCGTTCTTGAGACGCAGCGCGTGCAACATTCAAGGTATCTCGCTATTTAAAATAGTTGAACGCTAGGCTCGATACAGCAAGGTATCGCCCAGCGGTAAGAAGTTGATAATACAGTAGAACGATCTGAACCAAGTATGGCATTATACCAATGAGACGGTCATTTGGCTCAGACATCTCATATGACCAGAGTAGGTCTAATAACCCGAATAAAACCCCAGAACGTTCATATTGTAAAAGTGGCTTCATCCCCTTAAGCTGTCGTTTATGTGTGCATCATAATTATGCAGTAGCTCATCCGGCGGTGAAAGATTTAGTGTAGCAGCAAAGTGACAAAAAAATTTGAGTCAACCTTCCATAAAAAAACAACATCACTTATCATATACCGTTGGAAAGCTTGCAATCTCAGAAATATGGCTAGGGGGGATAACAAGCGCAAAATTTTGGACAAATCTGGCAATTTGACCCTTTGTGCACCATGGTATAACATATTATGTGACCTATATATTTGGATATCATACCTTACAAAAGAAACGAAAGATTCATTAGCATCATCCTTATTTGCTTTTTAACTCGTTGGGATAATATCCCATATGATGAGAAGCTAATGAAAAAAATATAAAATAAATTTAAAGACCCTTTCTCTTCAAAAGCACCAACATGATTGAAGTTAAGACGTGGTAGAGTGCTCTAAATGTATTTACATTGTAACCATGTGTTAAAATATGTTGTAAGAATCCTCATTACTGTTATTGTAGATGTCTTCAGATAATCTCACTATAGAAATAATTGAATTTAAAATCAAAAGAATGACCCTTTGTGTACCACAGCACAGCATACCAGGCCCATTATTTGCCTCTTCAATTAGATTCTGATTTATTAGACACAATAGGAATATTTTAACGCCTCACCCATGGTGTTATCTACTGGATATCATCATTATTATGAGAATTGGTCTTTAGAAAGACCAGTTTAAATATAGCCACATTTTGCCTGCAAAAGCACAAAAATATAAATGCATATATTTTAATAATTTCGTAATCTACGGAATATTTAATTCTCAAAAAAGTAATACAAAATCCCAATTAGATTTACAATATGCACATTGAAATTATGTATCTTACATATAAAGTATATGAAAAAACATAAATTAACCCTTTGTGCACGAAATTCCAACACATATTTATTTTGATTTGTTTGAAAACGTACATCATACCTTTTTTCAGGATTTAGAGCTGGTATTTAATTTGCTATGACGTTATTGATATTTTGATCAGACAAGGTACATAAAATAAGATAAATAAGTTAAGATACATCAAAATTAATGTAAACAACCATTTGTAATCAAAACGACAACAAACATATCGTTCTATTCGTATTAGATCTACTCTTTTAGACATTTGAAATTCTATATCGCATATATAGATATCTGAAAACAAATTTGATATTTGCAAAAAAAAGTATATCTTACTTAAAATGATTTCTGCGTCATCTAAACTATTTTAACAAAATGTGTTCTTCGTCAAAAACACATTAAAATAAATAATTAAAAATACAACTTATGCCTACTAATAGTCAGGAGGCTAATGCACGTAAACTAGACCGTATCTGCAAATTATGAAAGACATCTTAGGATATGAAATATGGATAACATTTTCTCAACTACGGCTTTTTATGAAGAGTATAGGTCTAATAATTTAACCGCCTTATTTGCGCGCCATTGACAGAAATGCTGTTATTTGCCATATCTTCTCGTCAATTTTTGGTAGATTTGAACAAAGTTACATTCAATATTAGGTTATAGACATCAAAGGGTCCATTGGCCGCCATGATGTCTATAACCTAATATTGAATGTAACGCCACTGTTTACAACGCAAATTAATCATACATGATCATACGATTATCCCCGAAATCTATTAAAACTACCAACATAATATATTCTGTATTCACAATCACTCGTTTCCATCACTTTCGGCTAGCGTGGTGCAAAATGGTATAGATGTAGCCATGCGTGTTAGATAGAAATTAGTGATGGGAAATGGTATAAAGGGAACTTTTCATGTTACTTCCACATTAGATAGAGATTAGAGTGGTCTAAGATAGCATAAAGGGCAATTTCCACTTTCCGCATACAATAAATAGAGGTTAGAGTGGTGGAAGATAGCACAAAGGGAACTTTCCGTGTTTCTCCTATATATATAATAAATAATAGAGATTAGAGTGATGTAAGATGACATAAAGGGTACTTTCCGTGTCCCTCCCACGCTAGATAAGATATTACATGCACACCTAAGCAAGCAATAATGGGAGAAATAGGAAAATACCCTGTAGCATTTTATTAATATTGTAGGCTATTCTCGTTGTATTAAATATTGGCTTAAAATTATGCGTATACCTGATCACAGACATCCCAAAGTCTGTTATTCAATGTTGAAAGTTCTGAATGAGAGGTGTAAAATAACCGTCTCTTATGAGTTGTCTTTTGGAAAGATATGGTTTTAGTTTTGTGTGGATTAGCCAAGGTGTTGGTGATGTGGATATATTTGCGGAAATATTTAAAACAAAGCTACAGGAACATTTTAAGAATACATAGTTCCCCGACCTTGGAAATATAAGTAAATTAGCAACTAATTCAACATTTAATAGAGAATTTGAACCAGAAAGGTATTTGAATTTAAAATTATTAAGTCACATAGACAGGCATAATCCAGGTTAAGATGCTCCAGTCATATGCTACAAATTGAAGCAGGACGACATAAAACTTGTTAATGGCAGATTGTGAATTTTCAGTAAAGAATTATATATTATTGTTTTAGAAGATGATTATCATTTCTTAATGTTATGTCCTGCTTATACAGAATTGAGATCGAATTATACATCTTACAGCAGTTTTATAGAAATACTAACAGAAACTGAGGAACATGAAATAAAGAAATTATCTTCATATGTATATCAGCAGATCATACAGAGAAACTCAGAAGAAATAACTTTGCTACTACTACTACTACTACTACTACTACTACTACTACTACTACTACTACTACTACTACTACTACTACTACTACTACTACTACTACTACTACTACTACTACTACTACTACTACCACTACTACTACTACTACTACTACTACTACTACTACTACTACTACTACTACTACTACTACTACTACTACTACCACTACTACTACTACTACTACTACTACTACTACTACTACATAGAATGGTGCAAGATGGTATAAAGGGAACTTTCCGTGTTCCTCCTACATTAGATAAAGATTACTGTGGTGTAAGATGGCACGAAGGGAACTTTCCGTGCTCCTTCTACATTTAGTCCAGATAGAGAGTGGTGGAAGATGGCATATACAGTCCCAGCAGCGCAAGGGTTAATTATATACGGTCACGACAGCACATTGGGTAATTATATACGGTACCAGCAACAAAAGAGTTAATTATATACGGTCCTAGCAGCACAAGAGTTAAATATGTACGGTCCAGAAACACAAGGGTTAATTAATTTATATTTTATATATATATTCCGTCTGCTGCGCCTCTGACCATCAGATATTCATTGTCTGACGTAAAAACGACGATGCTACAGCGACTGTGAGGTTCGGCATTTTAATATTCTATTTTTAAGTACGGTAGGCCTACTTACCATTATGATCATACCTGAAAGGGTTAATTAATTAATTAATTAATTAATTAATACCAGCATTGCTAACATAGACTATCGGTAAATTTAAACAGACATAAGTCAGTTTTAGTTATGCATAATTATTTCAAATTCGAAGTTTATTTGTTCTCAATAAGTTATAAAAATTTCCGGTGCGCAAAGGGTGTGTCAATTTATTGTATAATTTTAATATATTCCAACACACATGCAACATTGCAAATATATATGTTTTTGTTTTTTAGTAATGTATTTCGCAGCATATTCAGAGAAATCTATAGGGCTTCAAGCATTTCTGCTTTCAGACACCACAGACTGTTTTTCAATAGGCCCACTTTGGGTATCAAAATGTCTGTCTATGAACATATGTTCACAACCAAATTTTGTCAAAGTGATGTAGAAACATTACTTTATGGTAATTAAAAATTATTTACTGCAAACTATTGATTGATATATTTATGAAGACAACATTTTTACAATTTTAAGGACATCACATTTTTTGCGTGTTTTCTGGCAGTAAAAGGGTGCTTCAAACAATCAAATCAAGTATATATATATATTTTAGTCATGGTAGGTTAAGTATATGTGCTAGGTGCTGAGTGACGGTTTGCTGCGTATTATTTCAGGTATATATCAATGACGATAGCAGAAAATAAATCTTAACAAAATATGTGATGTTGGTTCACAAAGGGGTGGGCGGGGGGCATAGGGTAGTGGTTAGCACCGCCGCCTTTCACGCCAGAGCTCGGGGTTCGGTTCCCGGTCTCGGCGGTTTGAAAGAAACAAAAATGCTTCTTCCCCATCCACGTGTGAAAGTCAGTATTGTGGGGAGCCTCTGTGACCGAGAGGTAGCGTGCTCGGCCTCAGACCGCAAGGACTCGAATTTCGAATCCTGTGTCTGGACGGCAGTGTCATCTCAATTATCTCACCATCCTCAGGAGGTTCTCCTGGCCCAGTTTAGCCTATATGTGCACAAAGGTGGCCTAAAGCCCGATTCATTTCATTTCATTTTCCAACGGTATATGATAAAAAAATGTTGTTTTTCCATGGAAAGTTGCCCTTTAAATAACGCCTTTTTGGTGGGTCTGCTGCAGCCCTATATATAAACTTGAAGTTTGCTTGTTCTTATAAATACAATATTAGAGTTTTTAGTGCGCAAAGGGTGTGCAAAATTATTTTAAAATTTTTTTTTCCGACACACATGAAATAGTAGAAAGATATAATGTTTTTTTTAGTAATGTATTTCGCATCATATTAAAATAAATCTATGAGTATTTGAGCATTCCTATTTTCAGACACTACATACTGATTTTCAATAGACCTACTTTGGGTATCAAATTATCTTTCTATGAACGTATGTTCACAAACAAATGCTGTCAAGGAGATGCAGAAGCATTACTCTATAGTAATTAATAATTATTTACTGCATATTATTGATTGACATCTCTATGAAGAAAACATTTTCACAATTTTAAGGAAAATAATTTATTTTTGCGTGTTTTCTAGCAGTGAGCGGGTGCTTGAAATAATAAATTCTTTTTTTTTTTATTTTGTTAAGTGATGGTCGGTTAAATATATGTGTTTGGTGCTGATGGATGGTTTGCTGCATATTATTTCAAGTATATATCGATGACCATAACATAAAATAAATATGAACTAAATATGTGATGTTGGTTCACAAAGGGTTAATTTGCCAGATTTGTCCAAAATTTCGTTCTTGTTACCTAGCCATAATCTTCAGATTATAAGCTTTCCAACGGTATATGATAACTAATGTTGTTTTTTAATGGAAGGTTGCTCATTAAATAACGTATTTTTGGTGGGTCTGCTTCAGCACTAATTGGCCAAATTAGCTCTTCGCTGATTGCTCAGTCAATTCTTAACCGATGATTCTAAAAATTTGTATAAACAGATTGTATTGTTCAAAAGTGAGACCATTTGACATTATATGTTAATTACATTGTTAATAACCTATATGGCTTCGTTAACTTGCTTGAGGTGTAGTCTCCGAATTAGGCCAAATGATATAACCTTTAAACTACTCAATGAAATTGGTAGCGTTGTGGCCAAATGAATTGAGCATAGTGCTCGCAAAATTTTCTTAAAAATCGATTAGGAATTGACCGAGTGATCAGTGAAAATGCAGCTTTCATTTTGAACACAACCTTCCACTGTCGGATGAGCTATAATAGGTTTTATACTCACGGGTACTGATCTGAGACACAGCCAGGAACTGAAACACAGATACAACAGGCTATCTACAGACACAGAAAAAATGAGGTTGAATTCTAACAGCCAGTCATGACTTAGGCCTACTTTAAAGAGACTAAATAGCCTGTTGTTTTTAACTAATTGACTATTAGCTTTTTTAAAAAAAGTCGACAAACTTACAAAACTTCCCACTCACTATTATAAGGGATATTTCTGCCAGCATCATGTCTGTAAATATACATGACAATCCCTCCTAAAATGTCACTTACTCACTTTATGGAGAGTTCGTGCTACAAGTAGTTCAATTTAAAGGCACAAATTCTGGGCTGAAGTATCGCTGTCCTTGGATTATAACCAGTTTAATTAGCTATAAGTTTAATTATATAGAATTTACTAATGAGATAGATGGTAAACTAACATGTAACTTTCAGTAATTGGATAATTAATCTGACCATCTATCTAATTCACATACACGTCATCACTCCACTAATCTGCGAATACACCGTTATGCCTGGCCATCAAATAAGTAAAGTTGATCCCATGCTGCTATTCGATGTTTGCCCATCGTCTGTGTGACGCTGGCCCAACATTAACCCAGCATCGGATGCATGTCTCGTATTTGCTGCGGTCCAGCAGATCAAGCTTCTCAGGTGATTATCATCATCATTATCATTAATCATCATTTATTTTATTATTCTGACATGTACATCATATTTGCACAGCACAACAAATAAACTAAATTCATCGTACCCAGCTCATACTCAGCAAACACAAAACATTTGTATGACTTTTATACAACGTCAGCCAAATGTTTTCAACGTTGGTCCACCATTGCACAAATGTTTTACAAATGTTTTGTGTTTTCAGGGTAGGGACTTTTAAGTATTTTAACCCCTTGACTGCCGGTGCCGCATTTATTCGGGTTTTCATTCTTTATTAGCACATTGAGTACCACTGTTAGTATCTTTATTATGGTATTTGGAAACTAACTTGATATTCTAAATATAGGATCGTTTATCTTACGAAGAGAAGTCTGAATAAGAATACAGTTTCAAGCTTCTTTATTGATGAAAAGTATTTCACAGGATTCGGTCTCATGCATAGATGGTAAGCATGATAATAATAGAACGTTGTAGTCTTATTTATTAAAACACTATTGTAAAAGATAAATGTCACAATCTCTGTGAGTAGCCGTTTCTGACAGCGGCCGGGTTGACGGCGCGCACGGCACTCCTTCACTCAAGCCGCACCACTTGCCTTTGTCTGTCCGCGTCACATACCAGACACATCGCCCGAGGGTCGCGTCCTTTGGATTCTAGTGCCCCCGCGGATCTGGCCTCCCTGCCATTGTCAGTAAGGCGTTGGTACAACGCTAAACTCAAGCCAAGCTCTGATTGATTGGCTGAATGTTAGCATAGCACTCTCTACTTAATATTCTACGATTTCGAACTTTAACAGTCACCACAAGTTTAAATAAAAAATCCTCCTGGATTTTGGTCAATTTTATATAAAAAAAAATTCGTGGTGTAGTAATTCAACAATCAATTTGATCAAACTCGAACCAATTTTCATAAAGCTATTATGCGACACGAAGTAATAAAGTCTACTAACGCATATTTGTCAAAATACATTACACTTTACACAATAATGATGTAACTTTATGAAAATAGATAGTTATTCAACATTTTATGTAATTAATCTTGAATACATGGTACTAATCATACTAATATTTCATCCTTATCTATAAAATACATAGTGTGTCATAACGTATGATGCTGATAATCAATCTATCTATTCTAATAAAAAATGCTAACTACTGTCTTTATAAAATGTTCGATTTGTGTGAAAAAAAAATATATATATCCCACAAATGATACAGAGTGAACGGTGAAATATTCCACTTATCATCCAAACAAAATATATATTTAGTGAACTCTAAAATGCTTCACCTATATCATATTACTAAAATATACCTTCATTGTCAAAGATATAATCCGTTACATATAACATCAACATATAAAAAATAAATCTATGTATATAGTGAACAAATTAAATTTATAGTGAATAATATTTTTCTTCACATATCATCTAAGACAAAATATACCTTCAGTGAACGCTATAATGTTTTACTTATACCCTCTAACTAAACATATGTATAGTGAGTAATATTTTGTTTCACGTCCCATCACACAATGATCATTAAAACACACATATTTTCAATCGTCTAATATTCCAATCATAACATTTTTCTTTTATTTACAACGTGAGCCACATTTATCAAGGATATCGATATGTTAGTAACACCTGTAAAATGAAAATAACAAAACGAAATTACACATGCACTATCAAAGACTCATGCTTTATCCCATGCAATGATAATTAGTCCATGGGCCAGGTAGGGTGACCGTGTACCCCCCCCCCCCCCCCCCAGGACAGTCTGAGACCAAGTATTTTTTGCTCCTTGGACCTCCCCCGGTATCAAAAGTCGATGCCATCAAAAAAAAGTTGGGATGGACTACCTGTTTTGGGCTATTTTCAAAATGGCCGCCATCAAAATCTGGAAATCACATTTTGTGCCATAACTTGAGTTCCAAGGCAGTTAGAGTCACAAAATTGGTGTCTATGCATATGTTTTTGGGGGCGAGGAATTTAATTATGCCAATAAAAAATATTTCTGTCTTGTAGAAAATTTATAAACAGCTATTCAAACGTATTTTTCGTGCATTTTCGATCATTTTTTGTGTTAGTCCATGGGCCACAGAGGGTTACTGTGCACCCTCCGCCTAAGAAAATCCGAGACCAAGTTCTTTTTTTACTCATTAGACCTCCCCCGATATCAAAAGTCGATGCCATCAAATAAAAGTCGGATGGACTACCTGTTTTATGCCATTTCAAAATGGCCGCCATTGAAATTTGGAAATCACATTTTGTGCCATATTTTGAGATGTAAAGCAGTTAGAGTCACAAACTTGGTGTCTATGCATATGTTTGTGGGATAAATCCAATTATCCCAATAAAAAATATATCTGTCTTGTAGATAATTTATAAACAGTTAAATAAACGTATTTTTCGGTATTTTTGGTCATTTTTGTGTATTTTGATGCGAACACAGAAAAAAACTAAACTTCAAATAAAAATTGTAGTGTTATTTTATCCCGTGAATAATGAGCATTACAGTGTTGAAAGTTTCAAATAAAAATTAAACGTTGCTTATTACTACCATGGTAAATGTAAACACTTCGTGTCGAAAATATTAAAATAACAAAGCGGTGACTGTTCCATGAACCGATTAGAAGTACATGTAATCTTCATCCATATTAGATATGACCAGCAACTGAGTATTTTATTGGAAAAAACACAATACTTTCACACAAGATCATATCTCCACTTTAAAATTTAAAACGGGAGATACACCCTTTCAATTCCAAGGGAAAGATATCATTTTAAATTCGCAAGTGCCGATAGCAGAGTTTGATTATTGTCCAGCACTTAAATGGATTCTAACAATCATCTAACTAGTTACTGTAAACACATTTAACCAGATGAAAAAAGCGCGAAAGTAAAACAAATAAAAACAGGTTTTAACAAAATATTTGGTACCTCTACAATCTATTGGTGATCTCGGAAATGAAATAAAATCGTGGTGTAAAATTTATATTCCATCAGATTGAGAACCACTTAAATATAACTTTGCAATACCGCACAAATTAAGCAAAATATTTGGCACCACAACAACTTGTAATTATGGTGACATTTGAATTGAAATAAAATTGTGGTTTAAAGCCTTGTTGCAACCAGACTATGACTCACTTACATATTAGCAAGTGTCATTAACTTGGTTATTGACAATCATTCTTATTTATTGCACACTCATTTCACCAATTTATCTAACACACATTGAAAAACAGAGTTTCTGACATAATATTTGTCATTTTAACACATTCTTATAGAGGTGACATTAGAAATACAATAAAAATAGCAGTGGTAAAGTCGTTGTTCCACCAGAATAATAAATGCGTTGGCACTACCATAGGAAATAAAATAAACATATCATCAGCTACTGATTAGCTAAGCCTAATCCTCATCACTGTCACTTTCAGCTACTGCACTATCATCAGACAACACTTCTTCCTCTGATAAACTTGCTACATCATCACTTTCCAAAGTATCATCTTCCTCTGCTATGTCTACTGGGATAATTGGACCTTGACACCAGACGGGCACAAATTTCCCATTATTTTCAGTCCATCCGTGACCATTAATTGCTAGAGGAATATATGGCTGAGTAATAATAATAATAATAAGTAATAATAATTCCAGTCTGATAATTTACTCGTCTAATATACCAGTACATGGTGGAAATTGCGTGAGGTCAATATTGCTCACTTCTGCTTCAAAAAAGTGTAGCGATACATACATGGCACATGGGAACTCTTCCAGGTCGGTCACCAAATCATCGGAGATATGCCAAACATCCTCTAATTTACAGAGTACATCTTGCAATCCCATATTCTTCTTAATCAGTATTATGTTTTCATTTTCCCTACGCCTTTGAATGCACTTGTTGTATCTTCTCTATCATCTGATATCATCCATGTTATGTCAATCATCACCACCAACTTTCATCTCATTGCACATAGAATATTTGACAGCATACCAAGGAGTGACGACGCTATTTTTAGCACAGACATGTATAAAGAAGGCTCGATTAAGGAAATGGAGAGACAGATGCGTGGTACCAGTGATTATTTGTATCATTGTTATCAAATCAAAAAGAAACTGATACTGTTAGTGGGTGTAATAAGCTAAAAATAGTTTGAAATGGTGATAAAGCTCTGAAATTTTGCCACAGTATAGGTATGATGATGTTATATCAGTTTAAGATGGGAGCCCACGAGAATTTTTTTTTGCAATTTTTAAATTTCATGTTCAATGTTTTTGTTTTTTTAATTTATAAAAAATAACACAATCGACTTTAATTGTAAATTGTAACGAAAAAAAATGTATTTTGAATTATCGGACTTATTAAGAGGAAGCTAAATTATTGCGTTCCGGAATAAAAAATAAAATAATCTTGATTTAAATTAAAAAAAAAATGTCCACCGCCCCCCTTTTTTCAGTTAAAATTACAGCTATGTCCCTTCCCTTGCAAATTCTAGATGTGAACCTAACTTGCATAAGAAATTAAAATATCGTGTCAAATAAACTTGTTTTCTTCATTTTTATTTACACAATAGGCGCCAAAACTATAATATCAGCAAAAAATATATATAATACAATTCATAGAATTGTGCTGCAATGACAAAATTGACGTTGATATCTGATAATGAAACGCTTTAACCATATTATTCGGTTATTTGAGGCCTACATTTATTATGTTTAATTATGTCTAAAAATGAAATATTAGGACCAAATTAGAGCCATGTTGACAGTTCCCTTAATTCAGTCAACATCGCCTTCGCATCCTTGACCGTCCTGGAACCGCCTTTGCTTTTCAACCTGGCACAGAGAAAACCGTTTGTAGTAATATTGTTATATATACGGACACTATATTCAAACAATATAAAATACCAATTTAAATCATACAAAAAAACCATATTCTGTTCTCGTCCATTTATGATCAAAATCTGGTCAAAGTAGGATTAGTAAGCTGAAAAATAGTTCAAAGTGAGACATATTCAAATGATAGTTTATATGACCAATATAAAAGGAAATTAAACAAATAATAAAATACTCACTTATCATATATACGAATCATTCTATGCGCATGATGGTTTGTTAAATCTCGCTATGTGTATACGCCTGTCTAAAGCAATACAACTATGCCAAATTCCCATGTGGAGGTGATAATGGTTTGACAATACCTCTTCAGTACTTCGTCATTGTCACGGTTTACAATGAGCCAGCTATTGGCAATATGTCGATTTTATTGTTTAAAAAACACATATTATTTTTTTAAACACGATAAGCTAAACAAATACACATATTTAACTCAAATGTTAACAATAATCCAAGTCACTTGAGAATCATCACAAAAAAATGCAAACGCTATGCAAACGCATAGCTGACTTTTAATTATTCTATTATTCAAATATACTATGAATTGTAATAATGTATCTCGATGTATCATCATGTCAAGTACACATTATTCATACTTCATGTTCAGCAGCGCGTACTGGATATGTCACTTTGTGGTTGCCGAATTCTTAAGTCATCATCATCATCACACACACTGTAAACTGATATCAATGCTTCCAGACGTTTGTTTAATCCCAATTAGAGTTAGAGAGTGATTTTTACCTGTGGTTTTGTTTTAATATATATGTATATCACTTTCCAATTAACTAAAAATAAATGAAAGTTTCGTGTCAATGGGGTAACACATATTATAATAATTATAGATTTTAACAGCTATACCATATCAAAATTCTTTTCTAATTATCTAAAATCAATGTTATTATTTAAAAAAATATTTTATGCATGTGCAACCATGCACACAACAACATTTGAGACACAAGTATATGTTTATTTCCGTTATATATATTACCTGTGAAAATAGAAAGAACATCATGTTAGAAAATACAGATAGTGCAGGCCGTAATGTTGGATACAGATCTCCGCTTGGATTGGAATGTTAATTTTTGGCACCAATGCTAATATCGATCTACTAGGTCTAATGATTCAAAAAAGTTTTGGTGCCATTTTTTCTGTTGAGGTTATAGGTCATTTTGGGGTCATTTAAAGTCGTCGAGCTTAAACATAGGAAAATGACACCCGGTTTCCACAAAAATGACACAAAGTGTATCATATGACCACTCAAAATTTGCAGAATGAGACACAGAACATGAATATAAATACATCAAGGACGTTAGTTCACTGTGGAATGAGATCGGTAACATTATTTGCATAGAACATACAATATTCGCGACTATTCGATAAGTGATGGCTGATATAGATGACACATTATGCAACACTTACTTACAATACACACTTACTGTTCAGATATTGTTATATGAATGGTAATTTGTACATTTAGATGCACCCTGACACCGGGCAATAGCAGCAGTAAACACTTATTTAGAAAAGGTGGCGCATCCGCTATGTTATGTACCCACACAGTGTAAGTTTAAGCCCTGGTCTGGAAATTGATGATTTTATATTTACTTTCTTATTGTAAACCTTATTTGATTTGTATTATTAAGTATCATAAGGTAAAAAAAATGTGCATTAATATTTCAAGTGTCACTTAGGAAAGTGATCTGTCACAATTGAAATGGGCGATAATAGGTGATTTTAGGATATATGCTATTGTAATGCGATGTAATTTAGCAGGCTCAATGTGAGAGATACGGCGTGATTACAATTTCACAAAATCCAATTACAAGATCGACAGGACTAGTCTACTGGCGTGGTTAAAAAGTTATGTTACTTGCACTGGTAGTAGGCCTACCTTTATCATAGGGGTACGCTTTACAAAAGACTTGTTGTGCATTTACAGTTCTGTCTTTCTTTGTCGAGTGAGTATGTGGAATTCACTTCATAGTTGTAGAATTTAATAGTAGTCTTTTTGTGTGTTGCAGAGCCACAAAGTAACTGACAACTAACAAACTGCACCGACGATGGCTGCGAAGAGTATAGAAACTGCACTGCTTGACAAAATTACTGAGACTAACTATAACTTGTGTATTAAATGCCAGGTTGCTGGTGGTGATTTGGTAAAGAATCCCTCTTCTCATGAAAAGTTTCTAATATGTGTTAAGAGTCATTCATTATATGGATCTGACGGTTACCGAAGTATCAACAAACGCCTTGGTAACAGCACAGCTGATGAACTAAGAGCAAAGGGTGCAACATGGCACCGAAATTGCTTTCAAGAGACTGTTCATACCGACAAACTCAAAAGAAAAAAGGTCAGGTATGAGAAGGCGATCGTTAAGGGGGATTTATCTGAGCTTGCTCACTCGCAGAGAGGGCGTCCTTCCATCGAATGTCCACCTACTTCTTCTTCTCATGATGGTCAGCAAGATGCAGATCCTTACAAAAGGTTTACGCGTTCTCTGGCGAGTGTTTTCACAAAAGAAGTCTGTCTCTTCTGCAATGGTGATGATTCAAAAGAAACTCTGCATGAAGTCACTTCCTTCAATGTTGGAGAAAAGATTTATGACGCGGTGCACAGAAGTAACAATGATGATTGGAAGATCAGACTTCAACCACTGAATGCCAAAGATGCCAGAGCTATAGATATTAAGTATCATTTGCCATGTTATGTGAGATATGTACAAAGAAGTGAAACAGTCATCGGCCCTGATAATTTGGATAGCAACACGACTCGCATAATAGCAGCAGATATAGAGTTTTACAGTCTTGTTAAAAAGGCACTTAAAGAAGGAAAAGTATTTCCAATAACTGATGTGTCTGCAACATATAAGGCCATATTAGAATCCAATGGAATCACAAATATTCCTACAAGACGTCAGTTTAAAGAGCAAATTGCAGACAACATTTCTGATGTTCAGTTTTCTCAACCACGAAAAAACAAACCTGAATTATTGTGCTCCAAAACTACTAAAGATAAAGCTGTTGAAGAAGTGCTGGAGAAATCAGATTTAAAGAGAGACATGCAGTCAATATTTAATGCTGCCCATGTCATTCGTGATGACATAATTCAAATGCGGACAGATCCATGGAAATTTGAAGGACATCTGGACACAACTGATCGCGATAAACACATTCCACACACTTTGTATAGTTTGCTCAGATGGATTACTCAAGGAACAGCAGAGTTCGGTTCACAATATCGCACTGACGCAAATCACAAAATCTGTTTAAATCTTGCTGAGGAGATAATGTATCAGGTAAAAAGCCAGAGGCAAGTTTCTTACATTCCACAAAATCCTGAAGCAGGATTCCGCTACTCGACACAGGATCTACCTGCATTACTTGGAACTGGTATGAAAGTCCATGCATACACACGTAGTAAACACATGATTGACTTCCTTCATGCTAGCGGTTTAAGTGTTGATTACTCCCGTATTCTGTCAATCGAAAATCAGCTTGCACAGGCGATAATTCAGAATATGAAAAAAACTGGTAGTGTTCTTGTGCCTCCTGGTATTGTACCAGGAAGACCAGTTTACTTCGCTATCGACAATGCCGATTTCCAAGAAGATACACCGGATGGAAGGAGAACTACTCATGGCACAATACTGGTTTTGTTTCAGTCCAAATCAGATAGTGACTGTCTCATCCAATCAGACATGGACATCTTAAGAACACCTGAATTCGAGGAGTCAAGTGAGCAAATCCCAGACTGTATAACTGACTTTGTTTCATGTTCATTAAAGGGAGCACCGATACCACAGCAGAGTGGAAAGTATGAAACATTCAAGTGTAATGGCAGTGAATTAGCTTTGAAGAAGCCCCGTCTTCTAGATACAACATGGCTTATAAGTCGTAACTTGAACAGAATACATAAATCGTCTGTTCATGATCAGACATCTGTGACCGAGCTTTCAACATCAACAGAATCGTCTATGGCCATAAAGTCACAACACAAAGCGCGACAGGTTCCAACATGGGCAGCATACAATTCTCTAGTCTCCGATGATAACCACTCTACGTCATATATATACACATACCCCTTGATAGCTTCACCAGCTAATGAATGGCAAACGTTACTTAGTGTCTTGAAGCAGGCCCAAGGAATTAATGCGCAGGTGGTTGGACAAGATAGAAAAACAATAATAACTCTTGACATGGACCTGTACACAAGAGCCCTCAAGTTGCAAGAGTTAGAGTCTGGCTGTAAAAGAAAATGGATTTTAAGAATTGGAGAGTTCCACACAGTCTTGTGTGCGATACGTGCAATTGGTACATTCATTGAAAATACTGGTATTGATGACTCATGGGTTGAATCAGGTATATATGGTACAGCTACAGCACGTCAGATAATGGAGGGTCGACACATGAAAAGATCGGTAAACGCTCACCTTATCACTCTCCAAGTTCTGTTTGACCTCTTTTTTGAAGCTTTCAAGTCTGACATGGACTCTAGTCAAATGCAGAATATATCTCAATCTCTCGGAGAAGCTTGTAATGGATCAGACAAAGGCCGGATCAAAGCATATCAAAATGAATTGCTCTGTGCTATAGACGAAGCTGATGTAGAAGAAAAAATGGCTTTGTTTGTCAAAGAAAAGTGTGCATCTTTTCCAAACTTTCATGCAGCATGGCAATATATGGATATGGTCTTCTCTCTCCTACAGTTTATCCGGGCATCGCGCGATGGATCATGGTTACTTCATCTCGCTTCACTAGAAAAATTATGTCCATACTTCCTCGCTCACAACAGACTGAAGTGTGCACAGCATGTTCCAGAGTATATTGCACGTATGTACAAGCTACAGGAAAGTGACCCAGACATTTGGGACTTCCTCATGAATGGAAACTTTTGTGTGAAGAAGAGTGAGGTTCCCTTTACAAGCATCGGCGTTGACCATGCACTAGAACAAGAAAACAGGAGACTGAAAGTGCTTGGTGGAATAAGAGGTATAACCCTGAAGCCCGCCACCCTAATGAGATTTTTCCTCGTGTCCCCAGAGCTAGCACGGCTTTCAAAGCAGGCTGAAGATATGGTTGATTTCCGGAACAAAAGCAAGAGGGCCCAGCATCACGAGTTATCTCCAACATCTCTACAATTACAGGAGGATAAAATAGCACAGTTACGAGAGGTAATTGAAGAAGAAAATCCATTCAAATCGGAGCGGAAAGAGATGATCAATTTTGTAACTAAGTCAGTAATGTCCGATGAAGTAACGAATGATGTAATGATGGCATCTGCCACAGGAGTCGAAGCATATGAGACATTTGTAGCAGAGCGGATCACTGGCAATGGCAATGTCTGGAAAAAGATGACCAAAACAAAACTTCAAATGTGCAGATCTGCAGGAAAAAAGGTTAAAGTAAAGACACTAACCAAAACAGTGGAGCTTCGCGAAGATCGGAGTCTGATGATCAGAATGGCCCTGGTAGCTCGCTCCAGACCTGACATAAACATAGAAGATGCGATTAGTGTACATGAGTTCTCCTGTATACCTCGATCCCTTTTCGCGTCTGATGGATCGATGTTACCTTCTACGGACAAAAGCAAACTATCTCATATTCTGAGAGATTTGTATAAAGAACACCAAGATCGAAATGCCCAGGATCAAGAGGATGGCAGCGTTCTTATCATTGATGCTATGGTCCTTGTCCAAGAGTTAACAGGAATTAAAAACAGCATCAAAACATGCCTTGAATTGTCAGTTGCTTTTATGGCGAGTATGACCAAAGCCATCTCTAGATATACTACAGTTCACTTGATATTTGATCAGTACAACAGAACAACATCATTAAAACAAACAACAAGAGAGCGTCGTAATAGTAGTACAGGCCGGACATCATATACATGTAAAGACAGTACACCAATCAGAATGTCTTTAAAGGTGTTCCTCAGTGAATCAAAAACAAAAGATAGTTTGACTCTATACCTTGCTAAAAAAACACTTGATTATTTCAGTTCATCACACAAAACAGTTGTAGTATCTACTCGAGATGGTGTAACAACCAACAAGACAGATAAGACTGTTGGTCACCTGTGTACCAGCCAGGAGGAGGCAGACACGATTCTAATGCTTCATGCAATTGATGAGGCCAGTCAAAATGAAAATGCAGCAATCCACATTCTGTCAACAGACACTGATGTTTTAATCCTTGCTCTAGCTTATTTTCCAAGACTTGGAGCGAGCCCATGTATGCTAATTGGTCATGGGAAGAGCAGGGAATTGATTGCACTGAAACCAATCTACGATGCCTTAGGCTGTTCCCTTGCCAGTGCATTGATTGGCTTTCACAGCTTCACTGGATGTGATACTGTTGGTCGATTTTCTGGTAAAGGCAAGATAACCTGCTGGAAATCATTCAAAAATGCTGACAAGACCACTGTTCAGGGGTTCATTGATCTTGGACAGGCAGACATACCATCTAAAGCAACCATCTCAGCATTGGAACGTTACATTTGTCAATTATATTTACCTGGGACAAGCAACGAAGATCCCGGTAGTGTAAGGTGGCTGCTGTTCAAAAAAAATCAAGCAGAGTGTGAAAAGCTCCCCCCAACTAAAGCTGCTCTACATGAGCACATACTCCAATTACCAAGCCAGAATATGGCATCTGGCTCACATCGCGAATCCAATACTTGCCCCAGCGACAGAAAATGGATGGACTAACGAGGAGGGTTGCCTTTGTCCTGTGAGAACATCATTAAAACCAGCTCCAGATGCTGTGATTGAGCTCATACATTGCAAATGTATGAAATCTAAATGCCAAAACTCCATGTGTTCATGCAGAAAGGCTGGCCTTGTATGCACAGAACTATGTCAGTGTGGGTTAGACGTTGGTGACTGTGATAATGTCGAGTGTATCGCAGTTCTTGATGAGGAGGAAGAGGAGGACATTTGAATTAATATGACCTTTTTTATGACATTAGTTTTTATCCAAGATAAAATTAAAGAGACATCATGTATGTCTTCTTACAATAAATAATTGACTTAGTGTATGACTAGGCTGGACTTGTGTACACAAAGCGCCACCAGCGTAGACTTGACGTTGGAGAATGTTATATCGCGTATTACATCGCATCACTCTTTGATAACGAAGAGAACATTTGTATTACATGTGTATGACATTTGATGTGTCTACAATATTTTTTTAAGTAGATCATGTTTGTTTTTTATTTGTGCTGAAATCACTGACCTTATCTATAAGGATATTGATTTTTTTAATACCATAACATTTTGTATACAAAATGACGACGAACAAATAACATCTTAGAAAAAAACTTTTTGCTTGTTTTTTTCCAGTGTATATTTATGTCAATTGTACAATCATATTCGTGTTCTCCTCGCAATTCTGCAAATTTTAAGGGGTCACATGACGTGACATGACGACAAAAAAGATATGAGAATGTATGCGAAATATACGGTAACTACATTAAATGATCCCAAAATGACCTGTAACCCCAACAGAAAAAATGGCACCAAAACTTTTCTGAATCATTAGACCTAGTAGATTGATATTAGCATTGGTGCCAAAAATTAACATTCCGATCCAAGTGAAAAACACAACCCCCTGCACTAAGAGCATAATGTTAATGATATATCATTTATCCTTAGCAAATTAAATTGGATCACATAGCAGGTGGATTATTGGCTCGTACCGAACCAATTTTAGTGCGAGCAAAATATATAATCCGCTTTGTACAAGCTTTACTTTATTTAGGTGGTTTTCGAGCTGAATCATGTAAAAAGGTACACATCTTCAACTAAAGGCTTCCAACATGTTCTCAATTTTGATTAACAAATCAAAAGCCTATTGTTACATAAATAAGACCAATTCATATTACATAAACTACACAGGATATTTTTTTTATTTTATACAAGATACATTCAGCTATGCACAGACGACATAATTCACAGCATACATATACAGACACTTTTAAATTTAAGTATTATTTTATTTTTTTAATTCGGTGATTTATTCAATCCTATATGTTATCCAGATTAGTTGGTATAAACATATTTTTATTCACCAATTACAACAGTACAAAAACAAGATTGTAGTACAATTTTGCCTTTATTATGGGCATATATATGGATGCCTCGGCTGTGTTGAAGCAGCTGACCACATGATCGCCAAAAATAGTGGACTTCTCTATCCCTTTTTCTTTGCCACATACATGTACATGGTATCGTTTGATACATTTTTGTATTATGTATGTTTATCTGTATAAGTGAGGCGCACAACGGGACCAAATATGTCAAAACTGTGATTAATAGGGCCTAAGTCTGAACGATTTACCTTCTTAAGCATAAAAATATTACAAATGTGTCTAATCAGTGTAATGATAATATCAAACTCTTTACAAAATAAGCAATAAGAAACCTGTTTTTTGTGAGTATTATAAATACAATGTAGGCCTATGCCTGCTTCTATTTAAGTTAGATATGATTTTATGTAGTAACTATTCAAATTTGAACTATGTGACATGATAGATACATTAATTTATATTAGAATAATTTACTTCATTTTTCTTTGATTCACCATTTTCACACACGATTTAATTAAAAAAAAAAGAATAAAATGATAAATTGTAAGCCAAATATTCCTCTGGCAATTAATGGTCACGTATAGACTAAAACAATGGGAAACGTGTGCCCATCCGGTGTTAAGGTCCAATTATCTCAATAGACATGGCAGAGGTAGATGATACATTAGAAAGTGTTAACGATGTAGCAAGTTCATCAGAGGAAGAAGTGATGTCTGATGACAGTGGCGTAGTTGAAATTGACAGTGATGTGGATTATGTTTAGCTAATCAGTAGCTGATGATAAGTTTATTTTATGCTCTATGGTAGTGCAAACGCGTTTCATATTCTGGTGGAACAAGGACTTTACCACCGCTATTTTTATTCCATTTCTGTTGTCACCACTATAAGAATTTGATGACATGGCAATTATTATGTTAGAAACTATGTTTTTAAATGTGTGTTAGATAAACTGATGAAATGAGTGTGCGATGCATTAGAATGCTAAAACAAGTAGTCCATTCGACTTTTATTTGATGGCATCGACTTTTGATTTTGGGGGAGGTCCAATAAGCAAATACAAACTTGGTCTCCGACTTTCACGGGTGGAGGGTGCACAGTAACCCTCTCTTGCCCATGGACTAATACAAAAAATGACCGAAAATGCATGAAAAATACGTTTGAATAGCTGTTTATGAATTTTCCACAAGACAGAAACATTTTTCATTGGCATAATTGAAATTGTCGCCCCCAAAAACATATGTATAGACACCAAGTGTGTGACTCTAACTGCCTTAGAACTCAAGTTATGGCACAAAACGTGATTTCCAAATTTCAATGGCGACCATTTTGAAATGGCCTAAAACAGGTAGTCAATCCGACTTTTATTTTATGGCATTGACTTTTGATATTGGGGGAGGTCTAATGAGCCGAAAAAAAATGGTCTTAGATTTTCATGGGTGGAGGGTGCACAGTAACCCTCTCTGACCCATGAAATAGCACCAAAAATGATCAAAAATGCACGAAAAATACGTTTGAATAACACGTTACTGTTAATAAAATTACCACAAGACAGAAACATTTTTTATTGACATATTTGAATTCCTCGCCCCCAAAACATATGTATAGACACCAATTTTGAGACTCTAACCACCTTAGAACTCAAGTTATGGCACAAAACGCGATTTCCAAATTTCAATGGCGGCCATTTTGAAATGGCCTAAAACAGGTAGTCCATGCGACTTTTATTTGATGGCATCCACTTCTGATATTGTGGGAGGTCTAGTGAGCAAAAAAAATTGGTCTCAGACTTTCATGGGTGGAGGGTGCACAGTAACCCTCTGTGGCCCATGGACTAACACAAAAAATGACCGAAAATGCACGAAAAATACGTTTGAATAGCTGTTTATAAATTTTCTACAAGACAGAAACATTTTTTATTGGCATAATTGAATTACTCGCCCTCAAAAACATATGTATAGACAACAATTTTGTGACTCTAACTGCCTTAGAACTCAAGTTATGGCACAAAATGTGATTTCCAGATTTTGATGGCGGCCATTTTGAAAATAGCCCAAAACAGGTAGTCCATCCTATTTTTTTTTTATGGCATCGACTTTTTAAACTTGGTCCCAGACTGTCCTGGGGGAGGGGGGGGGGGGTGCACGGTAACCCTATCTGGCCCATGGACTAAATCATGTAAGTATATATATACGGTAACTGCCGCTGTACCCCCTTGGTGGCAGCACTTATAGAACAAATTCCAGTCCTTATTCACGTCTAGATGTTAATCAGTCTTTTATTTTCAGTTGTTTTACGTGTAACGTCCCTGTTTCGATCGTAAAGGCTCATTTTGCTGATTAATATTATCAGTCTTAATGTCAATGCATTATACAGAACCAACTTCGCATATCTATGTTTATTCAACCTATTTCAGTTAACCTTCACATTTTTCTCATGTGGCATATATATTATTATAATATCCATTTTGTCAACGCATTCGTTACAGTACGATTCAACAGTCCTCACATTTTCGATCAAATACATCAACTAGCGCAAACTCGTCGCTGAAGTAATACATCTATGTCTTTACGCATGTTACTGTACGTAGTCTTTAATCAGCGCACACTCGTCTTTTACGAGTCGCTGAAATTATACCTTTACTTCTTATGATACGTTGCGATATGCTATCTGATCATTTTCGCTAATATTGTGATTAGTCAATACCTACCATAAATTTATTTCCCAATTGAAACAAAAAAATAACCACCTTTGTGTCTGCTAAGGTGCTAAATTTAAATTCCGGGCCCTTTGTGGCCATAATTAGACAAACAATACAAATTTATAGGCATGTATATAAATAAAAAAAATAACAATAAACCTATTTGTCCATTATCAATTTTCCATTACAGAATCATAGCTTTATTTGAGGGTTCCCTACTTTAAAGTCGATTTAAAAAACATCTGCCACCTTTGGGTTTGTAAGAGTTCCAGATTTGAATACCTGAAACAACTGACGGGGCATTTGGACCTAAAGACATAAATAAAACCCTCCGGCATCTCGGACTAATAATACTCTCCTTTAAATTCAAAGTGCTTACATCTAGTGGCCGAAACATCAATACAATGGTCTGAAAGCGATATTAATCGTAAGTAGCGTTTTTAACTGTTTAATTAATCCTTTACAGCCAAGTTATTTTATTGAAATTTTCACTCACTTGAAGTTGTGTCTCGCTGACTCGATTCACAACTTCTTAAGTGAGTGAAAATTATTCAGATTTGACAAAATCGAGGCTAAAGATTTTGAAATCTTGCTGATTGATGTCATGTTTTTATCTTTAACATGTTCGAAAAGTGGTATTAAATGTGATGAACACCCTTACAGCGCGGCGATCGACATTAGTCGTCAGAATCTGATGTATGTAGACGTCAGATTCCAACGTCTAAAATCGACCCCCGCACTGTAAGAGAAAAACTATATGTATAATCACTGGGGCGAAACTGGATTAGCTAACGCCGGCGTTAGCCTATCCAAGATGGATGCACCGAAAGTTGGTAAGTCAGTTTTCTGCTCTTTTGAGGTATTTTATCACAATTTTCGGGCTAGCCATTAACCCACCGTATTGATATGAATGTAAGGGATTTTTGTGGAGTATCGGGGTTTGCTAAAAACGTAAGAGTTTGGTAAATTTGACATTCGAAAAAACGCGGAAAGATTGACTAACGCATTTTATAAATAATACAAAGATTGACTAACGGGATTGATGAGATTGACTAACGTACCCTAGGATTAGCCGACGCTTATAATTTATCTTATTCCTGAATACATATAATAGGCATATGCATGGTGATTTTTCTAAGAATTCACTGGGTATTGTTCAGAATTAACTAGGCATTAATATCAAACAGTAGACTATAGACAGTAGACTATCTTGGTCTACTTATCTTGGTTGACTTAAGTAGGCCTATCATGTATGTTATTGCTAGATACATAATTGACTGTAGAGTATATTGTGTCATAGGCCTACCATTTTAAAATATTTTCCCCCAACCTCACATGGCATGGCAGGCAATGACTGAAGAATTAATACAGACAATCAATGTACATAGGCCTACAGGTAGAGATCTGTAGAGAACGGTAACATCTAGGCTATATATGACATCAAACACGATATAGTGCCAATGTAACGTTAGCAATGTTAAATCTGTTGTAGACTGCTTTGATGCTATCTTCCCCAAATGTGTGTTACGTTACACCCAGACATAGTAGACCAAGTTTTGTGCATATGCGACACTGAAATCGGATTTGATTTAGAAAAAAAGTGGCCCAAAAAGTGTCTATTTGTTGTTAAAAATTTAATTTTACTGCACCATGCATCCAGCATTATATCAGTGGTTGGAAAATGTTCTTCAACAACAGAATAATTTTGGAAGTGCCATTGGCATCTGTCACTTTAGCACTTGATGTGTATTCCAAACAGCAAAAATGAAATCCCGTAGCCATCCTACAATGCAACAATCTGAAACCAGCCATTCAAGCAAATATGTCTAGCTGTGTGCATATACATTCTGGGCAAAGATGCGACTTCTATTAGCAGTGTTGCTAACGTGACACTAGAAACATGTCAAAACTAGATGTGACTGTTTTCGGCACAAAAACATTAAAAGCATCCCCGTTACATGAATCAAACTTGGAGAGATTGCCACAATAAACAAATCTAAGTAAAAAAATTATCCCTGCCAGGAATTTTTTTTCAAGATGTCTCCCATCAGCCATCTTGTTTTTAATGAATTATTCTCAAAAGTTAATCAGATCATTTGAATTGCCTAGAGAACACATTATCATCTATCCAGTTGTCTGCTACCGGCAGACTTCTGGATATCACGTATATGTGCTATGAGTTCAGAACCCCCCTCCTCCCTGACCAATTCAGGCAGCCCAAAGAATCTGACCTGAGTGTGACCTCCACACTACAGTCAGTAAACCGGTGACGTCATAATGAATATTCATGTTGCTCGCACCCCCTCCCGTTCGTACAACTGTAAGGCGCTCCTGTAGTCAAGGTTAGACTGACGGTCTGACCTGAAAGGGCAAGGTGAGAGAACCACTGCATAAAATTTAAATGCGATCCAACCAATGGTTCATAAGATATTGCGCCCACAAGCTTTTTGGGTGGCTATTTTTTCAAAATGTCTTCCATCGGCCATCTTGTTTTTAATGGATTCTTCCCAAAAGTTAAACAGATCATCACAAGTACCCAGAAAACCACCACGTCAAATTTAAATGCGATCCAATCAACGTTTCATAAGATATCGCACCCACAAGCTTTTTGGGCGGACATTTTTTCAAAATGTCTTCCGTCAGCCATCTTGTTTTTAATGAATTCTTCCCAAAAGTTAATCAGATCATCAGAAATACCCAGAGAACCACCTATAAAATTTAAATGGAATTCATTTAAAGGCTAATAAGATATCTTGGCCGCTTATGGCATGGTGACAAAACAATATATGAGAAGAATTGCCCAGGCACATAGGTCATGTTTGTAAGAAATAAACAAAATTATTCAGGTAACTTCTTAGTGAGAGCTAAATTCCTTATGCGCCCGCGTCGGCGGTGGAGACGGAATAATGCTAAGCACTATAAGCATCCCGATAATATCGGGGATGCTTAATAATGTCATGTTAGCCTGACTCAAATGCAACGAAAAACACTTGGCTTTAAAATATAAACTTGTTTAATCAGAAATATAATTTTCTGTCTTTTAATTTTCACTTGAAGCTGCTTCGTTAATTTTAATTATTTCTTTATTAGTATAATACGTTGTATCCTTGACATTCATCAGATGTGTCTTGACTTCTGTCACGTTAGATGTTGCTGTTTATTGCAAACCATCGAAATACAGTTATTTTAGCCATTATACAATGCAATAATTTAAAACCAGCAATGCAAACACTTTTTTCCGGATGGTGCAGAAGAATTCTAGCCAGCGAAGTGGCTTCTAGTAACAGTGTTGCTCACGTGAAATTAACAAAGTGTTAACAGAAACGTCACGTTAGCATATTTTAAATTCAACAAAAATGACACTTAGCATTTAACAACCTCCTTGTTTGATCACAAATACAATCTACAGTCTTTTAATTCCAATATCGTTCACAGTTCTTTCAGCGGATTTTATACTAATTCTAATAAATCATGTATATCTTTTTCACAAAAATCACTTACTTGTTTTATTGATTTATTTATGAAAAATAACATAGTACTGCTGAAATGAGTAAGTTTTTATCATATTTACAAAAAAATATGGCTGGGAAGTCAATGTGGCACTTTATCGTGTTTGATGTTATATATAATCTGTCTCCTTTGTAATCAATGATATGCTGTGCAATCACTCTATAATAGGCTACTATGCAGTTCTATATATAGCCTATGGCTATGCTATGATCTAAGGGCTAAGAGCTACTATAACCAAGAATATTAGGCTAGAGATACCTAAGGGGTAGAAGGTCAAGGTACTGTAAAGGTGACAGTTAATGTTATTACAAATCAGCATGTTCTAATTACCCACTGGGATTCGGCACAGAAATAATGAAGTCAAGCAAATAGTCTAGTATATGGTGGAACATGCCTATATTTGCCAAGTAATTATTGTTCCTATATTAACTTTAACTATTGTGCTGCCATTATTCAAATATAAGCATAATGTTAAAATAATATTTTAACATTAGAAATTGTAAAATATAAAATAGGAAATGTTTTTTAAAGTAATATTTTAAAATATATATAGGCGGCGCTAGTGATCAATCCGACTTTATTTTGATAGGTGTATTGACATTGTGAAAGATATTGAAAAAAACTATGGAAAAGCTTGGCTCACTTTCTTCAGAACTATAGGCAACAAGCGATGTTGTGTCAGCATTTAGGGCCTACACATGTAAGCACTATATGCCTATGTCCCCATCAACCACTAGGCTTGCATATAGTGCCTACATCATATAGCTTGCATTGACAAAATGCTTCCAATATTTATGTCATAGGTAATATTTATTAAATTATATAACTTCACCCCTGTCAATTGGGTATTGCAGGTTTAGTTGAAGACACAACATATATGACTAGAACTGAAGAAGATAGGTCTATGTCCGGCATGAATGATTTTCAACTTACCTCAAACTTACCTCCCGAGGTAAGTTTAATAATATGGTGACGCGGAGAAACCTGTTTCAGTCATAGAACACATAATTCTGCCAGCTACTAGTAGTCGGGTCTGTTAGGGAAAAATTGTGCACATTTGACTACAAGCATGAAATTTTGCACACTTATAGTTTTTGACCTGCAGAGTTCAAATCTGCCGGGAGCCAAAGCCGATTCTCAATGGGGTCGCCGTATTTGACATTTCAAAATGGCTGCCACCCAAAAACACAGATTTTCCTATTCCAGGTCGACTAAATTGTGCAAATTTGTCCACAGGCATGACATTTTGCACACTTATAGTTTCGGACCTACTGTGTTCAAATCAGCCGGGAGCCAAGGCCGATTCTCAATGGGGTCGCAGTATTTGACATTTCAAAATGGCCGCCACCCCAAAAAACATATTTTCACTTTACTGGTCAAGTAAAATTCGCATAATTACCAAAAAATTCTGAGGTTTTAGACACTACTGGTGCATATTTAAACTAACCACAACTAAGACTTACATAGTGGAGAATACAAGATGGCCGCCATTCAATAACATAAGTACCAAACCAAACGTCACGTAGGCCTATTTACAATAAAAACATTTTTCTGAAGATTTCGACACGAGCGATTCTCATTTTGATGTTTATTTGTTTAGTAAAGTCGAATGGGATTGTCATTTTGCAAAATCAAATATGGCTACATGTATATAATGAGAATAACAAATTTAAACTTAAAAGTGTCTTTTTCACTCTTTGACATGGGTTAGGTTTAAGCTTTTCACTTAAAATCAAGATTTATTGCTCAACAAAAGCCGGCTTAAAACCACCAAAACATTAAAAAAAATGAACACTATATATTAAAATTACCACCTGCTGTGCCTTTACTCAATACCTTTTAAACTTAAGAGTAAGTATATTTATATTATTCTTTAAGAAAAGAGTTGTTTCCAAGCGTATACTTTGATATCAAGATTCATTGATCAATAAGCAATAAAATGAGGTTGATGACAAACAAACAAACAAACAAACAAACAAACAAACAAACAAACAAACAAACAAACAAACAAACAAACAAACAAACAAACAAGCAAACAAACAAACAAACAAACAAACAAACAAACAAACAAACAAACAAACAAACAAACAAACAAACAAACAAACAAACAAACAAACTATAACAACATAGCAATAGACCAATACATGCTATAATATCACATGTTTTGACTGGAATCACTCTAATTCAGGAACATTTTGCTTTTAAAAAATAAGTTGTTTTTCATTTCCTAGGTCAAGAGCAATATTGTTTAATAAACAAAATATGGTTTATGACCATTCAAAAAAAGGCAATAAATCAATAAGCAATGCAATAATAGCACATGCTATACCCTGATAACTGGAATCACGCTGATTCATGAATATTTACATGAAAAAATAACCTTCTTTTTTATTCGTCAACATGGGCTAGTCATCCTACATTATTGATCAACACAATCAGGCTTATAACTACCAAAGCGAAAACTACATACAAACAATCAATGACATACGCATCCAAACGCTATAACAAGAATGATCACCTACTGTGACCATGTGTGACTGATTCATAAATATTTATACTTGAAAATTAATTATTTTACTCTCACACAAAAGCCGCTTCTAATCTTGACAAATCAAAATTCTGATCTAGCAAATTAAATTTAGGAACATCCTACCCCAGGTCTGCTGTACTTGCAGTTACCTGTGCATTATTTCGCACAGCCACAATGCAGAAGAAGTGAGCATGCCTTGCTGCTGTCAACAAGATTTGTCCAGAAAGGCAACCAACGACTGTTGTCCAAGTGCCACCCCCAATCATGGAAGTCTGGGATATCCTGGTGGACAGACGTTGCCTGATTTCAGAAAAATCTGCCCTGTGATTTTGCCCTACTCATGTGTTGACTGTGATTAAAGAGCCTGTGTTAGTGTTAGTCTTCTTCTCACTTGTGAAAAGTCGAAGCTAGCCTTGCTTAATTGTGACATCCAAGACTTATCTTTAACTAGGGTTCTATACAAAAGATCATGAGATGGTCGTGAATTCAATTGAGATACATGTTACATGCAAACCATTGCTTAGATATTCAACTGGTTGAATCACTGCGTATGCTTCAGGAAGTTATGGTACAAAAATCTGCAAAATACAGCTGGATATGAGGCCGTTGTACTCCTTTGTTTTCACAAGATGGATGTTTCATAACACCGATAGCTGTAACATGAAACGCATTCTGTGAAAAGTTGATTGGTTATCAAGGTATCCCACAATGACATAAACATGATAAAAGGTCACAAATACACCACACCGTATATTTATGGGTAAACTGGACAAATCATTTTACACGACAGTGAGATACAGAAACCCCGAAGGCATTAACATTATTGATGACTTTCTTCCTCTTACCCTCACCATGCAGCATTATGGTCTGAAGCAAAGGGGTCTCATGTCCCTCATTATGACGGATGTTTGTCGAATTTGGTGCATGGTATGTACCACTGCTTGTATTATAAATAATCTGCTGAGAAATTGTGATTGCCACTCTTTCTCTAAGTTGTAGCTCTGCATGTAACTCGTCGTTGAGGCACCCTGGAGTACGGTGGTCATGTCCAGTGATTGGATGAGCTAGGGAATAGGAGGTGAAAGAGACATTATTTTCTGAGTAGTGTCTGCTGCGCGCAGCAAAAACAACCTCTGGGCTTCAGCAAACAGGTGTCCAGCATTCTGGTTGTTAGAGATAAAGCCTTCCTTGCCTGGGAGAATTCTTCGCACTTAGGAAGGATCTTCAGAAGATATTCCTCAAATAGCAAAGCGTCTGGTTCTGTTATCAGAACAGGGAAATCCCTGCTCCTCTGCAACAAGAGTTCTATATAAATGTCACAACGCTGATAGTTTGAAGACTGAGCTAGACGCCTCAATTAAAGCAACTATTTGTGCAATAGTATCTGAAGTGAAGATGAGTACAGAGGGACCAGCAGATACTCTGAGATCTTCAGCACGACCTAAGTCTTTCAAGTGCAAATGACATTGTAGATGATAATAAGTGTCACCAGCGTAGGCATCAGCTGCTTGGGAAATCGGTTTGTCGAGAAGCTATAAGTTTTTACTTCTCTCAGCCCATGCTTCTACGTTTGTGTCTACATGATCTGTTTCGGTTTTAAGTAGATTCTTCCTGTCCTGTCCATCACATAAAATGCAACAAGGATACTTCTGTAGAGAAGATACTGTAGAGTTGAACGTATTCTTTTAGGTGAGTTTTGGGTCAGCAGTGAAGCTACTCAGCCGAGAGTTACTACAGATGTTCTATACACTTTATGATCTTTAGCATTGTGTGCTTGAATTGTCGTAGCAATACCCCGCCCTTCATCAGGTTTATTCCATGACACCTCTAAGTCAAATCTCTCTCCATGATTTTTTCTAAAATAAAGCAAGGCCGTTCATCCTTTTCGTCTTGGCGGAGGCAACATAGCTATCAGTTGATAGCAGTCATTCTTGCTGCAAGTAATCATTATTCTACATGCCCTCTACTCTATACCACCACCGGTACATTACAACAAATATAACTATTCTATAAATTGGAGCAAAAATGGACAACAGAAAGATAATTATGAATAAAAGAAGCAGTTTCATGTTCAAAATCCCGAATCATAACTGTTGTAATTTATCCAATTGCATTGTAACTGTAAGAGAGCTAAATGTATCAAATCAAAGACGCTGAAAGTAGTTTACTTGTTATTATGTTACGTTTGACTTGCTGATAATAAAGCACTTGTATGCCCACCATCTTGGATTTTATGCTATGGTGAAGGTTGCTGATAAATAGGTATCATATTTGCAATCAGGAAAGTCAAAAACATAGAAATGTCTTTTTGATGGCAATTATGTGACTTCGTTTGGCTAGTAATAGGATAATCTAACTGGTGGCCATCTTGGATTTTCCAGTAATTTGGAGTCACAATCAATTTTACTGTTGAATTAGCATCAAATTTGAAATCAGGGGTTTAAAAAACCAAATAAAAAAGTATTTATTTCTAATATTATGACATCCGGCTATGTAGCGATGAAAAAAGGTTTCTCGGTGGTGGCCATCTTGGATTTTTCATTACAGTGATATCGGTCAATGCTACTGCCAAATGGGCAACTGATTTGGAATCACTTTCTGTAAAAATAAACATAGAATTTGATTTTATAATTGTAATTCTGTGGCTTAGGTTGGCTAGTAATTAGACAAATATTTAGAGGTGGCGGCCATTTTGAATTGTCAAATACGGCGTCCCCTTTGAGAATTGGCCTTGGCTCCCGGCAGATTTGAATTCAGCAGGTCCAAAACTATAAGTGTGTGAATTTTCATGCTTGTAGTAAAATGTGCACAATTCCACCCTAAATCCCCCCTAACTGACCCGACTATAGTTAACTAATGAAATAACAATCACTCTCATATTATCATTTCTGTAGAACGCTAGTAAAAAAAACCTTTGAGGGGATGATGTACATGCTTCCCGGACATGAATTATATCACACACGTTGAATAGAGGTGGCAAATAGTAGGCCTAATAACAATAATAGTGAGGTATAAAATGTGTTCTTAAATACTAGACCTACAACAGCTACTTACAGCGTTATCTAATCTTTTGATGCGTTATCTAATCTCACAACGCGTTAGTCAATCTTTGAACAAAATACAATTCCCGTTAGTCAATCCCAGACATCGCGTTAGTCAATCTTTCCGCCTTTTTTCGGATGTCAAATTTACCAAACTCTTACGTTTTTAACAAACCCCGATACTCCCTAAAATCCCTTACATTCATATCAATACGGTGGCTGAATAGCTAGCCCGAAAACTGTGATACAATACCTCAAAAGAGCAGAAAACAGACTTACCCACTTTCGGTGCATCCATCTTGGATAGGCTAACGCCGGCGTTAGCTAATCCAGTTTCGCCCCAGTGATAATGGTCGTAGACCCATGTCATAGGTATTCAAATGTAGCGGCAAGAGCTAACTAAGACATTTGTGATGATTTCAAATTGAAAAAATCCCTTTGGTCTCCATGATTTAAAGTAAAATAATTCAGCGTTGTAAAGGTTGAAGGGTCAATCAGTCGATGTCAAAATGTGATCACACTATTGATAAACAACAAACTGTGAAGAGCTAAATCGCGCTGAATGAATCAACCGTAATATAGACTTGCAAACAACGCTGGGCCAAAGTCGGAGGGAGGCAGTGGTGAACGATTAATTCTTATAGCGCGGGGACCGTCTTTTGACGTCAGCCAAATATGACGTCTATAGACGTCATATTGAGCTGACGTCAAAAGACGATTCCCGCACCGAAATAATAAAAATATTTGCAATGGGCGTAGACCCATGACATAGGTATTCAAATGAAGCGGAAAGAGCTTACTATAAGACATTTATGGTGATTTCTAAATGAAAAAAAAACCTTTAGTATCCATGGTTTATGCCAACATATTACAGCGTTGTACGTAAGGGTTGAGCCAACATGGGTCACCATCCTGTGTCATCCGAGAGGACGCCATCGGAAAACACTGCTCAAGGACTTGGCCCCACAAGGATCTATAATTAGAATCGGGACGCGTCCTTCTCTGGACGTGTTGTGAATGGATGATTGCCTGAAATTTCCCAGCAGACACAAGACATTGAATCAATGTTGGTTTAACGTTGGTCCAACGTCGTAGACGGTGGACCAACGTTGGACCAGCATTGATGGAACGACTTGTGTCTGCTTGGTTAACCTTTGCGCTGCTGCGACCGTAAATATACGACTTCAAGCTGCTTTCAAAATACCACAAACATTTGTAGCATACCTTATGTTAGATACTCAGTTAATGAAATTGGGGAGATTTATCAAATTGTTCGTGTTTTGTCTATTTTTCATAAAATAATATTATTTTTCATAGATTTAAAGCTGGAAATTGCGTTAGCAATTTCAACTTCAAATGACTGAAAACATACTCCCAAACAATTCATCAGCAGTACAAGGGTTAAACCTTTCACGGCTAAACACGATCATAGTCTTTTTTAATTTGTGTTATTAGCCGATCAAATTACTGTTATTGGGGATGAAATAAGTGTTTGAACACCAAGTTTGGGGAACATAGTTGGTATCAAATAAGACAAATATGAGTATTTTTCACCCACTTGTTGCGGGTCGCGGTAGCGAGACAAAACGTTAAGCTGGTCAAAGATAAATGTATAGCGCCAATTGGGGGCGATGAATTAGCCTAATGTACGACGAATAGCTGATATTCGCCAAACTAGCAAGTGGTTGGAATGCAGCGTCACATGATCATTGATCGATTGATTGATTGATTGATTGATTGATTGATTGATTGATTGATTGATTGATTGATTGATTGATTGATTGATTGATTGATTGATTGATTGATTGATTGATTGATTGATTGATTGATTGATTGATTGATTGATTGATTGACTCCTTCATTCTTTGATTGATTGATTTATTCATTCACAGTCATTCATTTGCTCGCTCGTTCGTTCGTTTGTTCGTTCGCTCATTCTTCCATTATTTCAATTGTTCGTTCGCTCGTTCGTTCGTTGATTAGTTCATTTGTGTTTTTTTATTTATTTATTTTATTTATTCACTCATTTTTACGTTCAAGTCTGACACAATACACTTTTTTATTGTTGGTGTTCTGAGCCTTGAGTTTGCCCCTGCAGCGATATGAGTTGCTAAATTGAAAATGTAAATTCAAGCATGTGAAAGTTCAAGGAAGAGTGCCCCAGTAATGAAAGTGTCACGTTTGACAAATAGTGTTTGCGAGGTCAGCTCCGTTTGATCCCTCTTCTCCGGGGATCAGTAAAGACTGCAGCTGCCAACCCTTCACGACCAGGTTTTAATCGAATTTGTGCACTGTGTCTTGCTCTTGCACTTGTAAAGATGTATTGTTTTTATTGGATTTTCGTACATAACCCTATTATATCCCTAAGTCATGTGTCTCTATTATCTTATAGATTATCATAGAAATGGTATAGTGCATAAATTGTGTCGCAACAACATATACATTCAATTATTGGCCTACAAAGGGTACAAGCTATCTGGATCAATATTCAATGGTTTGACCCCGTTCCCAGGCCTATGATTGGTCGACATGTCGACCGGTCAGAGGCATAACCTACCAAACACAAAACATTTGCATATCATTTGTGCAACGTCTGCCCAACGTCTTCGACGTTTGTCCAGCATTGTACAAATCTGCCGTGCCAAGGCAAAAGGAAGTATCTGCAAATTTATCAAAAATGAATTTTTTAGCTAATATTACTAAATGTGTCATTATACGTCTTGTGTATGATTATCTAAGTTTAACTTTTCGTTATTGGTGGAAAAAAAACTTTTATAAATTTTGATATTTTAAAAATAACATTGCTCAACAGAGCCAAAAGGCAGTATGTTACTTACTGCCATTTGGGTCTGTAAAGGCACCTCTGGCATTGCAGATACTGCCTTTTGCCTTTGTAATGATGAGGGTTTATCAAAACGAGGTAAGTAGATACTGCTGTCGCAGGCCTGTACAACATATTTGCCAGAGACAGCAGACTATTGTAAAAGTTATTTAAAAGTGCAATTTTAAAAGAATGCATTTGTCGTCGCGTAGCAGGATCATGTTGGAATTGTCCAGAAAGCGACATGGTCCAGAAAGGGTGCCACACAGTGCAATTTCGACACAGTGCAATTTCGGCACAGAACAGACACTTCGACACACAAACACACCAAAAAATAAGTCATTTCGTCACAGTTTTGGACGTTTCGACACACTTGAGAGAAACGCATATTTGTGTTTATTTATAGGGTTTCATTCCATGGACTCTGTCTTAATTGATTTAAAAATTCCATAAATTTATAATTAGCATAAATTAGCATAAATTACCATAATTATCGCCAAAAATGCGCATAATATAAATATGCCAGGTCGAAAATATATAAAATGCTCTAACTTTTCGGCAAAATCACGCACACAGGTGTTTTTTGGTGTCCATATCCAGGAAGTCGTTTCACTATATTTTGATATCCACAGATCAATATAATTTACATAAATTAACATAAATTAACATAATCAATGCCCAAAAACTATAAAATGCTCCAAATTTTCAACAAAATCACCTACAGATGTAATGTTGGTGTCTCGGATGTTGGTGCCTCGGATCAACTTAATTTTCATTAATTAACATAAATTAACATATTTAATGCCAAAAACTATAACATGCTTTAACTTTTCAACCAAATCACCCACAGATGTGTTTTTGGTGCCTATACCCAGGTTTTTCAACCTATGGAAGTCGTTTCACTACATTTTTGTAAAACCTAATTTGCATAAATTAACACATTTAAACCCTAACATATATAAAATGCTCTAACTTTTCAACAAACTCACTTACACAGCTGTTTTTGATGTCTATAACCAGGTTTTTCACCCCATGGAAGTCGTTTCACTATATTTTGATACCCACAGATCAACATAATTTGCATAAAATTAACATAAATTAACATAATTAAAGCCCCAAAATCGTAAAATGCTCCAACTTTCCAACAAAATCACTCACAGATGTAATTTTGGTGTCTATACCCAGGGTTTTCAATCCATAGAAGTCGTTTCACTATATTTTGAAGACCTCTGATCAACCTCACTTGCATAAGTTAACAAAACATAACATAATTGAAGTCAAAACCTATAAAATTAATGCTTTAATTTTTCAAACAAATCACCCACAGACGTGTTTTCGGTGGATATACCCAGGTTTCCTATGGAAGTTGTTTCACTACATTTTTAGGAAAACATACCAACCTAATTTGCATAAATTAACAAAAATTAACATATTAAATCTTAACATATATACAATGCTCTAACTTTTCAACAAAATCACTTAGGCCTACACAGCTGTTTTTGGTATCATTACCCAGGGTTTTCACCCCATGGAAGTAGTTTCACTACATTTTGAGGAAAATATACCACCCTAATTTGCATAAATTAACATAAATTGTAAGCTCTAACTCTTAAACCAAGTCGCTCACTGGTATCTATACCCGTGTGTTCCACCTCATGGAATTCGTTTGACTACATTCTGAAGACCATTGGAATAAACTAATGAAAACATATTTGGTTTCCATCATTCTGATCACATTTATATAAACAATATTATTGCATTTTACAACCTAAAATTATCCTTTAAGAAATACTGAAACCCAAAGGAGTATAATTCGAGTTACTTAAAATATTTTTACATGAGGAAGTCGCATCGCTACATGTTGTTCTTTGTTCACAATATAAAATGGACCAATCCTTGAAATGGAATACTATTTTGGAACAATTACGTAACGTACTTTATGTTAATTTATGCTTATTTAAACTTCAATGACTTTTGATAACCCTGGAAATGTGTGAATTAGTGATAACCATTGCTGAAATCCGCTGGTTGGCTAGTATTTTTAATTATTTGCTGCTACATATAATTAAATTTGAATATGATTTGGTGTAAGAGCGTATGATTGATGTGTTGACGCAGAACGTCTGTGGCGACTACCCTCTGCTATTTTGAAAACAATTGCAGGTTTTGTGTCAACTAATATGTGATCTGAATAAATCTATAAAAGAACATGTTTAGAAAACTGCGACATTGGTTACACTGTAGGCCTACATGTATAATAGTTTTATCTATCAGTGTATTAATCATTGGATTGTATTGACGTAGAGGTGTAGGTATTGGGTGGATAAAGTGACAAATATATTATTTAAAGTTCAGTAACATGCTGCTAGGATCATTAATCAACATCATACTAGTACTTAGCCCATACTCTATCAATCTTCAATGCTTTAAATATACTGAATATCGATAAAGGTGCAGGTTTATATCAAGTCCGAAGACTTCTAAGACGACTTTAGATTTTACCCCATGGTTTCTGGGCCTGTTCATTCGTGTGCCCATTTCAACTCCACGGAGACCATAATTATATAGACACAAAAAGCTGTGTGGGAGATTTGGTTGACATGCTACAGCATTTTATAGTTTTTTTTGTTCAATTATGTTAATTTATGTTAATTTATGCAAATTAGGTTGATCTGTGGACTTTAAATTTAGTGAAACGACTTCTATTAGGTGAAAAACCCGAATATAGACACCACGAACAGCTAGCTGTATGGGTAATTTAGTTGAAAAGTTAGAGCATTTTATAGCGTTTTGACTTTAATTATGTTAATTTATGTTAATTTATACAAATGAGGTTGGTCTGTAGAGTAAACAATTTAGTGAAACTACTTACATGGGGTGAAAAACCTGTGTATATACACCAAAACGGCTGTGTAGGTGGTTTGGTTGAAAAGTTCGATCATTATATTTTTTTTTGGCCTTAAAGATGTTAATTTATGCAAATTAGGTTGATCTGTGAACTTCAAAATGTAACAACCTCCTTGTTTGATCACAAATACAATCTACAGTCTCTAATTCCAATATCGTTCACAGTTCTTTCGGCGGATTTTATACTAATTCTGATAAATCCTTTATATTTTTTTCACAAAAATCACTTACTTGTTTAATTGATTTATTAAACTATCCCATTGACAAAATTATCCCAAAAATAACATAGTACTGCTGAAATGAGTAAGTTTTTATCATATTTACAAAAAAATATGGCTGGGAAGTCAATGTGGCACTTTATCGTGTTTGATGTTATATATAATCTGTCTCCTTTGTAATCAATGATATGCTGTGCAATCACTCTATAATAGGCTACTATGCAGTTCTATATATAGCCTATGGCTATGCTATGATCTAAGGGCTAAGAGCTACTATAACCAAGAATATTAGGCTAGAGATACCTAAGGGGTAGAAGGTCAAGGTACTGTAAAGGTGACAGTTAATGTTATTACAAATCAGCATGTTCTAATTACCCACTGAGATTCGGCACAGAAATAATGAAGTCAAGCAAATAGTCTAGTATATGGTGGAACAGGCCTATATTTGCCAAGTAATTATTGTTCCTATATTAACTTAAACTATTGTGCTGCCAATACTCAAATATAAGCATAATGTTAAAATAATATTTTAACATTAGAAATTGTAAAATATAAAATAGGAAATGTTTTTTAAAGTAATATTTTGAAATATATATAGGCGGCGCTAGTGATCAATCCGACTTTATTTTGATAGGTGTATTGACATTGTGAAAGATATTGAAAAAAACTATGGAAAAGCTTGGCTCACTTTCTTCAGAATAATAGGCAACAAACGATGTTGTGTCAGCATTTAGGGCCTACACATGTGGGCCCTATATGCCTATATCCCCATCAACCACTAGGCTTGCATATACTGCCTACATCATATAGCTTGCATTGACAAAATGCTTCCAATATTTATGTCATAGTTAATATTTATTAAATTATATAACTTCACCCCTGTCAATTGGGTATTGCAGGGTTAGTTGAAGACACAACAGATATGACTAGAACTGAAGAAGATAGGTCTATGTCCGGCATGAATGATTTTTAACTTACCTCAAACTTACCTCCCGAGGTAAGTTTAATAATATGGTGACGCGGAGAAACCTGTTTCAGTCATAGAACACATAATTCTGCCAGCTACTAGTTAACTAATGAAGTAACAATCACTCTCATATTATCATATCTGTAGAACGCTAGTAAAAAAACCTTTGAGGAGATGATGTGCATGTTTCCCGGACATGAATTATATCACACACGTTGAATAGAGGTGGCAAATAGTGGGCCTAATAACAATAATAGTGAGGTATAAAATGTGTTCTTAAATACTAGACCTACAACAGCTACTTACATCGTCAGCGTTATCTAATCTTTTGATGCGTTATCTAATCTCACAAAGCGTTAGTCAATCTTTGAACAAAATACAATTCCCGTTAGTCAATCCCAGACATCGCGTTAGTCAATCTTTCCGCCTTTTTTCGGATGTCAAATTTACCAAACTCTTACGTTTTTAACAAACCCCGATACTCCCTAAAAATCCCTTACATTCATATCAATACATTGGGTGAATAGCTAGCCCGAGAATTGTGATAAAATACCTCAAAAGAGCAGAAAACTGACTTACCCACTTTCGGTGCATCCATCTTGGATAGGCTAACCCCGGCGTTAGCTAATCCAGTTTCGCCCCAGTGATGATGGTCGTAGACCCATGTCATAGGTATTCAAATGTAACCGCAAGAGCTAAGTAAGACATTTATGATGATTTCAAATAGAAAAAATCCCTTTGGTCTCCATGATTTAAAGAAAAATAATTCAGCGTTGTAAAGGTTGAAGGGTTAATCATTCGATGTCAAAATGTGATCACACTATTGATGAACAACAAACTGTGAAGAGCCGAATCGAGCTGAATGAATCAACCGTAATCATGGTAATATAGACTTGCAAACAACGCTGGGCCAAAGTCGGAGGGAGGCAGTGGTGAACGATTAATTCTTATAGCGCGGGGACGTCTTTCGACGTCAGCCAAATATGACGTCTATAGACGTCAGATTGGGCTGACGTCGAAAGACGATTCCCGCACCGAAAGAATAAAAATATTGCAATGGGCGTAGACCCATGACATAGGTATTCAAATGAAGCGAAAAGAGCTTACTATAAGACATTTATGGTGATTTCTAATTGAAAAAAACCCTTTAGTATCCATAGTTTATGCCAAAATATTACAGCGTTGTACGTAAGGGTTGGGCCAACATGGGTCACCATGCTGTGTCATCCGAGAGGACGCCATCGGAAAACACTGCTCAAGGACTTGGCCCCCCACAAGGATCTATAATTAGAATCGGGACGCGTCCTTCTCTGGACGTGTTGTGAATGGATGATTGCCTGAAATTTCCCAGCAGACACAAGACGTTGAATCAATGTTGGTTTAACGTTGGTCCAACGTCGTAGACGGTGGACCAACGTTGGACCAACATTGATGGAACGACTTGTGTCTGCTTGGTTAACATTTGCGCTGCTCCGACCGTAAATATACGACTTCAAGCAACTTTCAAAATACCACAAACATTTGTAGCATACCTTATGTTAGATACTCAGTTAATAAAATTGGGGAGATTTATCAAATTGTTCATGTTTTGTCTATTTTTCATAAAATAATATTATTTTTCATAGATTTAAAACTGGAAATTGCGTTAGCAATTCCAACTTCAAATGACTGAAAACATACTCCCAAACAATTCATCAGCAGTACAAGGGTTAAACCTTTCACGGCTGAGCATGATCTTAGTCTTTTTAAAATTTGTGTTATTAGCCGATCAAATTACTGTTATTGGGGATGAAATAAGTGTTTGAACACCAAGTTTGGGAAATATAGCCGGTATCAAATAAGATAAATATGAGTAATTTTCACCCACTTGAAGTTTCGGGTTGCTGTAGCGAGACAAAACGTTAAGTTGGTCAAAGGTAAATGTATAGCGCTAATTGGGGGCGATGAGTTAGCCTAATGTACGACGAATAGCTGATATTCGCCAAACTAGGAAGTGGTTGGAATGCAGCGTCACATGATCATTGATTGATTGATTGATTGATTGATTGATTGATTGATTGATTGATTGATTGATTGATTGATTGATTGATTGATTGATTGATTGATTGATTGATTGATTGATTGATTGATTGATTGATTGATTGATTGATTGATTGATTGATTGATTGATTGATTGATTGATTGATTGATTGATTGATTGATTGATTGATTGATTGATTGATTGATTGATTGACTCCTTCATTCTTTGATTGATTGATTTATACATTCACAGTCATTCATTTGCTCGCTCGTTCGTTCGTTTGTTCGTTCGCTCATTCTTCCATTATTTCAATTAGTTCATTTGTGTCTGTTTATTTATTTATTTTATTTATTCACTCATTTTTACGTTCAAGTCTGACACAATACACTTTTCTATTGTTGGTGTTCTGCGCTTTGAGTTTGTCCCTGCAGCGATATGAGTTGCTAAATTGAAAATGTAAATTCAAGCATGTGAAAGTTTAAGGAAGAGTGCCCCAGTAATGAAAGTGTCACGTTTGACAAATAGTGTTTGCGAGGTCAGCTCCGTTTGATCCTTCTTCTCCGGGGATCAGTAAAGACTGCAGCTGCCAACCCTTCACGACCAGGTTTTAATCGAATTTGTGCACTGTGTCTTGCTCTTGCACTTGTAGAGATGTATTGTTTTTATTGGATTTTCGTACATAACCCTATTATATCCCTAAGTCATGTGTCTCTATTACCTTTTAGATTATCATATAATTGGTATAGCGCATAAATTGTGTCGCAACAACATATAAATTCAGATTTTGGCTTACAAAGGGTACAAGCTATCTGGATCAATATTCAATGGTTTGACCCCGTTCCCAGGCCTATGATTGGTCGACATGTCGACCGGTCAGAGGCATAACCTACCAAACACAAAACATTTGCATATCATTTGTGCAGCGTCTGCCCAACGTCTTCGACGTTTGTCCAGCATTGTACAAATGGTCTAAACATGTTTAGTGTTAATTTTACTTGGAAGGTTTAGGTCAATCAGAGGCCTAAAGGGTTGAGTCAAGCCACTGGAGGATATCCTTCCTCAGACCATCCTCCGGAGGTTCTCCTGGCCCAGTTTAGCCTATATGTGCACAAAGGTGGCTTAAAACCCCATCATGAATGTTCTTCCTCAGACCTAGGAGGCTATATCGGACCAACTCTTCTTTCCCACCTGTTCAGAGCTCACGATGAAGGATGTTCCCTATTACAACCAGCTCTCTTCAGATTTCTCACACGTGGGTAGCCGGGGGACATGCCCCGTGGGTAGCGTGGACAGCGCCCGTGGGTAGCCGGGGGACATACCCCGTGGGTAGCGTGGACAGCGCCCGTGGGTAGCCGGGGGACAGAGCCCGTGGGTAGCGGGGACAGCGCCCGTGGGTAGCCGGGGGACAGAGACCGTGGGTAGCGGGGACAGAGCCCGTGGTTAGCAGGGGGACAGAGTCTGTGGGTAGCGGGGACAGAGCCCGTGGGTAGCCGGGGGACATACCCCGTGGGTAGCGTGGACAGCGCCCGTGGGTAGCCGGGCGACAGCGCCCGTGAGTAGCGGGTACAGAGCCCGTGGGTAGCTGGGAGACAGACCCCGTGGGTAGCGGGGACAGAGCCCGTGGGTAGCGGGGACAGAGCCCGTGGGTGGCGGGGACAGAGCCCGTGGGTAGCGGGTACAGAGCCCGTGGGTAGTGAGGACAGAGCCCGTGGCTAGCGGGGACAGAGCGCATGGGTAGCGGGGACAGAGCGCGTGGGTAGCGGGGACGGAGCCCGTGGGTAGCGGGAACAGCGCCCGTGGGTAGCGGGCACAGAGCCCGTGGGTAGCGGGGACAGACCCCGTGGGTAGCGGGGAAAGAGTCCGTGGGTAGCCGGGGGACATACCCCGTGGGTAGCGTGGACAGCGCTTGTGGGTAGCTGGGACAGAGCCCGTGAGTAGCCGGGGGACAGACCCCGTGGGTAGCGGGGACATAGCCCGTGGGTAGCTGGGATACAGACCCCGTGGGTAGCTGGGAGACAGACCCCCATGGGTAGTGAGGACAGAGCCCGTGGGTAGTCGGGGGACATACCCCGTGGGTAGCGTGGGCAGCGCTCGTGGGTAGCTGGGAGATAGACCCCGTGGGTAGTGGGTACAGAGCCCGTGGGTAGCCGGGGACAGAGCCCATGGGTAGCTGGGGGACATACCCCGTGAGTAGCGTGGACAGCGCTCGTGGGTAGCCGGGGGACAGAGCCCGTGGGTAGCGGGGACAGAGTGCTGGGTAGCGGGGACAGAGCCCGTGGGTAGCTGTGGGGACATACCCCGTGGGTAGCGTGGACAGCGCTCGTGGGTAGCCGGGGACAGAGCCCGTGGGTAGCGGGGACAGAGCGCTGGGTAGCGGGGACAGAGCCCGTGGGTAGCGGGGACAGAGCCTGTGGGTAGCCGGGGGACATACCCCATGGGTAGCGTGAACAGCGCCCGTGGGTAGCGGGGACAGACCCCATGGGTAGTGGGTACAGACCCCGTGGGTATTGGGTACAGACCCCGTGGGTAGCAGGGACACACCCCGTGGGTAGCGGGGACACAGCCCGTGGGTAGCGGGGACATAGCCCGTGGGTAGCCGGGGTACAGACCCCGTGGGTAGCGTGGACAGCGCTCGTGGGTAGCTGCACTCTTAGCCGGAACCGTTCTACATAGAACCCATTGGGGTTCTTTCGAGTGAGACACATAGGGAACCTTTGGTGGGTGCCATCTAGAACCTTTTGGTGAGGTTCTTTAAATGAACCCTTACTTGTAAGTTATTTGATTAATTGAAAGGTTCTATAAGTAGTTCCTTAATGAGTTCTTCATTCCGATTCAGTTTTGGGGGGTTCTTAGAAAGGTTCTTCACGGATATTTTTAAGGTTCTCCAAATGGTTCTACCCCTGGAAGCAAGTTGGCCTTGTTCTTTTAAAGGTTCTTTGCCTACGAATATTTGAAGGTTCTTCAGATAGTTCTATAAAATAACCTTTGATTATAAACGGTTATTCAAAAGGATGTTCCAGCTGGGTAAATTTAAGGGTTCGATATATTTCTTCCAATCAATATGCTGTAATGTTGTTAAAGGCTATTTACATGTTAGTACAATATTTATTTGATATAGCTGGTGTCTTAAAATACATATCCCAGCTAACACAAAACATTTGTATAACATTATAGAATGGCGGCCGAACATCTGTCGACATGGTCCGCCATTGTACAATATTATACAAATGTTTCGTCTTTGTTTTAAAATATTTATTGCTTAGTACACAACGATTTATATTTGAATAACCTTCATTAAGAAAAATCGTATATCGACAATCATTATTGTTCATACTATAGGAGCTATAATAATATTATGATAAAGGAATGACAAGGCAACAGTTTAGTATAATTATATATTATATATAAATCTCAAATTGTACAAGTACATTGATTAAAGTACATTCATAACATGAACAATTATTGTCCTTTGATCAATAAAGTCATAGCGTAATCAATACTGAAAACAATTTGCAGCGAGTCTGAAGAGCTGGACAAATTCTGAGGCTTCTGCAACACCGTTCCTGTCTCTTTATCTGCGATGGTGTAGATGTAAATATCGACATGACAAAAGCATTACAATTATAAGCCTTCTAGATGTACACGCATCCCCCAACTAAGACGCAGTTTAGCTGTGGATTGAATATTTCATAATTAAAAAAATGTAATTGACTAGGGTTACCAGTAGGGCTAGCTAAAAAATGTTCCTATCCAGCATCAGTTTGGTTGTCGCGATAGGGTTCCCTCATTGCAGTCCATGAAGAATTGTAGAGCTTCCTACTGTAACAAAGATTTACATTTATTGTAAAACTCCGTAAAATATGTTGTTATAGTCTGCTATAACAAGCAATGATCTATTGCATCGTCACTGAGTGTGAAAGAAAAATCGCCCCCGGGTCTTTTAAATACAAGTTATCTACGATGTCACAAATAACCAGCACAGCAAGTGGTCCATGCAGATTCTTATGTCCCATGTTTTTTGTTTGTTCCACTTAAAATGTTTATTTCAATCAATATAAAAAACGTTTTGTTCTCTATCGAGTTCTAACTTACCTCTGTAATGAAAATATTCTGGTACGCCCAGGTATGAGTAAAAATGAGATAAAATGTATACATAAATAAGTATATTTTTTTCGAAGCAGGTCAAATGAAACAAAATAAGCAACCATAGCCATAATATAATGACGATCCAACTGCTCATATTAACAATATTTTCTTGCATAAACATGAGTATTGATGGTGGCATCAATGTTGGAACACAATTAGTGTTTATAAAGCGAAGAACAGATTATACAAAAACAAAATACCTTTTCGATCACCCAAAGTGTTGTTCGTTATCTTCTTTCAACCACCTTTGTAACAGACACAGTGTTGTTGTCGTTTCAAAAGCTATTAGCTGCCAACTGTCAGAAAAAAAGATAATACATAAGTAGGCTAGCCATTTGCTATAATATAATTTAATTGGATCAATAGTATAAAACTTTCAAAATGATGTAATTTGAATTTGATCTATAGAAATAATTTCTTACATTTAAATAGGTATCAGCCATGTTCAACGTCCAAGGGTTTTGAGAATATATCAAACCCTTGGACGTTGAAGTAATTATAATTATACAAATTAAAAGTATGAAAGTCGTACCCAATTCTGCGGTTCCAGCTTTGAAGATATAAACATCATACATTGTTTTAGCCATCCTTGGGCCCAGCCTCTGTCACGACATTTCATTTAGTATTAGACACGGTCCACTCACATCTTCTCGTCAATATTGACCCAAAGTGTGCTCCCATCCGCATCTAGTGACAGAAAATATTATTTGAGGGACACTTAGACAAACTACATATTATCTATCTAGTGAAATTTCTAGAATCTGGATACACTAACAACAAGAAAAAAGAATAAGTCATTCTCGTAAACCCCCGTTACAATCTGGTCACACTCGACACCATTCTACACGGAATCAGTAATTTTGTTGAAATTCCCATTACAATATGATGCCACCTGTGGTGACATTCACATTACAATCTAGTGACACACTGGTTGTTGCTATCATCACATTGTAATAGGAATGGCACCGGAACGACACATTTTGTTTTCAATGGTGAAAATGGGACATTTGAATGGGACAAATGGAAAATGGTGAAATTCCCATTACAATCTGGTGACACAAGCCATTGAAAACCAGCGACCAATTAGAACGGATTGACTCATTCTGGTGACATTCCCATTACAATCTGGTGACAGAAGCTATTGGAAACGAATAGAGTACTTCTGGTGACATTCCCATTACAATCTGGTGACACAAGCCATTGAATGGTCATTGAATGTGTCACCATATTGTACTGGGAATGTCACCAGAACGACTCATTCCGTTTTCAATGGTTGGTGTCACCAGATTGTAATGGGAATGACACCCGAAGGACTCCATTTGTTTCCAATGGCTTCTGTCAACAGATTGTAATGGGAATGTCACCAGAATGTCTCGTTCCGTTCTCATTGGTCGCTGTCACCATATTGTAATGGGAATGTCACCAGAACGACTCAAATCGTTTTCAATGGCTTGTGTCACCTGAATGTAATGGGAATGTCATCAGAACGACTCATTTTGTATTCAATGGCTAGTGTCACCAGATTGTAATGGGAATGTCACCAGAACGACTCAATTCGTTTTCACTGGTGAAAATGGGACATTCAAATGGGACAAATGGAAAATGTTGACATTCCCATTACAATCTGGTGACATAAGCCATTGAAAACCAGCGACCAATGAGAACGGAATGAGTCATTCTGTTGACATTCCCATTACAATTAGGCTATTTTGGGACAGTTATCTGTATTTGTTGTGGTTTAAATATGAAGATTGGAAAATCGCTCTGTAACCCAGCTTTTATTGTGTGTCTAATAAAAAGGTTGTAAAATTATATAACCCAGGTGCATTGTAGTGGGCTAAATAAGAAGGCTGAAATATGTCTGGGTGCTTTATTACGTGTAGGCATAAAGAAGGGTGGAATTGTTGTTTAGCCCGGGTTGTTTTCTGTGGGCTAAATAAATATGTCGGTTGAAAAGTTATAAAACCTACTTGCTTTTATTTCGGTTGAATAGATTTTCTGTGGGCTGGAAGCTACGAAGGTAGAAATAGGAGGTATACAGTCTGGGTTATTAATTGCGGGTTAAATTAGAAGGTTGGAGTTGTTAATTAGCCCGGGTTGTTTGATGTGGAAATAGAAATTTGCCTGGATGCTTTGTGGTAGGTTAAATAAGTACATAGCTTGACATAGTTATTTATCCCCGGTGATTTGATGTGGGTTGAAGACGAAGATTGAAATAGCTCTATAACCCACTTGTTTTATGTGGGTTATATAAGAATGTTTGTATTGTTATTTAGCCGTTAAATATGTCGGTTGAAAAGTTATAAAGCCTACTTGTTTTTATTTGGGGTGAATAGAAGCTTCAAATAGTTAAATAGCCCAGTAGGTGATTTTCTGTGGGCTAAATAAAAAGGTAGATTTGGTGTGGATAAAATATGAAGGTTGAGATAGTTCTATATTACCCAGCTGCTTTTCTGCGGGTTAAATGGGAATGTTGTAAACGTTTATTACCCAGATACTTTGCTGTGGGCTAAATACAGGTTGAAATAGGTTGAAATAGGTACAGGTTGAAATAGGTTGAAATAGGTATATAGTCTGGGTTCTTAAATGCAGTTAAATTAGAAGGTTGGAATTGTTATTTAGCCCGGGTTGTTTGATGTGGAAATAGTTATTTAGCCTGGGTGCTTTATTGTGGGTTAAATAAGTAGGCCACATAGATTGATATAGTTATTTATTCTGGGTGATTTTATGTGCGTTGAAGACGAAGATTGAAATAGCTCTATGACCCACTTGTTTTTATGTGGGTTATATTATAAGAAGGCTTTTATTGTTATTTAGCCCAGGTTTTTTTCAGGATTTGAAAAAAATAAACGTGGGGGGGTTTTTTGCTGGTATACTTAGGTCAATTTAGGTGGCTTTTTAAAATAATGTGGCGAAAAAAGCGGGGCCGTCCCCTCTCCCCCGCCCTGGATCTGTGGCGGCATTTCCCGTCATTAAGTTGACTATAGGCCTATATTTACCCAGTGTTGGTTTAATGTTGGCCCAGTGTCGTAGACGGTGAACCAACAATAAAGTAACCTTGGGTGAATGTCTCATATACTAAGCGATGTAAAATGCACATCGGGCGTCGTAATCAAATGCGGCCACTAGTCTGGTGCGGTATGTCATTTTGTCCATTTCTGTTGCCAAAATTGATTTTATTATTTTTATAGCTTCAGTAGGGGGCAAATAAGCCATAAATATTGGGGTTCAATTTTTCCCGCCCCTCAACCTTGTTTTATGGCACATTCAAAATAGCCGCCATCGAAATCACATATTTGGCCATAACTTGGCCTCTAGCAAAGCTAGAGTCACGATTTTGATGTCTATACTAATGTTTTTGGGTATAAGGAATCCAATAGTGCCCATACAAAATGTTTATGTCTTGTAGATATTTCGATATTAAATATAAAACACATTTTTCATGCGTTCTCGGTTATTTTTTCTCGCAAATATGAAAAAACTCAAATTTTTCAAATAATTATTTTGGAAGCGTTATTTAGTATGTATTATAATATAAACAACACATTGCTGATGGTTTTCTGAATCATAGATGTTTCGTTGATGGACCCTAAATATTCCAACAAGAAGGCGTACTGTAAGTGATAGCGTAGAAACCGAGCAGCTTCAATAACGATGTTTGGTACATTTCCTTAATTTGCAAATGAACTTTTTGCAACAGTCACAGAGGAAAATTGATAAAACTAGTGTGTCTTTTGCAAAAAAGTACACACTTTTTTGGGAAGTAGATAGGAGGGATGAAGGTCCGATCAAAATTTAAAAAATAATACAAAATGAATACGAAATTGTGAGCAAATTGTGCGTTTCAGCAATGTTTCAAACAAATGATCAGAATCAATCATCATGATTATTGCGCTTGTGATTCATCCCATCAGCAAAATTATTAGATTTTCAGATTTGTTTCTTAAAAATTCTTAAACGATGCACAAGAAAAAATAATAGTGGATTTTAATTCATCACAGCCCATGAGAGATATCCCCGTTTAAATTTCAGTCATAATTTGACATATTCTCCCAGATGCAGGGGCTACTCTGAGATCACCAATTTCATGAAACAATTAATTTAAATACTGACAGTTAAATCTCCGCGTCAAGGCAATATTCTAATGAGATGCAAAGCGAGTATTACCGATTAATATATAAATCTGTAACCTAACAAGGATGCCCGGCCGCGCAATGATTACAGTCTCTGTATCGCGTATACATACAAACTCTGTTATTGCGGAATAGATTGGAGGAGGACGGGGGCATCACCACAGCTGACATTTAAGCAGATTACAAGCATTCAATGGCTTGGTTCATCGAAAAGGCAATGAGGTTTAGGTTCAAATTGAATAATTTTGATATATATATTAACATATTGACAATTTTTAAATTTCAAAATGGCCGACTGTCGTTCACAATGACACAAGCCACATACCTGGTTTGATTGTTATATAACCCACTGTTGCATTTGTACAGGAGTCGTCTGCAACGCTGAGCATTTTAACTATATCTGGTACTACGGCAGTCTTATTTGCATCAACACGGGCGATAAAACGCGTAGTTGTCAATTCACATATATTTGGTAGTATTCCAGCTTTCATATTTTTTTGTAAATGTTGCAAGTGATAATATTTGTCATGTGTCAAGGATAGGCCTATATTTACATTGTACAAGTTTATTTTCACGCGGCATAACTTACCTGTTCATTTTCATAAGGTCCTGGTGTAGGCTATTCGATAGTTCCGTGAATGAGCCCCAAAAAACAAACATTGACAGCAGGGCATTGAAAGAACGATTTTGCTTGGTTGTCATTGTCGGATTAAATACGGGTTTTAGTCTTCTTGCACACCCCGTGGGGTAAATAGACACTTCCTATTTGTAAAATTGGGACATGTCTTTACTGTTATGTCAATAACGGTAAAGACGACCCCCTGTTTTTTAAATCTTTAAAATATCAGTTCAATTAATTTGTTAAGTTCTGCTATAGGTTAAACAACAATGTTAATTGGTTTATTTTGAAGATGAAGTACAAAAAATAATATTATTTAGGTCTATTCATTTTTAAAATCAAAGTGTCTTCTCCGCAATTGTCCAATTTTTGAAATGGTCCTTATCCAAACTTGCCTGATTAACTTCTTTTGGTGCTGCAGTAAGAAATCATTTGGCCAGATATCGCCTCACCTTACCAGTTTATTGTTTCACTGGCGTAGAACACTAATGATCATATTCTTCTACAAGGCTGTTTTATAGAAAATTCATGTAGGCCCTACATGGAATTGTATGAAATATGAGACTTGTCTTCAAGATGTCTTGTCTTCAAATCGCATTGCTAAATACAATTTTTTAGAGCAAGATAGTTAGATATAGCTAAGCCATGTTGTATGTTTAGATTAGAATATCAATGAAATTACTGCACATGTTAGTAAAACTCGGAAGCTGTAACTGAATGTTTTGTATTTTGAAATCCTGGATATCTAAATATGCAACCCCTGCATAGTTTAATTGAATGTAGGTCAAATAAATGACAAAAACTATAATTTACCGAGAATATACTAGGTGTACATATATATCGGCTCTTGCGAAAGGGCGTTCCTTATTTTTCATATTAGAAAGACATGATTTTGATCCACAAATGTTTTTTCCTAATCTTAGACAATGTAAAACATGGTGTACAACTCATTCATATGGTTATACCATTTAGATTTTTATATCATGAATAAAAGGGAGATGTCTTTATTCCAGAAAATGTGTTTTCTGCAATTTTTGACAATGCAAACCCTGGTATAGAGATAGTCTGTATGGTTGTACCATATATATTTAGGAGTTAAGGAACTTTTACAATTTTGGTAATGTTTGCCATTTTAGACTAAAAATGGGTTTTCCCAGGGTTGATTTTGGGTGAAGTCAGGCAAGTCACATAAACACAAACGTTTTTTATTTCATGTCCATTATTACTGGACTAATGAGCGACCTATTTTTTAAAGATGAATAAGAATTGGTATTTTAAGCCATCTGCCAATACAGACACTGCCCACCTGAGACAACCAGGTCCAGGTTAGGCGTAATGCTTTCAAACTATTAAATGTAATTTCACTGAGCCTATGTAACTATTTTTAAGGGGTGATGTCCCATCATAACACCATTAATTGATCTCAGAACGAACTATATGGCCTGTTGCTGAAGCAACACTAAATTCGAAAGGCTGTGCGATAATAAGCGACTTCACGCTTCCCTATTTAACTGGTTTTTGGCGTATTTTTTACGTATCTGCCTTTTTTTTGCGGCCCTTTTGAATTTTGTCCCCCATTTTCAATAGTTTCATTTATCTTAACTCAACCCTCGGGATCCAAATTACACTTCTTTTGTCCTCAAGGCACCCCTTTCGGAATATTGGGGTTTCAAATCGTATAACATGTATAATGTACCGTATAAACGTGCATGCACTTATACGTGAAAATCGCATGTTTTATGGGAGTTTAGCAATTATTTTATGTTCGAATATAAGTGCATGCACTTGTTTTCGAAAACTACGTGCACCTCTATTCTCAGTGACTTCGTCGCTCACTCAGTCATCAACTTGTATCTTTATAGATTCAGATTTGTGATAATCCACATTCGAAATTATGTTATAATCAGATTAGTATTTGATCCATTATAATATGATGCTTATTTAAAGACCTGAAGAAACTAATCCCAGTTGATCCCATGTTGAATTATCCCCATTCTAAGCCTGTAGGTGATGCCCATCTATGATATAATCCAAACAAACCCATCTGGGATATAATCTAAGCAAACCTATCTATGATATGATCTAAACAACTTGCCAAGTCGATTTTGAAACTACCAGGGTGAATGGCTCCTTGCCTGAACAGGATAATTACGTCTCTATTGTCCCGCGCTCACTTAAAAGAGAACGGTATCTGGTTTTGATACACTCCTCATTGTCTGTTCACAGCTATCGACAGTATTGACGACAGATGCGAAGGTAAATGAAAATGAATCGGGCTTTAGGCCACCTCTGGGCGTGAAAGGCAGCGGTGCTAACTACTACCCTAGGGCACCCGCCCAGATGAGAAGGTAGCGAACACAAAAGTGTAAGGTGGGACGGCTATTTACGCCCGACTGATTTACGTTCAAATAATATATGACAATAGTTGTTGTTTCTTATGTAATGCATGACGTGTTAAATAATGATATGATAATTCTATATTAATGTTTTAATAAGCTATACTAATATCGGTGCAAAATAAATAACCGTTTTAATTTATTTCAGATATGCCACGACAGTTTTGCCAAGATAATTTCATTTTAATAAAGTGCATTTAGTTCCCCTAAAAATATTTTTTGTGTTCGAATATAAGTGCACGCGATTGTTTTCTAAAACTAGATGCATTTTCAAATACATGCACTTCACTGGGCGGGGATACATAATTTATATCATGGACCCCCCCCCCCAAGGTCTCCGTAAGCCGGGTTACGAAATGGATTTAAATGGGATTTTATTTATTTCTTTTTTGACCCTAAAGGCCCAAATTACTCTCCTTTTCACCTCATACGCACAGTTTTCGAGATTTTGCATTTTTTAGTCCAGCTGATGTTATTTCAATGGAATATTTTCGACCGTACTCGCGAGGTTTGAAGTCAACTGTTCAAAAACCAGAGCAATAATAATAATAATAATAATAAATACTTTATTTACCGAGGGTACAGGTATATACAACAACGTACAAAATCAATAAAAATTAAAAAACATTCATGCATGTATGTACCAACCCACTGAGCATAGCTCATCCGCCGTGGGGCCCTCATACATAAGCATTAAAAAACATACATTGATATATACATCTATTTAAATAATATAATGATATCTAGATAACTCGTATCATTCATTTACTTATACAATATAAAACAGTAATAATAGCATATATTTAAATGCATGTACATGGTAAATCTGACAATATATCCGGGAGCAACATATAATTTTACAAACATCTACATGAGAAGTCATCATCTGAAGTAAAACAATTTACATGATTGAAGTGTATATATTGAAATAATTGATAAAAATAATATAAACATGGAATTTTTTTTTTTTTTATATATATTGAGGTATATTTATATAACTCATAATAGTACTTAACCTCATACTATTACTTGACTTATAAGATAATATCTAGTATAGAAATATATATATATATATATATATATATATATATATATATATATATATATATATATATATATGTCGCATTAATTTTAACAGACTGTTTTCTATCAGAAAGGTAGGATTGAAACCAAAAAAGGGATTGTTCACAAAGTTGATATAATTTTAGTTTTTTAAGTAGAATATATACAGTATATACATTGTAAAAAATGACAACTACAAACACACATACATAAATTACATTTGGGAGTACAATTAAAGCACAATTGCAGACAACATATATTTTCTTTCAAACACAATTATTACAAATCTGTTATATATATTCTAACTATTTTTATTTCCGTTTTTGTATTCACGTACGAATTCTTTTAATGTTGTTGCTTTGCGTGCTTTATCGGATAAAGAATTCCATATTTTTGGACCATTAAACCTAAGGCTTTTGTGATGAGCTGCTGATACATGGAGCTTATTGCTTGTCTTTGATCTTAAAGAATGATTTGTGTTTGTGCATGTTGGTTTAAATAAATTAGATATATAATCAGGGGTAAGGTTGTTTAGAGCTTTGAATACCATTGTGGCCTGTTTTTCCTGAACAATTTTATCAAAAGTTTCCCATTCAAGTTGATCGAATAGAGGACTAGATGGGGAATACTTATCTGCATCCAAAATAAGGCGCGCGGCTTGTTTTTGCAATTTTATTATTGAATATATGTCGGTTTTGTTGCATTGTCCCCATATAGTGCAGCAATATTGTAGGTGTGGTTTTATATAGTAGTTATAATACAAAATACGCGTCCTTGTAGGTAAATAATGTCTTATTTTCCTGAAAATAGACAGTTTGAAAGCAATTGTTTGTTTAACTTTTTTTACTTGACTATGCCACGTTAAGTTATTATCGATAACCACACCTAGGAGTTTTTCTTGTTTGGTATTTTTTATTTGTGTGCCGTTGATATTTATGTTGATGTCTATTTCATTTTCAGCTAAACGTGATTCTTTTGCTTTTGATAGAATTAACATGGCTTTGGTTTTTTCAAAGCTTAAAGCCATGCAATTTTCATAGCACCAGTTGTTCGTACTTACTGCTTCATTAGATAAGTGTTCCTTGACAAATTGTATTTCTTTGCCACGGACAGTGATTGTTGAATCATCTGCAAATAATGATGTTTTACCAGATGCATTTTCTAATGGAAGGTCGTTAATATAAATTAAGAAAAGTAAGGGACCCAATATAGAGCCTTGTGGAACGCCATGTGTGTTGCATATTTCGATTGAATATGTCGCATTAATTTTAACAGACTGTTTTCTATCAGAAAGGTAGGATTGAAACCAAAAAAGGGATTGTTCACAAAGTTGATATAATTTTAGTTTTTTAAGTAGAATATTGTGATCTACTAGATCGAAAGCTTTGCATAAATCTAGAAAAAGAACTCCGCAATATTAATTGTTGTACATGGCACTAAGCCAATCATCAGTCATTTCAGTGAGTGCTGTTTCACAAGAATGTTTGGTCCGAAAACCTGATTGTCGAGGGGATAAAAGATTATTCACCAGAAAAAAATCGTACAATGAGTTGTGTACATGTTTTTCAAGAACTTTAGACAAAAGGGGCAAAATAGATATAGGTCTGTAGTTTTCTGGGTCGTCGGTTGAGTTTCTCTTGTGATGTGGTGTAACTCTTGCCTTTTTCCAGATCGACGGAAAACAGCTGTTACGGATACTGTGATTACAAATGTCTGTTAATTGTTTCGTAATTACTGGGGCTGATATTTTAACAATCTTTGATGATATATTATCGATTCCTGTCGCTTTATTATTATCAAGGCTGGTCAAAAATTTATTACCAAAATCGTCTGTTATGTATGGTATATTAAAAATATTTCCTTTTGTTAGTTTCGTTGAAATAAAAGCTTCCAGTTTCTTCAGATTTGGTGATGGACTTTTTTCTTTATTAAGAAATTTTTCAGACACACTAGTAAAGTACTTGTTAAAAGTATTTGCTATATCAGCATCATCTGTAAATGTTCTGTTTTCAAAAGTTATTGTTTTAATGTTGTTAGAAAAGTTTGATTTGTTGCTAAGTTCATTAAATACCTTAGACAATTTTTTCGGGTCGTTTTTGTAGAGTTGAATTGATTCCGAATAATATTCTTTCTTTGCATCTCGTATTAACTTTGTGACTTCATTTCGCCAATACTTATAATTGTGTTCATCTTTGTTTTTCTTTGCATTTTCTCGCTTGTTAATAGCTAGTAAGATGTTATTTGTTATCCACTCTGGTTGTTTTGGTCGTTTTATACGTTTGGTGACCAGTGGTAAATGTTTGTCTATTATTTTAGTAAAAGTAGAAATAAAACTTTGAAGATATTGATCTATTGAAATGTTTTCAGCACCGATAGATAGGGTGGCAAAAAACTGGCGAAACGGCAAATTACAACAAAAACAATAACATGCCGAGACGGACGTGAAATATACTTTGTTCTGCGTTTGCCAAAACCCTAATTGCGCTTAAACAGCCTCCCATCTCGTTTTTCAACATCAAACGAGACATTCATTTTGATTGATCCTCTTGTTTTCGCGGGTGGTCCCATCTCTTAAATTAGTGAGAAGACGGTCCCAACATAATTATATGACGAGTGCTCAGGCAAACAAGCACACTGGTGATTGGGTTTCTGTCTAAATACGGTGTAAACTATGCTTAAGGGTCATTGGATTGCTTCTTTATAGGTCGTTAAGATGAGATGGGGGTGGAGGGTTTTAGTAATGAACACCGCAATGCATCATAAATAAGGAGATATATCGTGCTATGGTATAGCTACACTGTACGTCAAAAAACACCACTGCAAGTCAAATATTTGCATAATGGTGGGAAAGGCACAGCGCACTGTAGTACAACTTTGCGCTATGTTTGAGACGGCAATTGGTACCCAACAAACAAAACATTTGCATAACATTTTTACAATGGTCAAAGACGATGGGCCGACGTTGTATAAATGTTATACAAATGTTTTGTGCTTGCTGGGTAGTGGCTTTATTGTAAATATATTTTTATGTTATCATTGTCAATTATTTTATAGACTGCCAGATTTTTGCACTAATTTTTAAATTATTGCGATTTTATCTTGCACAAGACAAACTACACAGCCCACCCTAGACACTGCTAGTTCGCATGGTAAAATTTGCAGATGGGTGACTGTCATATGGGTGACGGTCCCCCGCTCTCAATTTCGAGTATTGTAGTAAGCTTGTGATTGGCCGGCTGTCTTGCTAAAAGTACCCTGGTCGGCTGGCGAGAATATTATGGTGGGGGAGGGGTGGGTGTAGACAGACACCTGTGTGGAGCCCAGCAAACGCGAGGATTTGACCCAATGCTGTTTCAATATTGGCCCAACGCCAACGGCGCTGGACCAACATTGAAACAACATTGGGTCAAGTCTTCCGTGTTTGCTGGGAGAGCCTCCCGCATTTTGATACACGCGTGCCGTCTGTGTCTGGTTGGAACAGGCTGCACAGTGCTCTGTGTAAAGACAACAAATATTTTGCTAACTTGTTTATTCTCATCTGAATCCTAAACATACCATTATAATTCTGCAACAAACATGTGAGTGGGTCCACTTTTATCCAGTGCATCTTCAAATAGTTATACAACATGTTGTAATGAACAAAATGCTTAAAGACACTTAAAATTCAGACCAATCGTCAGCCATCGTGTGGCTTTGGGGCCAGACTTTCCAGAAGGCACGATGTCGCTATGCATAATCACGACCTTACGATCACGCTACGTCACATGGTGGTACCGGATGGTGCACGGCTGGCTTGGACGTCAGAGCTTTGCCGCCATCTATGGGAAGGAGGATGCCATTGACAAAAGAAGCGTTGTCTGATGCCAAGAACAGCACTGCCCGGGCAACGTCTCTAGGCGTTGCCAGTGCTCCAAGAGGATGTACAGTTTTCAACTTGTTCTGCGTCTGAAATTAAATTTGAATGGTATCGTCACTGCCATTCCATTTTATTGTTACATACATTACCAATTATCCGTCAATAGAAGATAAATGGAAAATATCTAATGCCGCGTCACAAATCCTATTCTGCCGCTATCGAAATTTTTCGGACGGAGGCAGAATTGGATTTGTGCGCATAAGGGGTAAACCACAAGCCTATATGGATAATTGGGTCTAGGGTAAATAATTATTGTGTAAAGTCATTTTGTTCTGCGTATATGGCTTATCTAAAAAGGTAGTTATTCGAGATGTAAAAATAAAACGTTTATTGTTTTTGAAAGGCATAGATAAGCACATCTATTTTAATTTTCTTAAAAAATCAAATAAATTTATAGTATAGTGCAAGAAAATTGACAAAACAGCCAAATTAGTCGAAACATAGCCAACTATAAAAACGTTTTACTTTTGTAAACAACACATTTACAGCTATAATGAATGAATTCGAATGTAGCATGTCTTTCCTGTAATAAATCTTTCCTAATGTAGGCCATTCCGAATCCTCCCAGTTCTTCTCAATAATTCACGAAAGTAACACGTTTAGGTAAATAAAATATTTTTTACGTATCTGTATACATCATAGGCTCTCCCATTTCACACCCAGGGTGAGGGCGGAAAGAGGGTACATGTGCTTAGATGTTCAGGCATGACCCAATCATATTTCAAAGAGATGTTGAATCAACGTTGGTTTAACGTTGGTCCACCGTCTACGACGCTGGACCAGCGTTAAACTAACATTGCTTCCAGTCCCGGGGTTCGCTGTGGTGGTTCTATTTTCCTTGACTTACCGCTTCGTAGTGCTCCCGGGTTGAGTGGTTCAGGGGGGCGCCAGGTCGAGTCCACATCTCTGAATTCTCTATCACTCCAGGACTGAAAACAGTAGCAAAAGTTAATAACAATGTTCGTGCGCCCGATAATTTGCAGATATAAATCTAAAAATATAGCAGACTTGTTATTAACAGTATTAAGGTTGTTATGTCCAGCCATCCGCTGCATTGCGTTCGATAATCTGTGCAGCTGGTTTAGCACATTGCTTGCAATCTGAAACCAATCTGCTAGTACGCCTTGCAACATAGATTGGAGGCACGACTAATTTAACTATAAAATATATTGCATAAACCATGGAGACCCAGGTTTTTTTTCAATTTGAAATAATCATAAATGGCTTAGTTAGCTCTTTTCGCTTCATTAGTATACCTTTGTTATAGGTCTACGGCCATTATTAATATTTGACACTTTCAGTGCGGGGATCGACTGTAAGGGTTAATCTATTTATTGGCCGATCCAATCACTTATTGGGAAAGAAATGCTTGTATAAACATAAAAATGTGCACACTATTGCTCAAATTAAATAAATATGATTTATTTCCACCCATTTAACCCTTTCAAGCCTGAATTTACCATTGTCATCTTTATCCACTACAAGCCGCGAATTGCTGTCGCAATTCTAGACTTGTAGTGGATGAAGATGACTTGATATGGTTTAACAATTTTATAAATTTGTTATGTATTGGTAAACCAGTTTCATGGAAATTTTTGTTCTAAAACCCTTAGTTATGGGAAAATTAGGTCTGTTTTCAGGGATGTGAAATGATGCTTTAATGCATCGTGAGGACTTAAAGGGTTAAGTTGCTTAAAATGATAAATTGGCGGGTTAAGTCACAAAATTCTAAATTACACATTTTATTTTCTCCGCTATCAATTTAAGCTTGTTTTGGGAATTTTCAGGCTGTATTGCTAGGCAACGAAACCTATTTCAGATTCAGTGTTTGGGCAAGTTATCTGCTACAATCCAGATCACTAATCTGAATTCGGATTGATGCCGATCGAGGCGGGCCTATGTAGCTTGTTCCACCGAGATCTTAAAGTATGGCACAACTCGGAAGACGTTTCTATTCGGTACTAGTAATTTTAGCAATGGAATTATGATGTATGCCCAACTTACTTAACCGAATTCACTCTCACACCACTTGGTCCCAACTCTGCAAAAAAAAAACCATTACCTTAATAAAATTCATGGGCGGCGGGAGTAAAATTTAAAGAGTTGCATGCAGAATTCACATGATTCATTACCTATTATGAGCGACCCCATTGACAATGCTGACTTTATAGCTGAATATTTTCTAAAGGACATACAAAATTGACATTAGCCAATGTTGACTCAATGCTCTGACAGCGTAAATACTATTGCCCGTGTTCATTGTACACTGAAGAATATAGGTTCCTTAAAAAAAAATTCAGTACTATTACCATGCAACCCCTGGAGAACCCTTGCAGGGTTCACCAGGGGTTGCATGGTAATAGTACTGAAGGTTTCTTTTTTAAAAAACTATTTTGTTTAGAGTATAGTTATTTGCTTGGAGTTATTGGGATACATACCCAAAGCGATGCACTTGGTGAACTGATCCAGTGCCGCTCCAGCAACCGAGAAACTATGGAAAGCAAAATTCTGAAAAAAACGATGTAACTATATGGTTTTAGATCGGTTACAAATAATGGTCGACATCGTTCTTCATCATTAAAACCAGGTGATATTTGGAGCACTGTGTGCAATTAAGTACGCATTTATTTTATTTAAGGTAATTAGTGTATTTGCTGCAAACTTTCCCCTTTAAGCATAATCGGGTATTTTTGTCAGTTTTCAGTAAAGACGTCAGTTCAGCGAGATCACGGTACATCTCCAGTCTTCACCAAATCTCGCCAATTACGGTTGATATGAATGATAAGACATAAGACAAGTTGAGAATCTCACACAGAGGTGCAACGAGCTCCCTGATGGAAAAGGCCGCCATCAGGGAGTTCAGCGCACATCACTGCGATTAGCACAACATTCATAATACTTGTCTATATCGATCTTGTATCAACGGAAATTAGCCAACTGTGGTGAACACGAGATATATTGAACAGAGGCTGATTTAATGATGGGCAAGCGTCGTAGACGGTGGACCAACATTAGACTAGCATCGGCTCAATGCATCGTTGTACTGGGTCCGTCTCTGCGATGCCGTGATCAGGAAATAATTGGGCAATGACACTATTTGAAAAAATGCATGACCACAATATGAGAAATCAAGCCTGTCCCTCATAGGGCAAAGCCAAAATCTGCTCACTTGAAAAGTATAGCCTATGTCCCACCGGACTAAAATCAAATTATCAAATCACGATCCCTTACGAACCCACATCGCGGTAATTCGTGGAATGACGGTGGGTGATCGGGAATTATCTTTACAGATCTGAACATATATTAACATATATTAACATATATTAACATATATTAGCAGATCCCACGATGATCACGGAGGTCGAAGAACATTTTGAAATGTTCAAAACTTGTTCTCAATCGTACGGCAAAGGTCTATCGTAAGTCAATGTTAACTCAATCCCAAATCTATTTTAATGAATCGTGAGGCATCGTAGGGCATCGCAAAGATTTTTACACGATCATGGTAAAAACAAATGCTAATATCTTATTACGATAGTCCACGATAGTCTACGATTTCGTAAGATCTCTCGCGAAGGAGATAACTCGCGAAGGAGTTGCAATCTATTGAGATGCAAATGAAATGAAATGAATCGGGCTTTAGGCCACCTTTGTGCACATATAGGCTAAACTGGGCCAGGAGAACCTCCTGAGGATGGCGAGATGAATGAGATGACACTGTCCTCCAGACACAGGATTTGAAATTCGAGCCCTGGCGGTCTGAGGCCGAGCACGCTACCTCTCGGTCACGGAGGCTCCCCACAATACTGACTTTCAGACGTGGATGGGGAAGAAACATTTTTGTTTCTTTCAAACCGCCGAGACCGGGAACCGAACTCTGGCGTGAAAGGCAGCGGTGCTAACCACTACCATAGGGCCCCCGCCCCTATTGAGATGCACGAGATTGTTATTTGATTTTAGTCCACTGGGACCTGGGCTTAAGCATTTTACTGCCTTTTGACAATCGTCCCGGCTATCTCCGGTATGGACTTTTTCTTAATGTTCCGGCGTTGTTATTAAGTTTGGACGTTGTCGTCCAAGCATTTTGGAATCGCAAAAATACTTTGTTTTTCTTCTTATTATTATTATTATCTTTCTCCTCCGGCGATTACAGAGTCAGTTTACAAGTGCCAAATGTGCCATATGTGCCAAAGGCGCCAATTGTGCCAATTATGCCAATTAATTGAGCCAATTGAGCCAAATGTACTAAATGTACTAAATGTGCCAAATGTACTAAATGTGTCAAATGTTCCAAATGTGTCAAATGTTCCAAATGTGTCAAATGTTCCAAATGTGTCAAATGTTCCAAATGTGTCAAATGTGTCAAATGTGCCAATTGTTCCATATGTGCCAATTGTTCCATATGTGCCAATTGTTCCATATGTTCCAAATGTTCCATATGTTCCAAATGTTCCAGATGTTCCAAATGTTCCAGATGTTCTAAATGTTCCAGATGTTCTAAATGTTCATCTTCTAAATGTTCATCTTCTAAATGTTCATCTTCTAAATGTTCATCTTCTAAATGTTCATCTTCTAAATGTTCATGTTCTAAATGTTCATGTTCTAAATGTTCATGTTCTAAATGTTCATGTTCTAAATGTTCATGTTCTAAATGTTCATGTTCTAAATGTTCATGTTCTAAATGTTCATGTTCTAAATGTTCATGCTCTAAATGTTCATGCTCTAAATGTTCATGCTCTAAATGTTCATGCTCTAAATGTTCCAGATGCTCTAAATGTTCCAGATGCTCTAAATGTTCCAGATGCTCTAAATGTTCCAGATGCTCTAAATGTTCCAGATGCTCTAAATGTTCCAGATGCTCTAAATGTTCCAGATGCTCTAAATGTTCCAGATGCTCTAAATGTTCCAGATGCTCTAAATGTTCCAGATGCTCTAAATGTTCCAGATGCTCTAAATGTTCCAGATGCTCTAAATGTTCCAGATGCTCTAAATGTTCCAGATGCTCTAAATGTTCCTGATGCTCTAAATGTTCCTGATGCTCTAAATGTTCCTGATGCTCTAAATGTTCCTGATGCTCTAAATGTTCCTGATGCTCTAAATGTTCCTGATGCTCTAAATGTTCCTGATGCTCTAAATGTTCCTGATGCTCCAAATGTTCCTGATGCTCCAAATGTTCCTGATGCTCCAAATGTTCCTGATGCTCCAAATGTTCCTGATGCTCCAAATGTTCCTGATGCTCCAAATGTTCCTGATGCTCCAAATGTTCCTGATGCTCCAAATGTTCCTGATGCTCCAAATGTTCCTGATGCTCCAAATGTTCCTGATGCTCCAAATGTTCCTGATGCTCCAAATGTTCCTGATGCTCCAAATGTTCCTGATGCTCCAAATGTTCCTGATGCTCCAAATGTTCCTGATGCTCCAAATGTTCCTGATGCTCCAAATGTTCCTGATGCTCCAAATGTTCCTGATGCTCCAAATGTTCCTGATGCTCCAAATGTTCCTGATGCTCCAAATGTTCCTGATGCTCCAAATGTTCCTGATGCTCCAAATGTTCCTGATGCTCCAAATGTTCCTGATGCTCCAAATGTTCCTGATGCTCCAAATGTTCCTGATGCTCCAAATGTTCCTGATGCTCCAAATGTTCCTGATGCTCCAAATGTTCCTGATGCTCCAAATGTTCCTGATGCTCCAAATGTTCCTGATGCTCCAAATGTTCCTGATGCTCCAAATGTTCCTGATGCTCCAAATGTTCCTGATGCTCCAAATGTTCCTGATGCTCCAAATGTTCCTGATGCTCCAAATGTTCCTGATGCTCCAAATGTTCCTGATGCTCCAAATGTTCCTGATGCTCCAAATGTTCCTGATGCTCCAAATGTTCCTGATGCTCCAAATGTTCCTGATGCTCCAAATGTTCCTGATGCTCCAAATGTTCCTGATGCTCCAAATGTTCCTGATGCTCCAAATGTTCCTGATGCTCCAAATGTTCCTGATGCTCCAAATGTTCCTGATGCTCCAAATGTTCCTGATGCTCCAAATGTTCCTGATGCTCCAAATGTTCCTGATGCTCCAAATGTTCCTGATGCTCCAAATGTTCCTGATGCTCCAAATGTTCCTGATGCTCCAAATGTTCCTGATGCTCCAAATGTTCCTGATGCTCCAAATGTTCCTGATGCTCCAAATGTTCCTGATGCTCCAAATGTTCCTGATGCTCCAAATGTTCCTGATGCTCCAAATGTTCCTGATGCTCCAAATGTTCCTGATGCTCCAAATGTTCCTGATGCTCCAAATGTTCCTGATGCTCCAAATGTTCCTGATGCTCCAAATGTTCCTGATGCTCCAAATGTTCCTGATGCTCCAAATGTTCCTGATGCTCCAAATGTTCCTGATGCTCCAAATGTTCCTGATGCTCCAAATGTTCCTGATGCTCCAAATGTTCCTGATGCTCCAAATGTTCCTGATGCTCCAAATGTTCCTGATGCTCCAAATGTTCCTGATGCTCCAAATGTTCCTGATGCTCCAAATGTTCCTGATGCTCCAAATGTTCCTGATGCTCCAAATGTTCCTGATGCTCCAAATGTTCCTGATGCTCCAAATGTTCCTGATGCTCCAAATGTTCCTGATGCTCCAAATGTTCCTGATGCTCCAAATGTTCCTGATGCTCCAAATGTTCCTGATATTCTAAATGTTCCTGATATTCTAAATGTTCCTGATATTCTAAATGTTCCTGATATTCTAAATGTTCCTGATATTCTAAATGTTCCTGATATTCTAAATGTTCCTGATATTCTAAATGTTCCTGATATTCTAAATGTTCCTGATACTCTAAATGTTCCTGATACTCTAAATGTTCCTGATACTCTAAATGTTCCTGATACTCTAAATGTTCCTGATACTCTAAATGTTCCTGATACTCTAAATGTTCCTGATACTCTAAATGTTCCTGATACTCTAAATGTTCCTGATACTCTAAATGTTCCTGATACTCTAAATGTTCCTGATACTCTAAATGTTCCTGATACTCTAAATGTTCCTGATACTCTAAATGTTCCTGATACTCTAAATGTTCCTGATACTCTAAATGTTCCTGATACTCTAAATGTTCCTGATACTCTAAATGTTCCTGATACTCTAAATGTTCCTGATACTCTAAATGTTCCTGATACTCTAAATGTTCCTGATACTCTAAATGTTCCTGATACTCTAAATGTTCCTGATACTCTAAATGTTCCTGATACTCTAAATGTTCCTGATACTCTAAATGTTCCTGATACTCTAAATGTTCCTGATACTCTAAATGTTCCTGATACTCTAAATGTTCCTGATACTCTAAATGTTCCTGATACTCTAAATGTTCCTGATACTCTAAATGTTCCTGATACTCTAAATGTTCCTGATACTCTAAATGTTCCTGATACTCTAAATGTTCCTGATATTCTAAATGTTCCTGATATTCTAAATGTTCCTGATATTCTAAATGTTCCTGATATTCTAAATGTTCCTGATATTCTAAATGTTCCTGATATTCTAAATGTTCCTGATACTCTAAATGTTCCTGATATTCTAAATGTTCCTGATACTCTAAATGTTCCTGATACTCTAAATGTTCCTGATACTCTAAATGTTCCTGATACTCTAAATGTTCCTGATACTCTAAATGTTCCTGATATTCTAAATGTTCCTGATATTCTAAATGTTCCTGATATTCTAAATGTTCCTGATATTCTAAATGTTCCTGATATTCTAAATGTTCCTGATATTCTAAATGTTCCTGATACTCTAAATGTTCCTGATACTCTAAATGTTCCTGATACTCTAAATGTTCCTGATACTCTAAATGTTCCTGATACTCTAAATGTTCCTGATACTCTAAATGTTCCTGATACTCTAAATGTTCCTGATATTCTAAATGTTCCTGATGTTCCAAATGTTCCTGAAGTTCCAAATGTTCCTGATGTTCCAAATGTGCCTGATGTTCCAAATGTGCCTGATGTTCCAAATGTGCCTGATGTTCCAAATGTTCCTGATGTTTCAAATGTTCCTGATGTTTCAAATGTTCCTGATGTTCCAAATGTTCCTGATGTTCCAAATGTTCTTGATGTTCCAAATGTTCCTGATGTTCCAAATGTTCCTGATGTTCCAAATGTTCCTGATGTTTCAAATGTTCCTGATGTTTCAAATGTTCCTGATGTTTCAAATGTTCCTGATGTTATGTTCTAAATGTTCCTGATGTTATGTTCTAAATGTTCCTGATGTTATGTTCTAAATGTTCCTGATGTTATGTTCTAAATGTTCCTGATGGTATGTTCTAAATGTTCCTGATGGTATGTTCTAAATGTTCCTGATGTTATGTTCTAAATGTTCCTGATGTTATGTTCTAAATGTTCTAAATGTTCTAAATGTTCTAAATGTTCTAAATGTTCTAAATGTTCTAAATGTTCCTGATGTTCCTGATGTTCCTGATGTTCCTGATGTTCCTGATGTTCCTGATGTTCCTGATGTTCCTGATGTTCCTGATGTTCCTGATGTTCCAAATTTACCTGATGTTCCATATGTTCCAAATAATCCATATGTTCCAAATGTTTCAATGTCACAAATGATCGAATTGAACTTTATTACTGTTACTTGTCACAGTTGTTCTAGTTTCAGTTTAAAAGCGAAGTGTCATTATTATGTATAGACTCTTTTATACATTACGTGAAGATGTATTTCTAGAAACAGATCCCCTTCGGGTAACTATTCATAGAATTAACAGTCATGGAGCAATAAAATGAAAAGCAGTAACTGCCGACTTTGTAAGTAAAACTAGAAAAAGTTGTTTGAAAACGAACAGGAAAGCTGCTCTCCGTTATCGCTCGACCACTATTTTAAAATTGTTGGCTCAAAAAAAAAAAAAAGATGGTCGACTGACGGCCATATTGGATTTTTTGTGTGAAATTTATTATGGGTTATCCTTGTGTGAGACATTACATTTTGTTTTATATTCATGGTCCAGTCATTTTGCATTTCTGCGTTAAGTAAATATTACAAAATTCAAAATGACCGCCTAACGGCCATTTTGAAATTGTTTGATCCCAAAAGTCATCAGGTCATAGCTGAACATATTTGCAAAATTAAAAGAAGATCTGATGGCAACTTTTTCCTGAAATGCGCTAACGAGCATTTCTTCGTTAGCGGCCATATTAATTAAAGGGTTGGTGATATGGGGATCAAAATGTCACAAAAAAATTCCCCAGTGATATGTGATGGTTATGTGAAGTATGAGGAAGCAAAAATTAATAGATTAGTAGCTATTTCGAAGACAAATAACTGCGGCGGCGGCGGCGGACCGTGTGGAGTACTGTAAGCAGCCCGCCGCGGCGAGGGCTGCTAAATTATAGTAACTGCATTTTTTTTTACTTCGTCTAACAGTTGTTTTCACCCCTGAAGGTTTTAGATGAATCAAAACATGCTGAAACTTAATCCTAGTAAGACAGTTCATTATCATTGGAAATTCAACTCAACGGAAAAAGGTTGCTTATATTTTCCCAGTTGAACTTCTGAACCAAAATTTTGTCGAAATAGACTCCATACGAAACCTTGGTGTGGCTTTTGATCCAGCTTTTTCATTCAAGAAACATGTCTTGAATATTTGTAGATCAGCTTTCTACCATATTCGAGATATTAGACGCATTCGAATTCATTTGAATAAATCTACTGCAATTTATCTAGCCAATGCTCTAGTGAGCAGTCGCCTTGCCTACTGTAATTCTTTGCTGTTCGGTTGTTCCGAAAAATATAAAACAAGCTTGCATCGTGTATGGAATTGCCTTGTCCGAGTAGTGACCAGGTCAAGTAGGCTTTCAGAGTCTAGGAGCCTGCTCAAATCACTGCAATGGTCTCCTATTAAATCACGTATCAAATTTTAACCTAAAAGCACTATCCATGGGTACTCTCTCATATCTCGGTGATTTATTAAGTTTCGAGAAACACCAATAAACACCGAGATCCGAGATCCAAAAGTAAAAAATAAGTCAAAAATAAATTACTGCCATTCATCGTTCGTGGTTGCCGGGCGGGGGCCATAGGGTACTTGTTAGCACCGCTGCCTTTCACGCCAGAGTTCGGGGTTCGGTTCCCGGTCTCGGCGGTTTGAAAGAAACATAAAAAATGTTTCTTCCCCATCCACGTGTGAAAGTCAATTTTGTGGGGAGCATCCGTGACCGAGAGGTAGCGTGCTCTGCCTCAGACCGCCAGGGCTCGAATTTCAAATCCAGTGTCTGTAGGACAGTGTCATCTCACCATCCTCAGGAGGTTCTCCTGGTCCAGTTTAGCCTATAGTGGCCTAAAGCCCGATTCATTCCATTTTCGTTCGTGGTTGCCGCACCGCGCTTGTGGAATAAATTGCCTCTTCAAATACGTAAGTAAAATCAGTCACTATCTTTCGGAAAAAAATAAAAATACATCTTTTTTCATTACACCTACCACCTTAATCTGGATATCCACCGACCGTCATATGACGAATTCCTTTTCCGACTAAGGACCTCCCCACTGAATACTGTTCTTAGTCCACAGCGCCATCGAGTCTCAATATTGTTGAGAGATACTGGCGCTATGGAATTCATTATACTTACTATATAATTATAAGATAAATCGACTAAATAATTATGCCTTGCAAAGCCAGAAGTCGGCATCTCCTGGGCACATACCGACTTCTGGCTTTGCCAGGCAGTACTGCTGGTACTTACAGGTTTTATCCCGGACAACGAGGAAACATTTATGATCACACCTGAAAAATGTACAACATTGGCGTAAAATACAAAATAAGTACACACTAACCCGACGTTTTTGCATTATCAAATGACACGTTTCACCGAATAGAAACGCCATATTATTAGGTTTAGTTACTATGTTGTAACTAACTAATATTGGAATACATATTTTTTTTTACTAAGTTTTAAGTGAAGTAAATAACCATTAGATCACGGTGCTATTCAATTTAAATTGTCAGTCACTCAAAAGTGTGTCACGCCACCGCGATACACAACTTGAGGTGACTGAAAATGTATGTTTTCTTTGAAATTTAAGTACGAATATATATATCAGTGTTTAAATATTGCAGGCATATTTCCGAATTACATACATGGTCCCTACATTCTTAACATAATCACGTACACTGGTCGCCGCTACAATTGAGCATGAACACAGGATTCTGCCTTGCAAAGGCAATAGGCAGCATCTGCTTACTTTATAAATAAGCAGATACTGCATTTCGCGTTTGCTGAGCAGCATTGATCGCATATGCAAATCAGTTCATTTATTTAAATGCATTTCTAACACTAATGTGTTTAGCAAATTCAGAAATACTAACCACATTTAAATTAGAAATAACTTCATCTGAAAAAGGTTATACATCATAAAAACCTCAATGAGACTGATTCCTGTAACATCACAATAAATTAGTACCCATTACAATACTCTCCATTACAAGATGGGTTATCATCACGACTAATTACCAATACCATGCAGCACACACTATCATAATCGAAAAAAATATTTATGTATGATAATTACATGGTAATTTGCAAAATTGTAATGCGGATTTGTTAACCTTTACAAAACTGAAATATTTATTTGTATAAACCATGGGGACCAAAGGGTTTTTTCAATTTGAAATCCTCATAATTCATAATTCGGTCCACGCGCCGATTGGTTAATCAATGTTTGGTGGTTGTACCCGGTAAGCACAAAACAAAACAAAAGTTAATCTTATTTTCAATCATTCACCATTAAATAGTTTTGATCCTAACTTCGATAATTAAATGACTGAAGTTGATCTTAGCTAGGACATATCCTACACAGCAAGCACGACATATCGACCCAATGTTGGGCCGACGTCGTAGACAACGGGCTAACATGGATCGATATGTCGTGTTTGCTGAGTACATAACCAGATTAACCCTCTAACCGCCAAATTATTCAATCTAAATTTTCACCCACTTGAAATGGTGTCTCGCTGACGCGATCCACAACTTAAGTGAGTGAAAATTATTCAGATTTGACAAAATGTAGGTCAACTGTTTTCACATATTGCTGATTGATGTCACATTTCATCTTTAACATGTTTAAAAGATAGTGCTTAATGTGCTAATAAAAACTATATGCGGCACCGGCGGTTAAGGGGTTAAGCAGGAATATTAATCATGTCGGCACAGGAGTGAAAACTGGTGCTTTGAAAAATCAGGACAATGCGGACTTTTAGCGTTCCGACTGATCAGTCCTGCGAAGACAAAAGGCAGTATCCGCCTATTGCAAGTAGATACCGCTTTTTGTACTTGCAGTACTGTGGCATTAACGCTGGTACGACGTTGGCACAGCTTGTGAATGCGATGTTAGACGATTGCTCTACATTAGACCAAGGTGTGTTCTAGTATCCTTGATTAGACCAGCAACGGCGCATATCTGTTTCACCCACCTTTTGACTCGATAAGGTGCTGTGATGCAGCCTTGCACATCAGGACTGGACCACGGAGATTAGTGTTTAGTACCTCGTCAAATTGCTCCACAGAAGAATGCAGAAACAACCCATCACGTACTATAGCAGCGCAATTTATCTGCAAGAGATTTTATTGAAATAACTGATTAAAAATATTTGTAAAACGCCAAGATTACAAATGTTTTTTTTTCAATTTGAAATAACCATAAATGTCTTAGTCAGCTATTAGACAAAATGAGTTTTGTTATGGGTCTAGTACCATTATAAATAGTTTACTCTTTCAGTGCAGGGATCGATTTAAGAGGTCGGAATCTGACGTCAACAGACGTCAGTTTCCGAGTCTAAATCGGTCCCAGCACTGAAAAATAAAATTACATAGCAGTCAACTAAAGATGGGCATGAAAGCAACGGGTACATTACATGCCTGAATTAGTAATTGTCCAGTCTTCAGCTCGGATCTAATTTCGGTACGATTTGTTCTTATTATGCCACATTAAATTATTTTATTAGATTAAGCATTTAATACGCATACTAATTGAAGTGATCTTTTTGAACACGCTACGTGTTGGCCTAACGCTGGTCCACCGTCTGAGACGCTGCCCCATCAATAACCCTTAACCCTTTAAGCCCTCACGATGCATTAAAGCATCATATTACTTCTCTGAAAACAGACTTAATTTTCCTGCAACTAAGGGCTTTACAATGAAAATTTCCACGAAACTGGCTTACCCATACATGGAATTTTCTTTAATTTTTCAACCACTTCAGGTCATCTTCATCCACTCCACTACAAGTCGAGAATTGCGACAGCAATTCGCGGCTTGTAGTGGATGAAGATGGCTATGTTAAATTCAGGCTTGAAAGGGTTAAAGCGCTGATTTTTTTTGAAAACCTTGGAAAGCCAAAGGTTTTTTTTCAATTTGAAATTGTCATAACCGTCTTAGTTGGCTCTTTCCGTTTCATTTGAATACATATGTTTTGGGTCTACGGCCATTATAAATATGTTTACTTCCACAGTGCGTGGATCGACTTTAGACGTCGGAATCTGACGTCTACAGACGTCAGATTCTGACGTCTAAGGTCGATCCCCGCGCTGTATGGGTTAAACCTCTTATTTTACACCCAGGAAACGCGAAAGTCTACTCAATGTTTAATATTGTTAAATTAAGACATCTTGTGCTGCCCAGTTCCCTTCTCACTCACCAGTATGTCAAGTTGACCAAAGTTACCCAGTGCACTCTCCACCATGCTCTCAACGTCCTCGCGCTTTGTAAGGTCTCCCGTCACCACAAAAATCTGACACAGTAGAAAAGTCAAATAACACGCTAGGATTCACACCATCTTCAAATGTAATTATAATAATGATGATGTTAATGTTTCAAACCTGAACTGCTCCGGTAACCATGGTTGTTTCAACCCTTTACCGATCAAACTATTAAATTGGAATTCTCACTCCCTCAAGTTGTGTCTCGCTGACGCGATCCACAACTCGAGGGAGTGGAAATCTTCCAGATTTCATTAAATTGAGGTAGACAACCTTGAAATCTTGTTGATTTAAGTCGCCTTTTATACTAACATGTCCAAAAACTAATTTTTAATGTGCTATTAAAAAATAAATTAACCCTTTCAAGCCTGAATTTACCGTTGTCATCTTCATCCACTACAAGCTGCGAATTGCTGTCGCAATTCTCGACTTGTAATGGATGAAGATAAAATTGCCATGTATTGGTAAACCAGTGTCATGGAAATTTTCATTCTAAAACCATTTGTTGTAGGAAAATTAAGTGGGTTTTCAGGGATGTAAAATGATGCTTTATTGTATCGTGAGGGCTTAAAGGGTTAAAAACCCTAATATATCCGGTTACGGCGGTTAACCCTTAAAGTGCTGAAATAATTTTGTATAAGCCATGGAAAGCAAAAGTTTTTTTCAATTTTAAGTCATAAATGTTTTAGTTGGCTCTATCTGATTGATTTGAATACCTGTGTTATGGGTCGACGACCATTAGAAATATTTTTACTTTCACAGTGCAGGTATCATCACACGGATCATCACATTATCACTGCTTAGTTACCATGGTTAGTTACTACTGCCAATTTATTTTCAGTAAAAATAAGCCAAGGCCCTGTTCTAATTACAAGCTTAGGCATATTCTTAGTTCTGGGCCCGTATTCTCGAACGAGATTACGAGGTCCGAATCCTACGATATATCGTAACTTCCACGGAAAAAACGGGCCCTGGACAACCTGGTGCAGAGATCAGCCATGCACCTGACACAAAACGACGGTTGGATAAATATCAATGTATTTACATTGACACATAATGTGGACAAGTCTATAAATAAAATGGAGCTATCAAAAACAGATATTGGGCATGAAAATAAAGAAAAAAAACTGACTGATAATGTGTGGGGGAGAATAAAACAGCCAGATATATATAACAGGTCATTGACCTGTGTTAGATCACATAACTGCTTGACTTGGGTCGGAAGAATATTACATGACTGACATCTTCCATGTTATAATACTCCACCATGTGTCTATGTCAGGCTTATTTGTGGAGTCGACTGATTCCTCGAATTATTTTTTAATTTTAGAATTTGGAAAACTACGTTTTTCTCTTTCGTTAAAAACATGATATTGGTATTAAAAAGCATGTTTAAAAAGCATGTTCAATAACTATAATCATTTAAATATATTGTAATAACTCGTTTCCAAAAGCAAGGTTACTGCAGTGCAAAGCCCAAAAGTATCTGTTTATTTGCAGATAAGATATTACTTTTTAACGTACAATGTAAAAATATATATATTAAAAATGGCACATATCTGCGTTCTATTTCAAACACCTTCTGTTTTCCTCATGCAGCATAGGATTGGATAGGATAATACGGATAGACATATCCATCCACCGTTATAATGAGGGATGTCATCACTTGTCCTTGAGTCAACATGATTAAATGGATCTTTGCCGAATGTTGTCGAAAACAAGCCAAATAGTGTAGCCGTCTGCACAAGTTGGGTCAACAGGTGAAACCGACGGTAATGAAATAATTTGTGATTAATTACATCCCCGCAAACATGAGACACTGGACCAACGTTGGTTTACTGTTGGCCCACCGTCTGCGACGTGGGCTCAACAGTAAACCAACGTTGATCCAACGTCTCATGTTTGCTGGTATGTACATTGTCCACTTTGTTCTCATTAAACCTTTAACCAGCGGGCCCGATTATATTCGTTTTTTTCATTTGTATTAGCACATTAAATACCAGATTTTCAGATGGTAAACATTAAAAGTGACGGCAATCAGCAAGATTTCAAAATCGTTCACCTCCATTTGTCTTTCAAACAGGTATATTTGAACGAGAAGTAGCATTAATTTCGCTAGATTGGCATATCTTTTGATTAAAATCGTCTGTAAATAATTGTATCCGATCAAAGTTGTTGGGTTGCGGCAGTGAGACTGTTTGAACGGGTAAAATATAAATAATATTAATTATAGAAAACGTTTTTTCTCCAACCTGGGAATTTGTCAGGCAGATGAGTACAATTACAATTTTCAATTAGAAATATGGTCGCTCTCTTCGCCCGCCAATTGGTCTTATTTTTTCGCCCACTAGAAGATGTGTTTCGCTACCGCGATACACAACTTCCAAGTGGATGAAAAATACTATTTATTTGAGACCAAACATTTACAATACTCACGGATTGAACATCAGTTTATCTCACAAAATGTAGTATTTGATACGATGCAGAAACAGTGAAAAAAATAGAGACGTACTAAGTGCTTAAAGGGTTAAAAAACGTAGCGAGAATAGCTTGTTTAGCTACCAGTCAAGGTAAATTACAAAAACAAAAAAAATTAAGAACAGATGCAATTATTTTGTCGATCATTATTTAGTCCATGTTGTTATATTATGGTTATTTATATGGCAAATAACTATATAAACAATTATTGTACCCATTTATTTTTCAAACATTGCAAATATTATATCGCTTTGTGGTTGCTTTTTATGTATCAAAGCAATCCTTTGAAATAGGCCTACCAGTCCAGAAATCTACACTTTGCTATTAATTTCCAAGATTAATAACGTCAGTCAGTTCCAGAATAGTTTAGCTCAAATCATAGTGATGTCACCACATTCATCAAATTAGATTGTATGTGCTTATTTATCATAATTGAAGGCCGATGTCGACGATAGGCTACATAAGCTTACAATCATTCAAAGCATTCAAAATCACCAAAATAATATATGAGAAACGCAACAATTACACACGCACTCGAGATAAAAAGACAATCACTATAAACGTGACACATCCAATCAATGTTGCTTTAATGTTGGCCCACCGTCTACGATGCTGGCCCAACATTAAACAACATTAGTTCATATATCATGTTTACTGGGTCATTCTTGGGCGAACCTTGCATAATTAGTAAATATCTGATATTGTGCCAAGCACTAGGCCGATGGTATGCTGCTGTCCTGGGCCCGTATTCTCGTACAAGTTACGATATATCGTAGGCTTCTGATTGGTCAGATGGCAATCTCGACCAGTCGGAAGCCTACGATATATCGTAACTTGTACGAGAATACGGCCCCTGGGGCGATAAAAATGGACGCGTTTTCTAAAGGGGGTTGGGTCCATTTAATTCCGAGGGAGCGATACACCTAGACCTTGTGTTTGTTGTCAAATCTTGTCAGGCTGTTTTCCTACCTTGTCCTGTGGGAGTCCGGCTTCTTTACACAGCTGGGCAGTCTTATCCAGCCTGGTCTGATCTCGTCCACACAGCACCACCTGACACCCCTCCTTGGCTGCCTCCACTGCTACGACGCTACCAACATTCCCACTGGCACCTAGATAACAACAATAATAAGATACTTATCATAAGTAGGTTGAGTTTTCGCGGTCACATATATTTAAAAAGTCGCCTATTGGTGGCCATTTTAAATTTCAGTAAAATCCCCTGCATATTCCCATATGATGGGAAATGTTATTCTAGGAATTGAAGTACTTTTTACTTTAATTCATCTATGGCGACCATTTTGAATTTCAGTAATACCTTGAAATCACATGCACATCTCCATATAGTGGGGAATGTGATAATAATTTCTGACTTTTACGGTTTTAGAGTTTTTGCGCCCACAAGCAAATGAAGTTTATTCGTGGCCGCCATTTTGAATTTCAGATAAACCTTGCATATCTTATCGTACTCCCGTGTTATCGACCACAAGACTTGTACTTCATGCATCAACCAAAACATCCAGTCTTGACTGGGTTACAGTTGAAAAGCACCTGCGATCTCCACTATGTCACAATATTTAAACAGATTATATCTCGGTATCCGATTGAACAAACTAAACACAATTTAAAATCGATAACACATTTTGTTTCCGAAAACAACGTCAATGAACAAGCGGTTCTAACGTTATCACCTGCACATCTTCATATCGCGGGGAATGTGATAGTAAAATTTGCATAATTTCTGACTTTGCGCTCACAACTATGAAGTTGATCTGTGGCGGCCATTTTGAATACAAGAAAAACCTTAAAAAAAAATGCCTGCACATATCTATGTCGCAGGGAATTTGATTGTAAAATGTGTAATAATTTCCGATTTTTTAACTCATAAAAAACAAAAAAGTTTGGAGTTGACCTCTGGCGGCCATATTAATTTTTTAAAATCACTTGCACATCCCCATGTTGCTACGAATGTAATTTTGATATTTGAAAAAATAACCACTAGTTTTGAGTTTTTGCGCCCTCAGAAAAGCGTGACGCCTGACGCTAGACGCTGGACCGGGGGATTTTGGCACGACTAAAAGCTCCCTTCCTCTACGGGCGGGGGATAAAAATTGATAAAATAGATTTATGTCAGCATTTGCTCCGTCTTTCGAAATATTTTGGCTATGGCTATCAAACAGTATATTCTTTTTCAATATGTAAGCCTAGGTCAAGAAATATCGTGTACTGTCCTTCATATAAGTGGTTTTTTTTTACATCATTTTATTTTGAATTTTAAAGCGACTCAGTATGATGACATTAATTTTTGTTTTTAATGTTGTAATGAAATAGTGTATCCCACAGAGCATTCTTTAATTTTTTCAGGAATTTCAGATTTTTAGAAACATTTTCCAACAATATTTAAAAGAATCCGGACAAAACCCAAACATACAATGAGTTCTCCTAAAAGATGGTTGAATGCTAGCACAGCATTGGGCCACAAGTTGATGCCGTCGGCCCAGCGTTGAGCAGACCATCAGTGCTGCAGGTGTGTCCCCCCATGTCCTGACTATATGACACCAATTAGCGGCGATTGTTTTGATCTTATCGTCCAAGACGTGGGAATATGTGGTGTAAAGTGCTGTATATTGCTGACTTGTTTTGTTTACATGGCAATATACGATCTGGAAATATAACTATTTCACTCTTTTTCGGTGCTTCAAAATTGTTGTTTTGACTTTTTGGTATTTTTAGTTAAGATCAGTAGGTTATATAGCTTCATATAAATTGAATTGTCAAAATTGACAACATTGAAAATGTCTCATCCCAAGGGGTACCTTTAATTACTGTATGCGAAATTTAAAAAAAAATGGTGGTGGTAATAATTGTTTTGGAAAAATCAAACTCGCTTATTATTACGACATAGGACATCGTACACGATAATTCAAAACCAGCTACAATGTCACTAAATGTGAATGACTGTGCACCCATACATGTTCTACAAATCATTCTCTGAGTAGCTGCTAATCAACGTCTTGGTCATGGTCAGCCTAAAACTAAAACACGACTAAACTAAATTATCCTGAGCTTTCCCATAAAATATGGCAATACCCCTGTATGCAATTTTTTTTAGTTGTAACAAATGGGAAACAGAAGTGTGTCAATGACCCTGACGCTCTACCTTAATGAGGGCATAAGTTAATTACGAATTAAAATTTCTGAAATCTGAATTTTATGCACAGGCACAAGCTCTTACAAACAAACCAAACAGAATTGAAATCGAATAAGATTTGAGGGAGGAGAAGCATTTTTTTGTGAATTGTGGACAGAGTGTTCAATTTGAAATCATCCTATATGTCTTAGTTAGCTCTTTCTTGAATACCTGATGTGTTATGGGTCTACAGCCATTAGAAATATTTCACATCTTATAGTGCAGGGATGTCTTTCTACGTCAGAATCTGATGTCTACTCTGAAAGGGTTAGTAATTACCATCAAACACCCGATACATTGACCAAAATGCTGCTGCAATATATTGTGCTCGCTGGACATGCTTCTCTCAAAGACAGACGAGCCCTCTGGTGAGCATTGCTTCTCCAGGATTTGACAGACCAGCTCCGGTAATAACCATTCACCAGAGGCTGCGGTGTTTAGAGCCTTCCACATTTTAAAATAAGAAAGACAACAGGCATTATCCCAGCAAACACAAAACAGTTTTAGAACATTTGTACAAGTTGGACCAACGCTTCGACGTTGGGCCGACGTTGTACAATTGTTATGCAAATGTTGTGTTTGCTGGGATAGTAATAATCGTTCTATTCCTGTACCTGAAAATTACACCGGCTTCCTGTCAAATTTCAGATATATATTTAATATGCATTATAACTTTCTGAACTCTTTTTATTAAGAACACAACCAGTTTGCATACCTACCGACTTGCTCGATCGAATTTCTCATAATATCTACGCTCCATCAATTCAATTATATTTTTGCTCCCAGTAATAAAATTAAAACTGGGTCCAGAGCCTTCTCTATAGAAGTCCCAACCTTGTGGACCGCTCTGCCCATTCGAAATGCAAAAAATCCGGAAATTACTTTAATCTCACCTATTTGGTCTGGCTTTCGCCCCTCTAGCTCCATAAACTCCCGAACTCTCTTTTGCCTGGATTAAAAAACGTGATCATGCGAAGGATATAAGCCTATGGGCCTCTGAGCTCGGTCCGCTCAGGATTTAGCCGCTATGGAAATTTTATTAATTTGTTTCATAGATTTGTTTGGAGAGCCAAGGTTATAACTGCTGATGGAGCCGCCATCACCAAGAAGAGAGGGGGGGGGGGGTAGAGTATTTTTGAAGTAAATTAACGTGAAGTAGGGAGGGTGGGACTAAAAGTCAAAGGGGCTTGAAGTCACTTGCCTGTTATTTTTTCTCTATGGGTAAATATCATTATATGACGTCACTGACTATCATTTCATAATCTATACATAGCATTCCCTGTGTTCCCTATACATAGCATTCCCGGTGTTCCCCGAGAACATAAAGACAAAAATGTAAGGGAGTGTTATTTTGCCATCTGTTGAAACGAGATTCTAGAGTTGGTAAAAAGACTCAACATTTAGGTTAATATCTCAAGGTCGTGTTGGAGCTTAACCTTCATATTATATTTTAAACATGAACTAAGCTACACACCATGGGGTTAAAAGTCGCAGCTTCAGGAATAACCAGTGAACACAATACATTTGTATAACATTTGTACAATTTTGAACCAACGTCGGAGACGTTGGGCTGACGTTGTACAAATATTACACAAATGTTTTGGTAGCACTGCCAAATTGGTAGCACTGTCAAATTGGTAGCACTGCCAAATTGATAGCACTGCCAAATTGATAGCACTGCCAAATTGATAGCACTGCCAAATTGATAGCACTGTCAAATTGGTAGCACTGCCAAATTGGTAGCACTGCCAAATTGATAGCACTGCCAAATTCGTAGCACTGCCAAATTCGTAGCACTGCCAAATTGGTAGCACTGCCAAATTGGTAGCACTGTCAAATTAGTAGCACTGTCAAATTAGTAGCACTCAAAATAATAGCACCTCCAAACAGTTAGCACCGCCAAAATGGCAGCACTGCCAAATTGGTATCCAGTACAAAATTATATAAGTTTAAAATACCCACGCGAGGCCAGTCTATTGTTAGACCAGTAGGAAAGTTCGGATCTACGAATCCTCACTTATCCTAGTTATTTCGGACCATGAAATGTGGGTCTTCCATCAAATCTTGTGAGCTCATTTCACCAAACTACAAAAGGCCTATGCCATAAAATTAGTCGGTCGTGCTGAGGAATAGCTCGGGATAAGCTCAAAAGTTCCAGAGCAAAACAATATTAAGACTGATAGTTATCTATTTTAACTATCATCAGATCATGTTTGAATTATGACTGAGGCTGGTAGAAACATTCATACTGTTAACTATAAACCAGCATTGGCGTGTCCGTTTGGATTGTGCACAGTAAGTATACTGAAGATCTGGTAATATTCGCGAGGTTTTAATTTTCACGAATTTAGCAAGGGTGTTAATTTTAGCGAAAATTAGCAAATTTAGCGAAGAGGTCAAATTCGCGAAATCAAAAATCTTGCGAAAAGTATCATTATAGTAGCGCTAGTAAAGAAAAATGAAAATTATCGAATTCTAAACATCGTGAAAAATCACAAAATCGGAAATTCGCGAAATCGGAAATTCCCGAAAATTTAAACACGCGAAAATTAACAGATCTACATTAGAATTTAATTAAGATAATATAGGTTCGTAGATTTACGAATCTATCGAATTTCGTTCGTTCTCTACGACGTTGCACACTTACCAGTAATTAAGGCTACTTTGTCTTTGAGGTGGAGATCCATTCTGATTATTGCAGAAGTAGCTCCGGCAGAATTGGAGTTGGTGACTGGTTAGCGCCTGAGAATGAAATAACACCAGTCGAGTCTCTCTCAATAGCCAGTCTCCGAAACACTGCACCCCCATTGTACCTTCCCTTTTCAACAAACACGAGGCATTCATCCAATTCTGTTTTAATAATGGCCCAGCGTCTGCGACGCTGGGCCAATATTAAAACAGAATTGGGGCAATGCCAATCCCATATTCTGCATTTGCAACCAGTGGGTGGTCGAGAGAATGCGGGGTTGTCGCCATTGGTCGTACAATAAACGCAGTAGAGACCAGCATCGCCATCGCTGACAAACGAACCACTAGCCTAATAATGTTTGTTGAATGCTAGGCCAACCCCGCAGATGGTGGCCTAGCATAAGCTAACATCGGGTCAACGCCTCGTATTTGCTGCGTGTGAAATCACAGGACCCCTATCCCTATCCTGTGAGGTTTCGCGAACAGCATCCCCTCATTCGTTACTCAGCCACCCTTCATGCCCGCAGGCCTACATGGACGGACATAATCTTTATCATGGCTCAGATAGATATGTTACAAGTTGAGATCACTCAGTCATTCACTCAGTCACTCATTCGGTCCCTCGGTCACTCAGTTGGTTACTCAGTCGGTCACATAGTCGGTCACTCAGTCGATCACTCAGTCGATCACTCAGTCAGTCACTCACTCGGTCACTCACTCAGTCACTCAGTCAGTCACTCACTCAGTCACTCACTCAGTCACTCACTCAGTCACTCACTCGATAACTCACTCGGTCACTCACTCGGTCACTCGGTCACTCACTCAGTCACTCACTCGGTCACTCACTCAGTCACTCACTCGGTCACTCACTCAGTCACTCACTCGGTCACTCACTGGGTCACTCACTCAGTCACTCACTCAGTCACTCACTCGGTCACTCACTCAGTCACTCACTCGGTCACTCACTCGGTTACTCACTCGATAACTCACTCGGTCACTCACTCGGTCACTCGGTCACTCACTCAGTCACTCACTCAGTCACTCACTCGATAACTCACTCGGTCACTCACTCGGTCACTCGGTCACTCACTCAGTCACTCACTCAGTCACTCACTCGATAACTCACTCGGTCACTCACTCGGTCACTCGGTCACTCACTCAGTCACTCACTCAGTCACTCACTCGATAACTCACTCGGTCACTCACTCGGTCACTCACTCAGTCACTCACTCGGTCACTCACTCGGTCACTCGGTCACTCACTCGGTCACTCACTCGGTCACTCACTCAGTCACTCACTCAGTCACTCACTCAGTCACTGACTCGGTAACTCACTCGGTCACTCAATCGGTCACTTGGTCACTCACTCGGTCATTCGGTCACTCACTCAGTCACTCACTCGGTCACTCACTCAGTCACTCACTCAGTCACCCACTCAGTCACTCACTCGGTAACTCACTCGGTCACTCAATCGGTCACTCAATTGGTCACTCACTCGGTCACTCGACATCAGCCACTCAGTCACTCAGCTACTCACTCAGACACTCGTCATCAGTCACTCAGTCACTCATTTACTCAGACAACAAGTCACGCAGTCACTCACTCAGACACTCACTCAGTCAATCGTCATCAGTCAATCAGTCACTCACTCAGACACTCGTCAGCAGTCACTCAGTCATTTATCTACTCAGTCACTCAGTCACTCAGTCACTCGGTCGCTCAGATACTCACTCAGTCAGTCACTCAGTCAGTCCCTCAGTCACTCAGACACATAGTTACTCAGTCACTCAGACACTTAGTTACTCAGTCAGTCACTCGGTCAGTCACTCACTCCATCACGAATCCTGTGTCCGCAGTGCAGTGTCATATCATTCATATCACCATCATCATGAGGTTCTCCTGGCCCAGTTTAGCACAAAAGTGTCCTAAAACCCTATTCTCTCATTCCCCTCTCGGAATATGGACGTTAAACCACACAAGGTGGAATTAAAAAGAACACAATATATAGATCTGAGCACCAGATTACTTGTTGTGTTAGTGTTGCTTTGTATAAAAATTGAGAAACAAAATACAAAAGATAAGGGCTTAGTGTTAATAGAGATTACCTTTTTTAATGAACATAATGCGTTGAAAACACATCCACAGCACACACGATATGTTATAGGGTTATAGGCCAGCTTTAACCTGTTAACATGTTGCGCTGGATGAAGGGCCAGTGTCGTAAACGATGGCCCCATATTCACGCATGGTTGGACCACTCACTAATACTTTCAGTGAAGCTCATTGAAAACTCTGTTTTTCTTCCCTTTCATCAAACACGAGGCACTGACCCATTTCTGGGCAAATGCTGGTCCAGTGTTTACGACGCTGGCCTGTCATTGTTCCAGCAATGGGTGTATGTCTATATTGTTAGATCATGTGGGCTCTCTGTATCCTGATGTGTTCCCAACAAACACGAGACTTACCATGTGCACGGAACCTATACAACGTTGGCCCAACGTCGGAGCGGTACAACGTCTTCGACGTTGCTCCAACACTGCACAGACGCTACACAAATGTCCTATGATTGCCGGGAAACATGTGAAATAAAATAATATATAGCTAATCATGTTGAAAATTGATGGTTACTATATTCACGATAACGGTACACCAATGTATTATGTGAATAATTTATGCTCCCTTCTCTGGAGCATCACAGTTAACCGATGTTGGTTCAATGTTGGCCCGCGTCACAGCCATAGCCACCCTAGACCTGGAAGACCTAAGTCATGAATGGTGCGACTCGCTCCATTCACGACTTAGGTCTTTCAGGTCTACAGCCACCCTGCATTGCCCATAAGCAATAATGAACGCCAAATCGCAAATACACATTCGGTGAGTTTTTTCTATGATAATAATTATGGATCTTGAGGGGATTTATCGACCTACTTATGACAAAAACCATGTCCTCGCGTACTGAATTTTTCGAGAAGTCGACTAAATACTGTATCCGTGAAGGAATGAGTGAATGAATGAATGGTGTTTGTGGCCACATTTGTACACAGATAGGCTAAACTGGGCCATGAGGATGAGATGAATGACATGACACTGCCGTCCAGACACAAGATTTAAAATTCGAGCGCTGGAGGTCTGCGACTGAGCAAGCTACCTCTCGGTCACGGAGGCTCCCCACAATGCTGAATCTTTACGAGTGAGCGCGAGGAAGAAACATTTTGTTTCTTTGAAACCTGAACGCCATTGCGGTTCTTTGAAACCTGAACGCCATGGCGGGACACGAACCCGCGATCTCAGACTTTCCAAGCAGGCAGCTTTAACCACTGCAGCCGCCCCCTGCCCATCTACTGTATTGTAAATGTCAAATTTATATTGCATTAATTTGCGATGATAATTCTCATTGACAGAGTAACCCCGCACACAAGACGTTGACCCAATGCTGTTTTGATGTTGGGCCGACGTTGAAGACAGCGTACCAACATTAAAACAACATTGAGTTAACGTCTCGTGTTTGCTGAAAATATTTTCGAAACAATACAACTAAAACGCTTTGAAAACAGATTAATCATATGTAACTATTTAAATTGACTACATCGTCTCGAGTCACTAATTTCGACAACAGAGATACAAATTAAGATGGCAAGTCACCCCTACATGAACTTAAAGATTCATACAGCTTTGAAATGCGCATGTGTGGGACGGTCAAGTGTAGGCCTACATTAGCCTATAGAGTACAATTTGCCGGCATTAATATCAGCGACTGGACTGATTACAAGATACTACTCCAACGAGAAATTGGCCCAATGCTGTTTTAATGTTAGACCAACGTCTGCGACGTTGGCCGACATTAAACCAACATTTGGTGAGTGTGCCGTGTTGGCTGGGAAAGCTCTTACTGTCAATATGCTGGAGGTCAACTGTTTCCAGATACCCATGGTAACACAGCCTTTTGTGTCACAACACAGAGCCCACATGAGAGAAATGGTGAATTATTTCCTAATAGATGGCGCTCAAGTATATAGAGTGATTATGACTTGGGAACTTGCTCTTAATGCGGCGATGGGTATGAAACGCATATAGTATTATTATCTTGGCTGATAACTGTGGATGTGGAGTGATATGTCATTGTGGAATGTCCAGGGGCCACTGTTGCATTCTGGGGACCACATTGTCCCGCGTATTTTAACAGTTGACTACACCTTCCTACCTCAAAAAAACACCAGACTTTAGCCCCAAGTTACATAAGCCACGCAGATGGTGAACCAACACTAACTCTTTCAAGCCTTTACCATTGTCATCTTCATCCACTACAAGCCGCGAATTGCTGTCGCAATTCCCGACTTGTAGTGGATGAAGATGACTTGAAGTGGGTGGAAAATAAACGAAAATTGTCATGTGTAGGTAAAACAGATTCTGGGAAATTTCCCTTCTATAACCTCTTATTTCTAGGGAAACTAAGTCTGCTTACAGGGATGTAAAATGATGCATTAATGCATCGTGAGGGTTTAAAGGGTTAAAACAACATTGTCTTGTGTCTTGTGTTTGCCGGTCAGTAGACACAAAACGTAAACCCTTAACCCTTTAACCGCCAAATTATTCAATCTGAATTCACCCACTTGAAGTTGTGTCTCGCTGACGCGATCCACAACTTCAAGTGAATGAAAAAAATTCAGATTTGACAAAATGGAGGTCAACTCTTTTCATATCTTGCTGATTGATGTCACATTTATCTTTACCATTTTTAAAATGTGGTACCTAATGTGCTAATAAAAAATGAAAACCCGGATATATGCGGCACCGGCGGTTAAAGGGTTAACCCATACTACGCTGAAATATGTTTGTAGAAACCATGGAGACCAAAGGGTTTTCATAAATCATCATCAATGTCTTGGTTAGCTCTTTCTGCTTCATTTGAATACCTATGTTATGGGTCTACAGCCATTAGAAATATTTCAATTATTTCAGTGCGTGGATTGTCTTTGTACGTCAGAATCTGACGTCAACAAGAGTCAGATTCTGACGTGTTAAGACGGTCCCCACGCTGAAACCCTAATATTATTTCTCATTCATTTGAAGCTAGAAATTGCGTTAATTTAAAACATTTAAATTTTCATCCACTTGGAGTGAAATGAAATGAATGGGATTTTAGGCCACATAGGCCTATAGGCTAAACTGGGCCAGGAGAACATCCTGAGGATGGTGAGATGAGTGAAATGAGACTACCCTCTAAAGGAGGTCAAGGTCATTGAGTTTTACAGAATATTAAGTCAGAATGAGAACTCAATTACAATAGATTCGGGGACCCGAATATACTCGGCTATTCGCGCCTCGTACATTCGGATCTACGAATCAAGCGAATTTCGTATGACCCAACTAGTTTTCCGATAAATTACGTATACAAACACAAGACGTTAACCCACTGTAGTTTTAATGTTGGGCCAGCGTCGCAGACGGTAGACCAGCATTGAAACAATTTTGGTTCAATGTCTCAGGATTTCTGGGATGGCCTGCCATTACAGAGCAAACACGATACATTAAACCAATGACGGGTTAATGTCGAGCCAGCGTTGCAATCGGAAGGCCAACGCTTCAATAACGTTAGCTCAATGTATCATGGGTATACTTCCCAGCAGACACAAGACACTGGCCCAATGCTGACCTAATGTTGGCCCACCGTCTACGACGCTGGGCCAACATTAGGCCAGCATTGGGTCAGTATCTTGTGTCTGCTGGGTTGACGGAGTACTTTATGAGGGGTGACGTAGCTACCCCCCACCCCCTTGAAAAACAGCCAGCGTACACGATACCTTGACCCAATGGCTCATTGTTGGTCTACCGTCTGCGACGCTGGCCCACATTAACCTAGCACTGGTCCAACGTGCTGTGTTGGAACTGAGTACCCGCACTCAAGCTAGCAAACACGACACATTGAAACATTGTTGGTTTAATGTTGGGCCAGCGTCGCAGACGGTGGGCTAACATTAAACCAGCATTGTTTCAATGTGTCGTGTTTACTGGGCTGTTCCGGCTTCCAGTCAAACTACCTGGTGAATGGACACAGCGATATATGCAGCACAGCGCTGTTTCAATTCGGGGCCAGCGTCGAAGACGCTGGCACTGAATTGAAACAGCACTTATCCATAGTTGAGCTCCAGTACCGTCATGGTGGTGGTCGCAATCCGCCATGCTCCAGCTCGCTGGCTGGGTCTAGCTCACTGTCTCACTCGTCAGCTCCTCCTCGAACCGATCACTTCTGTCTCTTGTTTTTTGAACTGCTGCTCCCGAAGTCCCATGGATCATTTCAACGGAGAAGACTCACTCGGTTTGAAGGACAAAGTCGTCCTAATAACAGGTCAGACTCAAACTTCCCTTAAGGTTTGAAAACTTAAGCCCTGTTTGATTCGCACTGATCACAAAATAGTTTAGTGATCCGGTTTGCTTCTTTCTTTTTTTTATTTTTTTTTATTCGGTTTGTAGGAAACAAGTAACAAGTATTAACTAGAAACAAACGCCGTGAATTGAGAGCAGCACTGCTGCCGCCAATCTAGAAATAGTTTAAGCCAAAGAAACCATCTGGTATGGCAATCCCGATTCCAGATTCAAATTTACAGACCATCTAAAAACTGTTTGAGCCAAATAAACACATGGTTTGGCAAACCTGTTCCAAGATCCAGCGACCGAACCTTCATGCAGGCAGGTTTTAAGGCTTGGTGAATCCGTTCTAGTTTGGACTCTCTGGTGCGAATCACACGTTCTGGATTGGTAAACCGGTTTAATATTCACATAGAATATGCATTAATAATTTCATTGGCTAGTAAGATGGCACAGTTCACTAATTTCCGTTGATAATAGATATAAGAGAAGTTTGAATCAAACACGAGGACAGGGAGGTGTAGGCTTCCAGGAAACTCAAAGACGTTCATCCAATGTTGGTACAGTGTTGGGCCAGCGTCGAAGACGTTGGGCCAACATTGGCTGACCGTCTCGTATTTACTGGGCTACTGAACCCCCTGGTGGATGGCGCCCAGTAATCAATCTCCCCTTCTCGGTGTGACTAGGCGATCACGTTAATGGCAGCCTCGTAGACTTATTCAACCAGTGTATCGACGTTAATTTCGCGCGGGACAGAAACGCGTTGCGCTATCCAGTTTCAAATTTACCATTTAAAACGACTGGAGCCCGTTTAACTACGAAGCCCCAGAAGTGATGTTTTTGTATTCTTATATTTCTTTTAAACTCCTATATTATATTTAGTTTACAACTCGTATATTCAGTTAATAAATTGATATATATAATCGAGTTACCAGGTTTCTAACTGGATATATTGAGTGATCTATTCAGTTAACTCATATTCGGCTAAATCTATTCAGTTAAGAAGCCGATATATCGAGCTAAGAAGCCGTTATATCGAGCTAAGAAGCCGTTATATTCGAGTTAAGAAGCCGTTATATCGAGTTGAGAAGCCGATATATCGAGTTGGGAAGCCGATATATCGAGTTGGGAAGCCGATATATCGAGTTGGGAAGCCGATATATCGAGTTGGGAAGCCGATATATCGAGTTGGGAAGCCGATATATCGAGTTGGGAAGCCGATATATCGAGTTGGGAAGCCGATATATCGAGTTGAGAAGCCGATATATCGAGTTGAGAAGCCGATATATCGAGTTGAGAAGCCGATATATCGAGTTGAGAAGCCGATATATCGAGTTGAGAAGCCAATATATCGAGTTGAGAAGCCGATATATCGAGTTGAGAAGCCGATATATCGAGTTGAGAAGCCGATATATCGAGTTGAGAAGCCGATATATCGAGCTAAGAAGTCGATATATCGAGCTAAGAAGTCGATATATCGAGCTAAGAAGTCGATATATCGAGCTAAGAAGTCGATATATCGAGCTAAGAAGTCGATATATCGAGCTAAGAAGTCGATATATCGAGCTAAGAAGTCGATATATCGAGCTAAGAAGTTGTTATATCGAGCTAAGAAGTCGTTATATCGAGCTAAGAAGTCGTTATATCGAGCTAAGAAGTCGCTATATCGAGCTAAGTAGTCGTTATATCGAGCTAAGAAGTCGTTATATCGAGCTAAGAAGTCGTTATATCGAGCTAAGAAGTCGTTATATCGAGCTAAGAAGTCGTTATATCGAGCTAAGAAGTCGTTATATCGAGCTAAGAAGTCGTTATATCGAGCTAAGAAGTCGTTATATCGAGCTAAGAAGTCGTTATATCGAGCTAAGAAGTCGTTATATCGAGCTAAGAAGTCGTTATATCGAGCTAAGAAGTCGTTATATCGAGCTAAGAAGTCGTTATATCGAGCTAAGAAGTCGTTATATCGAGCTAAGAAGTCGTTATATCGAGCTAAGAAGTCGTTATATCGAGCTAGGAAGTCGTTATATCGAGCTAGGAAGTCGTTATATCGAGCTAGGAAGTCGTTATATCGAGCTAGGAAGTCGTTATATCGAGCTAGGATGTCGATATATCGAGCTAAGAAGTCGATATATCGAGCTAAGAAGTCGATATATCGAGCTAAGAAGTCGATAAATCGAGCTAAGAAGTCGATAAATCGAGCTAAGAAGTCGATATCGAGCTAAGAAGTCGATATCGAGCTAAGAAGTCGATATCGAGCTAAGAAGTCGATATCGAGCTGAGAAGTCGATATCGAGCTAAGAAGTCGATATATCGCGCTGAGAAGTCGATATATCGAGCTAAGAAGAATAGCCCAACGCAGATGTCGCTTCTGACGCTTCGTACATAATCTATAGTTACCATGTAACAAGAAAGCAGAAATGTCATTTTCAGGTTCCAGTTCTGGGCTTGGTTGTGTGACGGCCGTGGCTTTTGCTTTTCACGGAGCACGTATCGTGCTGACCGGTCGAGATGAAGAGGGGCTACAGAGAACGGAAGACGGGTGTGTGGACGCCGGACTGCAGGCTCACAAGGTAGGAAATACCACCCCCCCCCCCCCGCTAACAACCAACGTTGGCCCTGTGTTTAGAAAGTAATAAATTTGAAAATTCAAATTATTGTTAGTTGGTAAGGTTAGATATTTAAATATTAAATAAAACCTTTCAACTGGAATTATTTCATACTAACCTAATATTTATTTATTTATGAAAAAGATATATCCAGCTGGAATTATTTGCCCAGCAGATTCAAGACGGTGAACCAATGTTCAAAAAAGTTTGTTATCGAAATTGATGAAAAATATCTTGACATGTCGTATGTATGGATATGAATCATCCTGGTACCAATATTTCCTTCCAGATTCTGAAAGTGAAGGCCGATATCAGAAAAGAGGAGGATTGCCAGCGTATTGTGGATGAGACCGTCAGGAAGTTCGGTCGTCTGGATATTCTGGTGGGTAACCAGTCAACACGTGTTAGGTATTCTCGTACTAGCTACGATATGTCATAACGTATACGAGAATACGGGCCCACCTGGTGTTTGCTTATTGTTATATCGTAGACGGTGTCCCAAACTAGACCTTACATTAATTGTAGCCAATTGCTCCTATTTGCAGGGTAATGTTAACCCTTTAAACCCTCACGATGCATTAACCCTTTAACCGCCGGTGCCGCATATATTCGGGTTTTCATTTTTTATTAGCACGTTAAGTACCACATTTTAAATATGTTAAAGATAAAATGTGACATCAATCAGCAAGATTTGAAAAGAGGGACCTCCGTTTTGTCAAATCGGTATAATTTTCACTCACTTGAAGTTGTGGATCGCGTCAGCCAGACACAACTTCAAGTGGGTGAAAGGGGACGGGGGATTTTAGTTGGCCAGACTCCCGTCCAGCGTCAGGCGTCACGCATTTTTGTGGGCGCGAAAACTAAAAAACTAGTGGTATTTTGTTTTGTGATCTTAACATCACATTTCTAGCAACATGGTGATGAGCAAGTGATTTTGTGTGGGCGCAAAAACTCTTAAAACCTAAAACATGTAAAAGTCAGAAATTATTCACATTTTACAATTACGTTGCCCACGATATAGAGATGTGCATGTGATTTCAATGTTTTACTGAAATTCAAAATGGGCGCCATGGTTTACCTTGATAATTGTTTGTGGGCGCAAAAACACAAATATTGATATCAGAAATAATAATCACATTTACCCGCCATATGAAAATGTGCAGGTGAAATTTAAAATGGCCATCACAAGTCTACTTTTTAAATGTATGTGACGGCAAAAACTATTTAACTAATTAATCATGTTAATGACGAGGGATGATATAGGGGCTACAGACCTCTTGTTATTCATTAAATGCACAGAGATACCTAACTACTTTAAAGAGGCTGACATTTCCTTTCTAATATTACGTTTACGTAAATAACGAAACCACAAACTGGTTACAGAAATTTTACAATTATCAGATTAAGCAAAAATTTTTCAAATATGCGACCTTTAATAATATAAGATATGAAAACAATATTTCCATATCCTTTTACAATATTGCTTAGTGGCACGTCAGGGGCAGAATGTTGTTTGTTGCAGATTAATAATGCTGGTATTGTGAAGACTGGTAACTTCGCCACCTGCACATTCGAAGACGTAGAAGAGGCCATGAGTATCAACTGTAGGGGCTTGTTCATGATGACCAAGAAAGCATTGCCCTGGCTCAATGGCGCTAAAGGTGTGTTTATTGGAACAAGAAACGGACTTTATTTTTGCCGGGTATTTTACTACTGTGTTAATACAATGTTGGGCCAGCGTCGCAGACGATGGCCCAACATTGAATTAACATTGGTTGAGTGTATCCGCTCAGTCATTTAACGTGACCCAATTGGAAGTCGTATTTCGCTAGTGCGACCGAGAAGTTCAAGAGGGTAACATTACAAAGGTCAATTAAACTTAGACGTAAACTTTGTGATTACAGTTTTTAGCTGAGTACACAAATAGTCAGCTCGTAATAATCGTTATCCAGTGTGCTAATAAAACGAGGATTTAAAATATTAACTTTAAAACTATGGCAGTCTGAGACGCTGAAATTACCAATGATTTTAACTTCAAATGAATACAAATAGTTGCTGACAATTCAACCATGCAAAGCCGAACTGCAGTGTCTGTTTACTTTAGGAAGTAAAAGCATACTACCTTTTCACTTTGCAGAATTTATCAGGATATGGGTTAAAGGTACCGACATTGCTAACATCAATTTATTAACATGTAAGCTAGTAAAATTATTATTGTTACATGTAGGCTATGTAGGGGAGACCGGAGCTAGTTCGAACACTATTTTGAAAAAAAAAAAAAAAAAATTTATGATAGGAAACTGATATTTTTGTAACTATAGATGCTACTTTTAGCATACATTATTCTTAAATTGAAAACAAAATAGTCAGAAAAAAATGTTGAAGTTAGTACATGGGATGGGGAGTGTGTGAACAGTGTAACAGATATTTTGTGGGGTTAGTTTGAACAGTCGAACTAACCCCACATGGACGTATTTTGAAACAATCTATATTTAGAACTAACATCATATAAGGCAACCTAACATGTATCAAGGATTATTAATTTCAATTAGGACACTACAACTATAGGAGATAGGAGTTGAAACTGTCAGGTTCTATGGCAAACATTGAGCAAAATAACATTTTGTGCGATAGCAAAAAAATTCTTTGGCGCCCTCAACATAAAAATTTGCTTTTAGTTTTTCATAATTTGTTTTGAATAAAAAACTTTGAACATGAGTAACAAGGTAATGATGCAGTCCTTCACTATGAGGCAGCACAGAACGAAAATATATTAACAGTAAAAATTCTGAGCACTGAGCTGACTAGCCCTGTTCGAACTAGCCCGGTCTCCTCTACTGCATGACGCAATTTGAATAAATTGATATATTTAGAAGTGATATATCCCACCACTTATCTTTCACTTGTATGCTTTATTATGCGTTGGCATTCTTATTCACGCTTACATATCATATTAACCCCTTAATAATAATCTGATTTTTTTTCACCCATTTGAAGTTGGTATCGCTATCACGATACACAAAAGTGCGTAAAAATCTAAATTCTTTTAATTCAACACTGTAAGGTTTAAGTGGATTCTGGGGTATATTTGGTGGACGATTTATCTTTGATGTTTACTTGTTTTGATTAAAACTGAATTAGGTACTGTAAATAATTTTCACTGCCAACATGTTTTATTTTCAGGAGCCATCGTGAACGTATCTAGTTTCACGGCCCAGAGGCCGGTGAGTTGTCCCACTCAATTGTTTACTATACTTTTCCAAACTATAAATGCTAAATAACTTCATCTGTACTGCAAACGCTCCGCTCCTCTGAACTTTAAAATTTACTATTACTGCTAATAACGTTCCTCTGTGGTACTGCTAAATTAATTATACATTTCAAAAACTCCTTCTCTACCGCTCAATTAACTATTAAAGTTAATAACGTTCTATGTACTGCGCTAAATTAACTATAAATGTTAATAACGTTTCTTAGTTTGTACTGCAAAATTAATTTAGCTTTTATTTTCATTAATCTATTTTAACTGAACTTCGTTATTTTATGTTGTCAAATAAAGTAAACTGTATCTGTATCTCATGTTATTAAATATACCCCAGTAATTATTACTTACGGCTGATAGTCCAGCAAAATATTTGTATGGGTACCTACCCTAGGAGACTAATATTGTTGTTGTTTCACTTTTTAGGTGAATGATTATTTGGCTTACTGTTTATCAAAAACTGCGGTGGACCAGTTTACGAGGAATCTAGCCTTAGGTGAGACAATTTCATTTTTATTAATAACTTAAGTGACTCGGGTGAGTTATGCTCTGTAACTCTTGAAAACACAATTCTGCTTTTTACTATCGGATTAACCATAATGTCCTGAAGTATAGACTGTTTTTAGTTATCTATAATTTCCCGTATTGGAGTAACATAATCATAGGCTTCAATTTGTCCATTTGGGATAGCTTTAAACGGTACCTCGGCGTGGATTGCATCTCGATATATTAAAGCAGCCCCTTGGGATGACATCAATTTTCGTTTTTAGTCTTGTAATGAAGTAGTGTATCACCCAGATCAAGATTTTATTTGTTTCAGAGTTTTTAGATTTTTACAAATATTTTTAATCAACATTTCTATGAAACCAGAAGGAACCCAAACAAACGATTCGTATACCTGAAGGACGATTGAATGTTTTCACAGCATTGGGCCACATGCTGATGGCATCGGCCCAGCATTGGGTAGACAATCAGTGCTGCAGGTGTATCCTCCCGTGTCCTGATTATAAGAGACCAATTAGCGGCGACTGCTCTGATCTTACCGTCTGATACGTGGGAATATGTGATGTAAAGTGCTGAATATTGCTGACTTGTTTTGTTTACATGGCAATATACGACCTGGAAATACAACTATTTCACTCTTTTTCGGTGCTTTAAAACTGTTTTTTGACTTTTTCGTATTTTCAGTTAAGATCAGTAGGCTATATAGCTTCATATAAATTAAATTTTCAAAAGTGACAACATTGAAAATGTCTCATCCCAAGGGGTCTCTTTAAGCTTTAATTTTGGTATCATTAACCCTTACAGCGCGGGGGTTGACTTTAAACTGTCAGAATCTGACATCTGAAGACGTCAGATTATGACGTCTAAAGTCGCCCCCGTACTGGGGAGTAAAATAGTTATAGTGGCCGTATACCCATAACATAGGTATTCAAATGAAGCAGAAACCGCTAACTAAAACATTTATGATTATTTCAAATAAAAAAATACTCTGTTCTCCCAATGTTTTATGCAAATATATTCAGGGATGTAAGGCTTAAATTCAATCTCTTATTAGTCTGTGAATTATAGTGGACTATACAATATGTCCTCCCCCCCCCCCCCTCCAGCAAACACAAAACATTTGTATAACATCTGTACAATGCTGGATCAACGTCGAAGACGTTGGATCGACGTTGTACAAATATTTTGATAAAGCAGGTTAGCGTTTAACCCTTATCAGCCCGTCCCATTCCATTAGGTTTTTACATTTTTATTATTAGCACATGTCAGCTTTCAATCATTTAAAGACAAAACATGACATCAATCAGAAACATTTCATAATCGTTCTACTTTATTTTGTCACTCGCTTGAAGTTGTGAATCGTGTCAGCGAGACACAACTTCAAGTGAGGCCTAAATAACTTGACGGTTGAAGGGTAATTATTATTCTGAAGCACTGTAATACATTAACGTTTCTCTCCCTGATTTCTGGTGACTGGTTTTGTTTTCAGAGCTGGGTATGATTGGTGTAAGAGTGAATTCTGTCAAGTAAGGTTTTGTTTCTATTCATGAAAACAACATGTTTTGTTGATATAACAGATGTTTATTCAATATTGTAGAATTAATCATTTTATAATAATATTATTAACTATAATTAATCATTCGCTGTCTGCTTACTGTATTTTACACGACCCGACGCCGCCGCAGTTACTATGTTTATAAATAAAAAGAAAGCAATAAAAAAATTACCATTGGTGAATTTGTATGATGACCTTTTCATCCCAAGCTGACAATGGCATTGACCGTGTCTAGTTAGCTTTGTATTTGGCTACATGTTTATAACTGAAAAATATTTTTTTCTGTTTAGACGGTATGGTTTTTATAATTATATTTTTATTTTAATCATAGAACCATTTTTCATAGAATCATTTTCCATTGACAATGGAATATTAGTAAAATGCTCTCCAGAATAACCATAATATCGTATACTTCCGTCATTTTCAGTCCGGCTATCATCAGAGATACCAATTTGTGGATTCGTCCGGGCCTGCTTCTACACAAAAACCCAATCCTTGGTGGATTTGTAAGTATTTCAACGTACACATTAGATCGTGTTAACCCTTAAACCGCCAAATTATTCAATTTGAATTTTCACCCACTTGAAGTTGTGTCTCGCTGACGCGATCCACAACTTCAAGTGAGTGAAAATTATTCAGATTTGACAAAATGGAGGTCAACCCTTTTCAAATCCTGCTGGTTGATGTCACATTTTATCTTTAACATATTAAAATGTGGTACTTAATGTGCTGATAAAAAATGAAAACCCGAATATATGCGGCACCGGCGGTTAAAGGGTTAAGTAAAAAATAGGGGTTCCTTGCACACGCAGAGTATATACAGAAACCCCACATATACACGATAAAGAACATTCAATTACCATTTCGATTTAGCCTTACATGGAAAAGACGGTATACATTTAGGTTTTAATTATTTCGATGTGTGCAATTAAAAATGTCTACAATTGATAAAATGAATAATGAAATAAAATATGGAAGTGTCTATTGCCACAGTACTGTGGCAATAGCAGAGCGAATCGCTATTTTCACCAAACCAATCAGAAGCCATCATACATTTTCGCATGTGGAGTGGCAGGGCTGAGTGGATTGCCGCCATTACACCGTCGCCATGTTGATCGGAAGGACGTCAGTCAATTATGAAGCATTTAAGACGGCCTCAAGTGAATTTTTGTCTGCCGAAAATGTTCTATCTTGTACATTACTGAGCGAGGCAATATGGAATTATCGGAAGAAGCATGAATTTGTGTAAATCAAAGACACCATCAAGTAAGTAATGTGATACTTTTAGCAAATCCTGTCTTATATTGTAGGCCTAGGCCCTATGTGTACACGATTTTGCCATAATGTGTGACTATGAACTGCTTTCGAAAACCCAATTCGCGCTAGACTGGACTATGTTTATTCAAGGCCACAGTGCTGTGACAATAAGATTGTTACTACCCATCTACGTGTACAAGTCCTTAATGCCACAGTGCTGTGTCAATAAGGGTTTCTTACTACCCTATGTACAAGTCCTTACTGCCACAGTGCTGTGTCAATAAGTTTTTTTACCACCCCTCTACATGTACAAGTCCTTGCTGCCACAGTGATGGGTCAATAAGGTTTTTTACTACCCCTCTACATGTACAAGTCCTTATTGCCACAGTGGTCTGTCAATAGGTTTTCTACTACCCTTCTACATGTACAAGACATTACTGCCACAGTGCTGTGTCAATAAGGTTTTTTACTAACCCTCTACATGTACAAGTCCTCACTGTCACAGTGCTGTGCCAATAAGGGCTGTTATTACCCCTCTACATGTACAAGTCCTTACTGCCACAGTGCTGTGTAAATAAGGGTTCCTACTACCCCTCTACATGTACAAGTCCTTACTGCCACGGTGCTGTGTCAATAAGGGTTACTGCCACAGTGCTGTGTCAATAAGGGTTACTACTACCCATCTACATGTACACATCCTTACTGCCACAGTGTTGTGTCAATAAGAGTTCCTACTACCCATCTACATGTACAAGTCCTTACTGCCACATTGCTGCGTCAATAAGGGTTCCAACTACCCCTCTACATGTACACATCCTTACATGTACAAGTCCCTACTGCCACAGCGATGTGTCAATAAGGGTTTTTACTACCCCTCTACATGTACAAGTCCTTACTGCCACGGTGCTGTGTCAATAAGGGTTCCTACTACCCCTCTACATGTACACATCCTTACTGCCACAGTGCTGTGTCAATAAGGTTTTTTACTAACCCTCTACATGTACAAGTCATAACTATCACAGTGCTGTGTCAAGAAGGGTTCCTACTACACCTCTACATGTACACATCCTTACTGCCACCGTGCTGTGTCAATTAGGGCTCCTACTACCCCTCTACATGTACACATCCTTACTGCCACAGTGCTGTGTCAATAAGGTTGTTTACTAACCCTCTACATGTACAAGTCCTTACTGCCACAGTACTGTGTTAATAAGGGTTCCTACTACCCATCTTCATGTACAAGTCCTTACTGCCACAATGATGTGTCAATAGGGTTTTTTACTACCCCTCTACATGTACAAGTTCTTACTGCCACAGTGCTGTGTCAATAAGGGTTCCTACTACCCCTCTACATGTACACATCCTTACTGCCACAGTGCTGTGTCAATAAGGGTTCCTACTACCCATCTACATGTACAAGTCCTTACTGCCGCAGTCCTGTGTCAATAAGGTTGTTTACTAACCCTCTACATGTACAAGTCCTTACTGCCACAGTGCTGTGTCAATAAGGTTGTTCACTAACCCTTTACATGTACAAGTCCTTACTGCCACAGTGCTGTGTCAATAAGGGTTCCTACTACCCCTCTACATGTACACATCCTTACTGCCACAGTGCTGTGTCAATAAGGGTTCCTACTACCCCTCAACATGCACACATCCTTACTGCCACAGTTCTGTGTCGATAAGGTTGTTTACTAACCCTCTACATGTACAAGTCCTTACTGTCACAGTGCTGTGTCAAGAAGGGTTCCTACCACCCCTCTACATGTACAAATCCTAACTGCCACAGTGCTGTGTCAATAAGGGTTCCTACTACCCCTGTACATGTACACATCCTTACTGCCACAGTGCTGTGTCAATAAGGGTTTCTACTACCCCTCTACATGTACACATCCTGACTGCCACAGTGCTGTGTCAATAAGGGTTCCTACTACCCCTCTACATGTACACATCCTCACTGTCACAGTGCTGTGTCAATAAGGGTTATTACTAACCCTCTACATGTACAAGTCCTTACTGCCACAGTGCTGTGTAAATAAGGGTTCCTACTACCCATCTACATGTACAAGTCAGTACAGCCACAGTGATGTGTCAATAAGGGTTATTACTACCCCTCTACATGTACATATCCTTACTGCCACAGTGCTGTGTCAATAAGGTTTTTTACTACCCCTCCACATGTACAAGTCCTTACTGCCACAGTGCTGTGTCAATAAGGGTTCCTACTACCCCTCTACATGTACACATCCTTACTGCCACAGTGCTGTGTCAATAAGGGTTCCTACTACCCATCTACATGTACAAGTCCTTACTGGCACAGTGTTGTGTCAATAAAGGTTATTACTACCCCTCTACATGTACAAGTCCTTACTGCCGCAGTCCTGTGTCAATAAGGTTGTTTACTAACCCTCTACATGTACAAGTCCTTACTGCCACAGTGCTGTGTCAATAAGGTTGTTCACTAACCCTTTACATGTACAAGTCCTTACTGCCACAGTGCTGTGTCAATAAGGGTTCCTACTACCCCTCTACATGTACACATCCTTACTGCCACAGTTCTGTGTCAATAAGGTTGTTTACTAACCCTCTACATGTACAAGTCCTTACTGTCACAGTGCTGTGTCAAGAAGGGTTCCTACCACCCCTCTACATGTACAAATACTAACTGCCACAGTGCTGTGTCAATAAGGGTTCCTACTACCCCTGTACATGTACACATCCTTACTGCCACAGTGCTGTGTCAATAAGGGTTTCTACTACCCCTCTACATGTACACATCCTGACTGCCACAGTGCTGTGTCAATAAGGGTTCCTACTACCCCTCTACATGTACACATCCTCACTGTCACAGTGCTGTGTCAATAAGGGTTATTACTAACCCTCTACATGTACAAGTCCTTACTGCCACAGTGCTGTGTAAATAAGGGTTCCTACTACCCATCTACATGTACAAGTCAGTACAGCCACAGTGATGTGTCAATAAGGGTTATTACTACCCCTCTACATGTACATATCCTTACTGCCACAGTGCTGTGTCAATAAGGTTTTTTACTACCCCTCCACATGTACAAGTCCTTACTGCCACAGTGCTGTGTCAATAAGGGTTCCTACTACCCCTCTACATGTACACATCCTTACTGCCACAGTGCTGTGTCAATAAGGGTTCCTACTGCCCATCTACATGTACAAGTCCTTACTGCCACAGTGTTGTGTCAATAAAGGTTATTACTACCCTTCTAAACGTACTAGTCTTACTGTCACACTGCTGTGTGAAAAACAATTACCACCTACATTTCATCTTGTCCACATACTAAAAAGACACTTGCCTAAGTGGGGGCGCCATAGAAATGTACATACACTTGTGTTTTATGATCGTATTATGTTTTGTTTCAGGTCGTGTTTGCTCAGTATGATTTCATCCTGATGCCAGTGTTATGTGGCATCAGTGACAAAGATATTATGAAGCTCGTTCCAATGGGTAGCCATTGTGTGCTACTGGTGGCTGATACCAAACATAACACGATAGGAGTCATTGATTTCATGAGAGGGGGATACGAAAAAAATACAGATTGTTATTAAATGACGGAGGTGTGTGACATAAATGGGGGGTTGTGAATGCAAATGCATATAGGTTATACAGTTGTATACTCTGTATTCATTTTAGCTAAACAATTAAATGTCATTGTGGAATTTACTAGCGTTACTTTTACATTACTAAGTATTGGAAATTACATGTAGGCCTACAGTCATAACTATGCCATCAAATTATATTTTGTATAGATTTTCAATACACAATGTTGAATTACAAATACATGTCTTTTCAAAATAAAATTTCCATTTAATATACTTATACTTATGTAATATTTGTTCATAAATATATTTTCCGAATGCTGAAATACTCACCAGCCAGTTGAGGCTATGATCACCGGGCTAAACAAATGTACCATTTTTTAGGTGTAAAGTGTTTCGCGCTTAGGCAGCAGCTTTAATGGTGAATTTTAAATAGATATCTTTTAAGCCCGCCCTTTTTTAAGTTGGACTTTTGCAATTGTAGTTCGGCGTCATTGTCGGGCGCGGCGTCGACATCGGCGTTACCATTTCCTTAGCATGATTTTCAAGTAGACCTACCCTGATCAAATTTGTTCTACGTGTTGCTTATAACCATGCAGTTCACTGACAAGTTGTTTAAAAATATTTGAGCAAAATGAAAATGGCTGATTTATTGCACAAAATAGCCAATTTTTGCTTCTTTGTAGACACAATACCTTGCCAAATTTTTCTTTTTTTTTTCATATTTTTCACTAATATTTAAATATTGCTTCTATGTCTTTTCAGAATGCTGAAATAATCACTAGCCACTTCACACTATGATTGTTGGTGCAGCTCAGCTTAACGGCGTAGGCATATAATGTCTTAATTAACAATGAATAAAAATTAAAAATGAATAAAGATGAAAAAAATGAAAAAAATATTTTTTAATGAAACTGTTTTTTTTATTTTGCGTAATATTAATCAATGTTGCTACGACTTGAAGTTGGGACATACATGGTAGGGCACAGCACTGTGATAACAAGGAATTCAAACTGTAAAGACACCTAAGTGTTACAACAACACTGCGGACTGTGTGTACAGGTGTAGTAAGAAACATATCGACATTATACAACATGGAGCTATAGAGGGGTAGTGAAAGAATTATACTGACATTGTACTGCAATAGCAGGGTGTAAAGGGGTAGTAAGAAAAGTTATTGACATGACAGTGACATAGAAGATTGGAAAGTATAAATAGACCATACGAAACGTTACTACCACATCACTGTGGCAGCAAGGGCTTGTGGGTGTAGAGAGACATGAATGAACCTTATTGACACAGAACTGTGGCAGTAAGGATTTGTAAGTGTCGATAAATATGCATAAACTTCATTTTTACAGCATTGTGGCAGCAATGATTTGAAAGGATAAGAAGAGATTAAGAAAGCTTATTGACATCGTACTTTTTAAGCAAATACTTATGGGCATAGAGGGGCATTAGAAAACGTTATTGACACCGCACAACGGTAACCGGGACTTGTAAGTGTATAGATATTGAGAAGCTGTAGGCCTGTTTGAACAGCATTGTGGTAGAAAGAACTTATAAGCGTAAACAAAACTACAAGAAACATCATTGCCACCGTATTGTGATAGCAAGGTGACCACGGAGGAAGTTTGGCGAAAGAGGACAACATTTGGGGAAATTTGGTGAATGTTTGGTGAAGATTTGAGGAATTTTTCAAATTTGTCAATATCGCCATATAGTCTCCAGCCCGGTGAGATTCCCTTATTTGTCATCAACTACTGTCACACTATGCAAATTTATTTCATCTACAACAGTTGGTGACAATTGTTTTGCCAAATCTTCGCCGATTTTTTTGTAGACATATATTTGCCAATTTCATGGTAGCAGTGACTTGTAGACCTGTGTAGATGAGCACGAATACGCTTTATTAAAACAGAACTGTGTCAGCAATGATTTGCAAGTGCATAGAGACAGTAATCAACCTTATTGACACATGACTGTGGTAGAAAGGACTTAGTGTAGATGAGCAGAAAAAAACTAATTGACACGGTACTGTGGCACCAGTGACTTGTAAGTGCATAGATACAGTAATAAATCTCATTGACACATGAATGTAGATGTAGACTTGACTTGCAGATGTAGGCCTACGTGAGCAGTCAGAAACCATAATGAAACAACACTGTGGCAGCAAATATTTGAAAGTGTATAGAGACAATAAGAAAATTATTGCAACGGCGCTGTGGTAGCAAGGACTTCTATAGGGTACAGAAAAAGTAGGAGACCGTATTCCCACAGCACTCTAGCAGCAAATATTTTTTAAATGTATTAAGACAGTAAGAAACTTCATTGACAGAGCACTGTGTTAACAAGGACTTGTATGTGTTGACGGCATCACTGGGTATGAAATACTTTAAGGTGTGGACAATTAGTGGTAAAAAAGTATTTTTATGTGGCGATGGGCGCTAAGAAACCTTTTTTTTTACACAGCACTGTGGTAGCAAGGACTTGTATCATGTGTATATTAGTAAGAAATGCCACAGCGCTGTGGTAGCAAGAATTTCTATGTATGGAGAAAGAGTAAGATATGGAAGCAAATATTTTTAAATGTAAAGAGACAGTAAGAAACGTTATTGCCACGGCAATATGGCAGCAAAGATTTTAAGTGTATAGAGACAGTAAGAAACGTTATTGCCACACCACTGTGGCAGCAAGGACTTATATGTGTAGAAAAACAGTAAGATACCTTATTGACACAGCACTGTGCCAGCGCAGATTTTAAGTGTACAGAGACCGTAAGAAACGTTATTGCCACATCACTGTGGTAGCAAGGTATTCTATGAGTAGAGAAAGTGTGAGTTACTTTATTGACACAGCACTGTGGCAGCAAAGATTTAAGTGTATAGAGAAAGTAACAGACGTTATTGCCACAGCACTGTGGTAGCAAGGAATTATATGTGTAGAAAAGAGTAAGATACCTTATTGCCACAGCAATGTGGCAGCAAAGATTGTAAGTGTATAGAGACAGTAAGAAACGTTATTGCCACAGCACTGTGGAAGCAAGGACTTATATGTGAGGAGAAAGAGTAAGATACCTTATTGACACAGCACTGTGGCAGCACAGATTTTAAGTTTATGTAAAGGGGAAAGAACGAAATTCGATAGATTCGTAGATCCGAATGTACGATGCGCACAGCGCCGAGGACATTTGGATCTACGAATCTCTCGTAGTTGAGTTCTTTCTTTGACTTAAAATACACAAAATAGGTACATGTGTTCCAAGATTTGATATAGAAAATCTCAATTTAATTGCTTAGCCATTAAACATTAGCCATGCAGTAAAAACTGTATATAATGACCGACCTGGCCAATATAAAAACAGTAGATTCGTAGATCCGAATCTACTGTTCTAACAATAGACTGACGTCATTGGTGTATTTTAAAGAGACAGTAAGAAACGTCATTGCCACAGCACTGTGGTAGCAATGACTTTTACAAGTTGAGAAAGAGTAAGATACGTTATTGACAGAGCACTGTGGAAGCAAGGACTTATGTGCGTAGAAAAAGAGTAAGATACCTTATTGACACAGCACTGTGGCAGCACATATTTTAAGTGTATAGTGACAGTAAGAAACGTTATTGCCACATCACTGTGGTAGCAATGACTTATATGTGAAGAGAAAGAGTAAGATACCTTATTGACACAGCACTGTGGCAGCACAGATTTTAAGTGTATAGAGACAGTAAAAAATGTTATTAACACAGCACTGTGGTAGCAATGACTTATATGTATATATAAAGAGTAAGAAACCTTATTGACACAGCACTGTGGCGAACAGTATTAACCGTTACACAGAACTGCTGTGGTGGGGATTAGCAACAACGCGAAGCTTATAAACACATCAATTAAGTAACCAGGAACGACAGATAATATTAAAACTCTTATTAACAACAATCCTATGGCAGCAATTACTTGCAAATGTACACGGACTGTAAGATACCTTATAGTTACAGTAATGTGGTAACTTGACCTCATCCTTTAAATATTTGACCAGAAGTGAATCTTATTGACACAGTACTGTGGTAATAAAGTATTTGCTGTGATTGGTCAGTATTGTTGTTACACTGATGCTAATTGGTTTGGTGGTAATAGCATTTCCAAAGTTGCTGCCACAGTCTGAAATCCTGAATTCTGATTGGTTTGGTGAAAATAGCCAATTGGTCCTTTAGTACCACAGTACTGTGGCAGTAGCCATTGCCATAAAATATACGCCAGCATGAGCAAGGCTCTTTGACTGCAGGTAGTAAGGACCGGATCAATACAGGCATATATCGGCAGAGATCTGTAGTCTTGTACCAGTGGAGTGCAATTACTATATATTTTTTCTATCAAAGATCATTGCTACGACTTCTTGATGCATTGATAAGGTCTCGTTTTATTTCCAGGTTCTCAAGAAAATCAGCAGCATGTATCCGATGTTACGACCCTCTCTGACCTACGAGGTGGTGCCCGCCATTTTGTTTTACGCGTCTGAGAAAACATCCTCCTTCATCACTGGAACCAATCTTCTGATAGACGGCGGCAAAGCCTTGACGTCATTACAATAATGCGCGAAACTCCTGCTTCAGTTCTGTCTACATACCGGGCCTGCGTCACCGTCGCTGGCCCGGCATGCAGCCAGAACTTGAGCGAAGTAAACAATTGCCATGAGTTTTCACCTGTTTTTGGTTGCATTGTACACTATGATGTACACCGTTATTTGAGAGGTATACTAATAAAGCATATTTGAAATACTACGAATTCGTTTTATCTCACATAATCATGCAGTACGGTTGTAAGGTACGTGACGCAAGATTTTCCATGTCGTTTAGGCCTACACCATTATATATTTGTGTTTTATTGCTTTGACACATTAGTTTCCTAATTGTGTGGTCATTGAAAAAAACCTCAGAAATAACACCCCAACTTCCCATTAGTTTTATTTAAACCCACAAAATGAATTAGCGTCAGTTGAGCAGAATGGCAAAAGCTGTTTCAGCAAACACAACTTTGTATAACATTTATACGACGTCGGCCCAACGTCTTCGCCATTGGTCCAACTTTGTATAAATGTTATGCAAATGTTTTGTATGCTGGGGTGTGATGGTATGCTGGTGTCCAGTGTAAGCGCCGGTGTTAAAACATTCACATTATATAAGCTTATTAAATTCCTACAAAAAAATACTCTCGCCTCAATATTTATGTGCGATGTAATTGATGTTCAATATGCAACTACTGATAATTACGACCGGCCTACGGCCGGTATCGTATTAAGTTTATTTTGCCTGAGTTTGTCCTATTCAGGGGAAAGAGGGGTGCTGTGTGTGGGAAACGTCGACATTTTTGTGCACCAGTCCTTATAAACATGTGCAATATGACGTTTGAGGTCCCTAGGTTAAATACGTTCATGTTTTAAAGTCTTCATAATTATATTCGGGATTAATAGCTTAAAGGGTTTTGGTTGGCATAATGTTAGCCCAACGTCGCAGACGGTGGCCCAACATAATTTCACAATTGGGCCAATGTATGTGTTATCCTCCCGGAATAAAGCGTCGGTGCACCCGTATGACAGTCTGAGCAAACACTGTACAATCTCCCAATTCTGTTTCAATGTTGGTCCAACATCGAATACGATTCTCCGGCATTGAACCAGCAATGGGCTACGACGCTTGCCAACATTGAACAGGTATTGGGTGGGTGGGCCTACATTGTGTGTACAGGTACATCGTATAGACTCGTACACAGCCTATCAGTGGATGTCGCTCTCCGTTCAGCATGTTCAGGAATGAAAAAGATCCGCGGCACAACCTGGATGTTGGCCAGCATCGGAGATGGTGGTGGAAGGAATAGGCGTACACGTTGATATACTTGTCGCCTTGGTTCTTTCAATAATTATACCCTGGACATTTATGATTCTGGCCCATGAGGAAACCAATAGTTATGTTAAAAAATTATTAGGCCAATTGTTTTGTCTAAAACACCCGAACAGATTTAAGCCGGGGCTCGGGATCTTCTTTTCTAGTTTTCTACCAACATTACTGAAGATAACCATCGGCATACTCTATTTTGTAATCGAATCTCTGTACACTCAGAAACTTGATGGTATACTTATCAATATTTAAGTGTAGTGCAGGACAAGATCAACTAGTGAGAATTGTCAAGCTACTTTAACAATTGCGTGGTTTTGCAGAGTCGTAATTTTTATGCAACTTTCAAATAATTGCAGTCGCAACTGAAATAATTATACCACGATATTCATTTTTATTTCAAGAGCAGCTTATTTCAGTTATTTTATTGTCCCCAAAATGTTTGTGGAATATATTTAAAAACAATTGAATTGTTATAGAAAGTGGTTAGATTTTACTCACTTTGGAGCTTAGTGTGAAACGATTGCGCCCTTTCGATTCGACCGACCTGCCTGCAGCAGATCTTGGATCACGCAATGATCAAGGTGAGTGATTCGGCTCAGATGGTGGTGGTCGCGGAATGATTTGGCCATAGATGGGTGGCAGCTGGTAGCCCTGGTCTCTGTCCATGGAAGTGGCTCTCTGCTCGATGTGGATGGCCTCCTTCACCTTGCGCTTCATCCAGTCCTGCTGTCTGAGACTCTTATCCATCGGTGGTATTACCTGATTAGTGGTCTCCTACCACAGTCGGTGGTCTATTCAGTTTACGATGTTTCTTGAATCGAACCCTGAGGGGTCTCTTCGTCTCCCCAATGTAGGTGTGCTGGGTGTCGTCGTCACACGTGAAGTGGTAGATGATGCCGCATTATTTCTCCTTGGGGGGGGGGGGGGGTCCTTGGGGTGTACGAGAATTAAGCGGATAGTATTGCTGGGCTTAGGGAACAGGTATACTCGAGGGATTGGTAGGTCCGTGACAACTACTCGGACGGACAATTCCTGTACATCGTGTATCATCTTCCCTTGGCCAGTCTTACGCGAGTGCATACCGCAGGAGCTTGTGGGTAAGATAACTTGTTATGGGAGATGATCGTGTAGATACGAGAGGCCTAACATCAGACGATTAGATTTTGTAGTTTTCTTGTCTGTGGTAGTGATCTGTTTCTTACTTATGGTAGGTGGAACGTCTAGGGCCCACTCCCTAGACGTTCACTGCCAGAAGTAAGACACTACTGGCCAACTGACTATATAGAACGCCATGCGTATTTCAATGACGCGGAAATGATCAAATAGACTAATTTATCACTTCCAAAACACCAACTCGAAGCAAATAGTCCAGTCCCTGTCCCACAACCCCGTATACATTTTGATGTACCTGAAATTTCTCAATGGTTTCATGTAAAGGGACCAATCCCCGACTAGGAGCATTATTCAAAATGGCCGCCAGACGACATATTAAAAAATTATATATTGAACTATTTGTCCAAAAATCTCGACTAATTTGAGGTCCAGGAATTCATTTGTCGGGTTATTTTGACGATATAAGTACCCGTTGACATATAAATCCAAAATGACTGCCAAACGACATATTTAAACATTATATATTGAACTATTTGTTCAAACATTTCAACTTTTTCGACAAATTGGAGGTCCAGAAATTCATTTGTCAGGTTATTTTGACAAGATAAGTAACCATTGGTGGCCAGCTGACATCTAAAAATATAATTTACTACATTTTTTGTAATGCAATTCCTCTACTATTGGTTAATTTAGATTCTTCATCTAAAAAAAGCTAAAATTGCTTTCTGTTTTGGCGGATCTAAAAGGACATCTTGAATTTTTAATGTCGAAAAAAGGAATTGATATATTTTTTATAAAAAGGTAATATCACAGAAGAGACAGCTATTCTAAACTGTTTAATTGCAATGTCATATATGTCAAGTTACATCAATTTACCAACATATTTTCATCATTTGTTGACACATGTACTGATAGATCTCTTTTCTTTGTGACAGAAGAGAACCCATATATATGCCCGTTTGCTTTGCATGTGCACTTTCGAATTTCACATCTACCACCACACAGACAACAAACAAGGAGTTCAGGTAGAATGGGTTGAATCGATGCTGTAGGAATCATAACACCGACCTCAATGGTCCAACCAAAGTTTTGAGGGAGAAGGTCGTGCTGGTAAGTTTCTAGTAGTGTGATAGCATTTCTGATCACACAGAAGCACCACCTAACGTGACCACATATAGCTGACGAGGTTGGTGGTAAATCAGTTAGAACTTTTTCATTCAAATAACTATTATGTCGAAACTTGTCAAACGTGTCTGCAGTGTCTGGTGTTTGAACGAGCTCCAGCCCAAATCTCACAAGGTAACGCTCTGCAACACTAATGTCGACTTTAGTTATTGAGTCAGTTTCAGCAAAGTTAGTAAGAGAAAGTGGATTGCATGTGAGTGCAGCATGCTTTGTGCCAACTTTACTGACAGCGTCATTACCAGATAGAACATGAACTTTCACCAGAACGCTGCAGAATGCTGCCCTGAACCTGGTACTATGGAGTGTATGGAGACGATTTTTTCGCTTGTACTCCCCGCCAAACTCCACCAACACTTCCTGTAGTCCCATGTTGATGAAATTTGTCATGTATCTTAAAATAAACACAATGCTATCCGTGTCGTTGGATACGACAACGACTCTTTCACACCCTCTCTTCACACTCTAATCAATGTGGGAAACCAACCTGCAATCAGCTTCCTTTTGCCAACTAGAAAGGATTGACACTTCAGTGGTTTATATTGTGGTTAAATATTTGAGCAGTATATCTATATATCGAATTTAAAATGTTGGCCACTGGATCTGGACACACCTACCACACACAAATACCATCCATTGAAAATATAAGTCTAGTGTGTCAGTATGCGCCCAGCTTTTTTGGTAGGATTTGAAGGAAGCTATGTATACTTAACAAAAAAACGCAAACACCATATTATGGGTATACTGCTCATAATATTTCATATATTTCAAGAAACTGAAATATACCACTCATTGCTTGGTTATTGAAGATGATTATCTACCAGTTTTTATTCTCCGCCCGTAGGGGAAGGGGGATTTTAGTCGCGCCAGGATTCTGTCCGGCGTCCGGCATCACGTTTTCTTGTGGGCGCAAAAACTCATAAAATTACTGGTCAAACCTTTTTGAAATTTTAACATGACATTCCTAGCAACATGGGGATGTGCAAGTGTTTTTTTAGAAATGCTACCAAAATTCAAAATGGCCACCAGAGGGCAACTCTAAATTTTTTTGTGGGTGCAAAAACTCAAACTTATAGTCAAAAATTATTCAAATTTTACTACCACATTCCCCATGATATGGGGATGTGCAGGTGACTTTTTCAAGGTTTTACTGAAATTCAAAATGACTGCCACAGAGCAACTTTAATTTTTTGGGGGGCGTAAAAACTCAAAAAATTTGTTTGGTCAATTTTTTTTTTAAATTTTAACATCACATTCTAGCAACATGGGGATGTGCAAGTGATATTTTGAGGACGCTACCAAAATTCAAAATGGCCGCCAGAGGTCAACTCCAAATTTTTTTGTGGGCGCAAAAAATCTAAAACTTAAAGTCAGAAATTGTTTACATTTTACTATCACATTTCCCACGATATGGAGATGTGCAAGTGATTTTTCTAAGGTTTTACTGAAATGCAAAATGGCTGCCATGGATAAACTTCATACATCAGTAATAATTCACATTGTACAATCTCATTACCCACCATCTGGAAATGTGCATGTGATTTTACTGAAATTTAAAATGGCCACCACAAATCAACATTTTAAATATTTGTGACCGCATAAAGTCTAACCTGATTTATGGCGGGGGATGATATAGGACTTCAGTCCATTTGTTTTTTGTGTGGTTCACCCATAGTGGTGCGTATGCTCCATTTCTGCATGTTACACTGTCAAAAGAGTTGACCCACGCGTTCACCCATTGACTGATGCCACTCACTTGTGGCCGCCTGGCCCCAATGTGTAACGTTAATGTCTGTGCAGAAACACGTTGTTTGTACTGCACTGGGATCTTCAGTGCATTAATGTGAGCCGTAGCCAGACCACCTTCAGGCTCGGGCTGCACGATTGTCCAACGAGCCATTTTCATCAGCTGATCATTTTTAAACAAATGAACTTAAACCTAATCTGAAAAAAAAAAATTGTTCCCCCACCACAGCCCGCAACATTGCTTAATTTCAGATGCATATTGGGATCATGGTCAGCTGGCCCATGACCTTGAAAGTTGAATTTCTTCAATTAGAGGTCATTGAGGTCAAAACACAAGTTGCTGACAGGGGCCATACACACCAACATTATTTAAATCAATCGAACGGTTTTGACTAAATTACACGAAATATGAGCATTTTTAATTTGTTGCGTTTCTTTTTGTGCCAAGTATAGTTAGTCTATAGAGGAGCTCAGTTTATTTGATGACAATATACAGATACATGCAATAAACACGTTGAGTACAATAAATATTTGTGTATATGTACGTAATAAACAATGTGATAAAGACAATGCAATAAACATAAAGTATCAAACAAATAAACAGATCACCTGGCAGAGACGCCAGCCAGGCTTCACTGAAGTCTTTATAGGTAGATCCCACACAATAAATATTACATAAGATACATTAATAATATATGAGGCAGAAATGAGGCAGAGAGTTCTAAATTTGAACAAGTCTATAAAAAAAATACATCTAATACAATGTTAATGTATCATTAAAAACCCTGAGTCATTTGAGCTGCGTGTAAAAAGTTTGCTGTCAGAATTTTTTTTAACAAAGTCATGAACATTAATATCATACATGTCCGGTTCCTTGCGTCGAATAGTTAAATGTAGCATATAATGGTTAGGGGGGGGGGGGGCAGAAAGAAGTGAAATCGGTCTGTGGAGTCGAGGCAGTTTTTATGTACTTCAATGGTACTGGCATAATTATGATAAATTGATTCCAGAAATTTAGTAACAGAAATACCTGAATGAAGGCATGTCTCTTTTAAAAAGAGTACTTGGGCTACATGTGGACCACGTCTTCATTTGATTCACAGGAATAAAGTATTACAATGAATATATTTACCACCATAAATATGTTTAATAAAGTGCCCTTTCATATCCAGATTGTTTTTTCTTGGGTAAATTACGGGATGTAAAAGAGCGGTTACATTATACGTTAGTGCTGGTTAAAAATTACGTATTTCCCTGTGACCGCATAATGTAACCAGACATCTGGCTAAATTATGCGGTTCTACACCATACTCCACATGACACAAAATATAATTTACAATATTGATAATGATGATTGCATGGTTTTAAACTTGAGTTTCGTTAACCTCATCTAATTGTTTTGACAATGGAGTCAAAAGGCTGCTATGTAGCAGCATATTGGTTGGATAGGTCTCTTTATTACAACAACATATTTTATGGACGACAAAGCAAGTCATGTGGTTGATGGTCGACCTAAAGGTTACATTGACAGCACAATAAAGGACAAAGTGAAAGGCGAAGTTTACAGCCTGAAGGAGGTTACCAAGAGTGAGAGACAGCTCCATGGTGAAAACAGATTCAGGTACAACTTCAATATAAAAATGAAGAACCTCAGACGGTGAAACTGTTATCATAAACATCATCACTAAGGCTACCAGAGTGACTGTGATACGTCTGCTGTTATCACGTGGTACTGTACGGTTCTGTGCCATTGATTGGCGGAGACGATGTGATGAGCGAAGTGCTCGGATAAGGGATATATTAAATATGCCCAAAAGAAAAATTGGCAGAAAAAATCCTATTATAGCCCAGAAGTAAGTCATGGTGACCTTAAGTGTAACGTTGGTATGGAAGACGCCCAAATCTACGACATATCCTGGAGTGAAGTTATTGCGAGATATTTCCTGGACATCGTACGAGGCAAGTAGAGGTGAGAGTAGTACGATGCACAACAGGAAAGTGAGAGCTATAACGAGTTGAGTTGTTAGGGATCCCAGCATTATGCGAGCCTTCAGGGGGTGACAAATAGCGACATATCTGGTACCAGCTATGATCACAGTCAGCCAGGTGCTGATCTTAATGAACACATTGTGGAAGTAGTTACCGTAAAGTCTGTAGTACATCTCTAAATTGTGATCAGGAAAAAACGCCTTACTCCCAGAGAACACCGCAGACGGTATCATAACCAGACATAGACATAAGTCAGATATGGTCAGAGAAATCAAACCAATCAACGTGCGTTTTTCTAATTCGTCGATGGCTGTCCTACCACGTCTCCACGACAACACAGCCAGGTTTAGGGCGTTTCCTAACACCCCAAATACCCCTAAAGAAGGTATAACTGAAGTGTTTATATAATGTATGACGTCATCACTCAGCTGGTGTATATATGACGTCATGTTTGTCATGGTAACACTTGTTGTATTATCAGCCATCTCGTAACATCGGTTAGTAACCAATTAAATTTGGAGGCAACACCGGGGCTTTTTTGACTTGATCCCTCTTTCACCTTGAGATAATATTTCACTTCACTTCTAAACGTTGTACAGGAACCACTGTGCATGATAACATGCCATCTGAGTCATTTCATCCTGAATAATTATGAAGAAGAAAATATTTATTAAACATGTTAATTACTGTACTATAAAAAACAGTTCGTGTGTAAATGCTAAACATGTTGAATGTGATAAAAATATAAAACATGAGACATACCACTTATATGATTACATGGGAAATATAGGCTAAACATAATTTTACATAACCTGCGGACAAAAAAATGGAAACAGCTTTTTCAGACCTATAGGGTGTACGTTAAAAAATAGATATATATGTGCTAACCATGCTATTATTCGCAAACGAATATTATATTTAGGATATTTACAAAGATATGATAATATTGTTATTATGATTATGTCATTAAAAAGTAGGAAAACATAGGGAACGTAATCTATCCATAAAACGTAGGAACTGTAAGAAAATGATAAAAATTAGTATAAAATTTACGCTAGATCTAATATCTATATGAGCTATGCAACTGAAGTTACCTCTATGTTATATTGCCACTTGACATCCATAGAATCGCATTATAAAGCAATATTGCGCATGCTAAACGTACTTCTTCACACACATTAAATAATAAGTAGGCTAGATCGTCGAAAGTACGCGTCAGAGGAAAAGGATACCATGACGGCTGGTAGTATATTGACATTTGTTATGACAACGCTGCTCGCAACGATGTACTTGATTTAAGAGAGCTCCAATTACATACTCTGCACAAGATAATTCTATCTCAAATCACTTTTTAAAGATCAGAGTGCTGGTCGGCCGTTTTAATTATCTGGAATCGCTTTTCAGAAGATCAGACTTAGTTAGTAGAGATCGCTTTAGACCATAGATTACTGTATATCTATGCTTTAGACGTTATCAGTTTTGTTCATGCCTAGATGGTTATAATTGGCCTACATGTGGAAGTAGGGCCTATTGTACAAGTGCACGGAGGTATTTTTGTACAATGTAATTTTGCAATACTACCCAAATAATTCTGCTCATGGTGATCCATATCAATCTAAATGAGAAAAATAATAAAAATAAATAAATTCTTGCTGATCCTTATAAATCTAAATAAATAAAATATGAAACGTTGACACCGTTTGCCTCTCTCATTCTATATATTATATGTCACTGTTTCATGTGGCTTTGCAATGTTCACATCACGTGAATCAATCAGCATTTTGTTTATGTTGCATATCATTTTTTTTTCAATAAGGTAATCTCTCCCAACCCTACTAATTGACGTGGAGAGTTGGGCTGTGGCCCAGCTTTCTCTTGTCCTAGTAAGTCCATATATAATTCAACCAAATGTTCAACCAAATAAAATAAAACCTTAATAATTGATACAAATACTTTGTGGTAGGTGATGAATATGGGAGATGTCCGCCTTTCAAAAATTATCATATTTTGAACTGGAAATTGTTTTAGTAAATCCAGCTTCCAAATGAATGAAAAATACCAACTCACAACAAGCGCGTAACCAGCCGTACGCCAGTGCGCACATGTGCGTACACATTGCAAGGAGAGCAAACACAAATATTTATTCAGGATAGAGGTTTATATTGTGCAGACGAAGGAATCCTTTAATTATTACATCAACACTATGAAATCTTAATTTGCTATTATGTGTTTTTTCGCTAACTGCCCAGTTATGGCTTTAGTAAAGTACTTATGTCAGAGCCGATTGTTGAAAATTGGCTCAGTCTGTCAAATGACGAAATTAGTTATTCAGTTGCTCTTTAACTTAGGGCCTTGTCTTTGACTTTGGTCCAACATTGTATAAATGTTATACAAATATTTTATGTTTGATGGGATATTATATTATATTCAATTCAATTCAATATAATTTAATTATTTTGTGACAATATACAACCAAATATATACCATAAACAAGTTAAGTACCTTTTTGTGGGAAAGAAAATGTATGAAACATGAAGTATCAAAGAAATAAGCATCGATAACCTTGGAGACATACTAAACAGGCCTCAACAAAGCCTCTACAAGTAGTTCCCACCCAACAAATTAAATACATGACACATCAGTAACATACGATTGCCCACCAGCCCCTCATAATTTAAATTGATAAACAACAATTATTACATAAACACCTAAAAAGCCAAGAGGAACAGTCGTGGCTCATGAATTGGTTATCTACCTTTTATAAAATACTATTGTTAATTCAGATACAAAAGTGGTATATGTAGTTATACAGCGCACATTCTGATGCAATGAATTCAAAATGCACAAAAGCGTCGTTGACAAAAATCTGTGGGACAAAGTGGCGATATCATTGAAAACCCAAAGTCATCGAACTATTTTTAATTTACAACACAATGATTGTATCTTGTCGTAATCTGGCAATTGGTCTAAACGTATTTTAGCTCAATCATTAAGTTTAACATGTTAAATATGTAATAATATTTACCATTTACGATGTCTAAATGGCATAAGAAGATAAGATCAACAACTGGATATGCGTATTTTGTACCGAGTCACTGTTTCCTTTCAACAACTGTTCTGATGACTATGAGTTCATTAAAATAATTTCTGAGTTATCCACTTCACCCAAACAGGTGCATCTGAATATTTTGGATGATATGCTATTTGATCCTTTTCAACTTAACGAATTTGATACTGATGTACATCTTTTTGATATAGACCCAGACCTACAATATTTTAATATTAAGAGCTACAATGATAAATTGCGAAAATGTACTTATATAATTTCAAAGACTCATTCAATAAGAAATGTTGTCCTTCAGTAAAAGGTAGCAACTTCTTGTCACTACTTCATGTCAATGCTCGTAGTGCTCCCAAAAATATAGAGAATTATAAATTATATTTACAAAATATAAATATTGATTTCTCAGTAGTCGGTGTTTCTGAGACATGGCTTAATGACTCTAATATTGATACATGCACTATTTCAGGTTATAACCATGTTTGCAATTATCGAAAGGGTAAACGAGGAGGCGGTGTATCTTTATTTTTAAGGCAGGGTATTGATTATCAGATTTGTGATTATCTTACCTTGATGAATGATTATTTTGTTTTTGGTCAACACTTCACATCACATGAATCTATAAAGTCTACTCGAGACATTATAGTTTGTGTAATTAAGCGTAGATCTAATACTGACGTTAAGAGTTTTGTGCACGAAATAAGTAATTTGCTGTCACTATTACAACAGACAAACAAGGTAGTTTACATTGTGGGTGACTACAATAATAATTTGTTAAATGTACATACCCGCATACCTGATTGCTGATTTTATAGATATGATGTATTCTTATTCATTTTTTTCTACTCATCACCAAGCCAACTCGTGTGACAGGTAATACTGGCACGCTGATAGATGATATATTTTGTAACGATGTTGATTGTCTTGATATGATGATATTTATAATGATATATCCGACCATTTTCCAATATGCTCTATTAACTTTAAAGGACATATTGCAGACACAAAACAATATATTACTAAGCGCATGTTAACAGCCAAAAATATTAGCTCATTCCAAGATCGGTTAGCTAATGCTGATCGGAATAATATTATGTCATGTAGCAATTGTCAACAAGGGTATAGTATGTTTCATAAAAAAGTATATAAAAATGAATAATGATTGTTTTCCTGTTAAAACATTTTCAGTTGAATAGAAATACCGAAACCCAAAACCATGGTCGACAGAGGGAATGAAAAATTATATCAAGTATAAAAGCAAATTGTATATAAAGTATAAGAAATAACCTAACTCATTTAATGAAAAGACATATAAAGTTTTCTAAAGTGATTTGAACAAAATATTGCGTAAATCTGAAAGAGATCATTATGATAATTTATTGACGAAAAATAAAAGTAATTTGGAAAAGATGTGGTTTGTTATAAACGAAATTATAAATAAACGTAAACACAAGCCTATGACTAGCCGATTTGTAGTAGGTGATAGAGAAATGTATTACAGTAGAGATACAGCTGAACATTTTCATAATTTGTTCACTAATGTAGCTAAACCTTAGCGGCTAAAATACCAGACACCACTGAAGAAGCCACCTCGTACATCGAACACTCAAATATAAATTATAGTTTCTTATGAGAAGTTAGTTCAGATGAAATATCCAAGGTTATAAATTGTTTAAAAAACAAGTCCTGGGTGGGATGATATCAATTCCAAGGTTGTTAAATGAACTTATCATTTATATATTGCACCGGTAACTTATTTAATAAATTTGTCACTTGCACGAGGAGTATTTCCAAAAGAATTAAAAATTGCCAAGGTGATACCAACTTATAAAAGTGGTGATGGTAAGACTATTAACAATTAGAGGCCTGTATCAGTTTTACCTGTGTTTACAAAAGTTTTTGAACGCATAATGTAGAACTGAATGTTTTTCTGTCTAAACTCTTTTAATTTGTTATACAAATATCAATTTGTATTTCTTGAAAAACATGTTACTAATATGGCTTTAATTGTGTTAGTGGACGAAATACCCAAGGCATTAGATGAAGGAAAAATTGTATTAGGGGTGCTTTTAGACTTAAGTTAAGCGTTTGATACTGATGCTTAAAAAATTATTCAAATCTGGTATTAGAGGTTCCGCTCTCAAATGGATGGCAGATTACTTGAAAGAGAGACAGCAGTATGTATTATTTAATAGACACTGTTCTTGTAATGGTGTACCACACGGTTCAATATTAGGTCCTTTGTTATTTTTAATTTATGTCAACGACATGTCTAATGTATCAAAACTACTCTTTACACTTTTATTTGCAGATGATACACATGTTTTTACTGTTGGAAAATATGTGAGGCAATTAATAGCCATTATGAATAATAAATTAGCAAAAACATTTGAATGGTTAAATGTAAGCAAACTGTCATTAAATATGAAAAAAACGCATTACATTATTTTTAGCTTATCTCGAAATCGTATTATTAACGATACAGATGTGAAGATTAATGGGCAAATGGTAGCACGTGTTGCTTGTACTAAATTCTTAGGAGTTTTAATTTATGAAAAATTATCATGGGCAAACCATAATAAATCTATAAAAATGAAAAGGTACAGGAATATTAAATAAAGCAAAAAAATATATAAACTTGTCGGCATTAGTAACCTTGTACCACAGTTTTATTTATCTTTAGCTAACGTATTGTTCAGGAGTGTGGGGAGAAGCTGATTGATGTATATTTATTGTCATTGTTTAAATTGCAAAAACGAGTGGTTAGGATAATGAAGTCCTTACCCCACAGAGCTCACACTGAGTCTATTTTTTTATATTTAAAATTATTAAACATTTATCAATTATAAAAACGGAAGATTTTATTATTTATGTTCAAATATATTCGTGGTTGTCTACCCAAATTGTTTAATAATTTTTATATTCGTAATGTAGATATTCATAGTCATGTAACAAACCAGCAAAATAAACTGCACACACATAAATGTAGGACATCTGCCGCGCAAAAGGCCATCAGGTGTTACGGTGTTATTTTATGGAATGAATTTTCAAGCAAAGTATGTTTTGATGTCAGTTTTACATGTTATAAAAGAGTGTTAAAAACATTTCTTTTGAATCAAGTATAATTTTTTGTTACAAATCATATCCTCTGATGTATTCACTGGGGGAGGAAGCGTGGATACAGACACATTTGCTAGGGTGCATAGCAATGCTCGGACTGTACATCCTCTCTAGCGAATCCATGGGATGCAACAATTCTCTGAACCACATCAGACCTGATTTGAGAGGCCGTTCGGATACAGTACGGATCTCAACATTCAACATGCTTAAAATCCGGCTACTATAATTAATAACTAAAGGCACCACATTCAATTCAACAATATTACTATTGCTGGCTTCATTATCATTGAAAATTAAAATAATGTATACATTTCAATTAAAAAGTAGTAAAAGTGAAGTAAAATAAACAAAACATCATGATAGCCTATAAGTTTAATATGATTGATTATCATTAAATAATATTTGAAATAATTTCTTACTTTAATCGTCGGATCAATGTTGGGCCAGCGTCTTTTAAAGATGGATTGTGAAGAAATATGTAGGTTAATGTTATGGTAAATTGTTTTCTATAAATTAATAGGCTACACTGAGTGTCGCCAGATCAGTCAATACCCCAGTTTTGTTGCTACTAATTAACTGTTCTGTAATTTCGGATAGTATAAATGTTTTCCCAGTGCCTGCCTGGCTACACGTACATAATACAATTGTGACCACCTACAGCCAGATCAAAAGCTAATTGTTGGTCAATCATGTACATCTTCATCTAATCGTTTCCTTGGATATGAAAGGGTTTATCTGCCACTTTGTAAAGTGACAGATACACCCTCACATAGCCAAGGAGACGTAATGTAGTAAAACTAGTGTTATACATAGCAGTGCTTAGTAATGAGCCTGTAGACCTATAGTCTGGCAGCCAAATGTGGAATTTAGGTCAACCTTGTTTTGGCTGAAAATTTTTGTCTGTTCTGATTATGCATCTCCAGCATCCTTGTGATGATATATCGGCGGTTTAGGGTTTCTAACTTTTGATTGATTTTTTTAAAACGCAAAATTAAAAATGGCAGCCATAAAAGCACTAAAGTTATCATATTCTCCTTAATATTTGAAATAGAGAAATTTTTTTTCATCAAACCATATGTTTACGATATCAAAGAATACAATAAAACGCATGGAAATTGTATTCGCCATCATCATCATGATAAATTTAAAATGACCGCCATTAAATCATTAATATTACCATATCTTCCTCATTTTTTTCACAAAACCGTACGTTTTCGGTATCGATGAGTACAATGAAACACAAGCAAACTTTAAAACCATTATTATCATACAGAATTTAAAATGGCCGCCATGAAATCACAAAAGTTATCATACTTTCGTCAATGATTGAGATAGAGACAAGATCATTTTCTCCAAACCATATGTTTTTTATATAGGCCTATAAGAATACAATAAAACACACAATAACATTTGTTGACATCATTGCCATAATTGAAATGCTATGTTGACATTTATTTATATAATATTTTAATTCTACAGTAATGATAGTTACCTGCATAATATATATTGGTAAATATAATGACTGTCATCTCAAGCGTCAAAGTATCTGATATTCATTCTGCAAATCAATTTTGAATTGTAAGAAGTCAACTACACAACAAAGGTTATAACTCACTTATTCTTCTCCCACAATTTACAATAAGTATTCGAGCCCTGACAGTCTGAGAGGGAGCACGCTGCTCATGATCACGGAGACTCTCCACACTACCGAATTCTTAAGTGTGTCGAGAAAACAAATTTTAAACATCCATACCAGAGCGGGGGACGAACCTATAATCTTCGATGTGACAATCAAACAACATTTACAGTGTGATATGTTATGGATAGTAGAACATGCAGGGTAATCGTTTTTTTCATCAAATATAGTTTTTCAGGCATGATCCCGATTTCAAGATAAGTTAAAACAGTGACTTTGCATTTGAACACCGATAACAAACACAAGTCATGTGGTTTCGTGAGAAAAATCAAGTTTCTATCTAAAATGTTGAGGACTCACATAAGCAGATGTACTGACATTGGTAACTTTCAATAATATAGTATGATAAATTGTATAAATAAGTATAAATAATGTCAAATAAATGTGACGTGTGTTTTATTGTATTCCCAGATACCTTAAACAAATGGTTTGTGAAATAATCTCGTCCCTATCTCAATTATTGATAAATTGTGATAAAATTAGTGATTTCATGGCGGTCATTTTTTTTATTATTGTATTCCTTGATACCGAAACATATATGATTTTTTGAACAAATAAAATCTCTATATCTTCACTATTGATGAATATATGATAACTTTAATGATTTTATGCATGATAGTGATGTCAAATAAAGTTTCCTTGTATTTTATTGTATTCCTTGATATCGAAACATATGATTTGGTGAAAAAATCAAGCCTATATCTCAAATATTGCGGAAGATATGGCGGCCATTTTTAATTTTGTGTTTTGAAAAAAATCTCAAGGTTAGAAACCCACATCCGCCGAGATATCATCACAAGGATGATAGTGATGCATAATCGGAAGATAAAACAAAATTATCAGCCAAAACAAGGTCACCCCCTTGGCAGCTGGACTATAATACTGGCTTAGCACTTGGTCACCTCCCGCATAACATAGACATTCTTGTGCCTGTAGGCCTAGAATGGTTAACTACAATGCGAATGCAACATATTATTATATATGTGACCTATAATTGTTATCAGTGTAGTATTCTGAAACATTAGACAATGCCATCTTTCATATGTAAGCAGAGTAGGGTGCTAAATGTAATGAAGCTGGTTAGCTCCCCCGTCAAATGGCTTCCCATTTGTTAAAGCACCTTCCACATTTTATTTCTGGATATGCCACTGGTGAGCAGGTTCAATAGAGATCATCACGAAGAAGTTGATGTCTAATGAATAGGCCTACATTAGTCTATATGGCATATATTCAACTCCGATTGTAAACCCCCTAGGTTACCATAACATTATATTTATTTAGACTTTATCAACCTGCACGCCCCCCCCCCCCCCCCAACTACAAGAAGAACGATTTCCATCATATCGTCCTGATTTAGTAAATTAATCATAATATTAATACTATTACTTTTACAATTTGAACAGAACAATCAAGCAAGAATTACAATTTAGGGCCTCATCCATAACCAATATAAATTTGCATTATCATGATTATAGTACCTATGTACAAGGCTGTGTGGGGAGTCTACATGTTCAGTGTGAGTGTACACCCGCTATCCACTGTGGATTTCCGTTGAAAAACGATGCTAAGCCGCCTCAAAAGCTACTTTTTCTGGATATTGCCACATGTAAACATGGTAAACGGAGTCGGATATCGTGTGATTTAAATCTTGGTGCGCGAGGGTAGGACAAGGGTGTAAGTTTTCATATTTGGCAATTTTATTTATCTGTGCAGTTTATTTCTGAAAGCGGCCAGATTGAGCGCTCTCTACTCTGTACACGCTGTATGTGCTGCTGTGTGGCTCCAAGACATTTTGTACCATAGATGTTTTGCCCCCCAAGACGCATCTTCAAGACGTTTCGCCCTCGTCGCCGTGACGACTTGTCCCAGTTTAGGATTTTTCGCCCCCCTGTGAGACGTTTCGCACCCACGGAAGACGTTTCGCCTCCTACGTGAGACGTTTCGCCCCCTATGTGAGACGTTTCGCCCCCTATTGAGACGTTTCGCCCCCTAGAGAAGACGTTTCGCCCCCTGGGAAAGACGTTTCGCCCCCTCTCTAAATTAAGCCATTTCGAACCCTTATGTGAGACGTTTCGCCCCCATTCTTATAGGACGTTTCGCACCCTAGGCAAGTCGTTTTGCCCCCGTTCGCACCCTGGAGAAGACGTTTCTCCCCCGTTCTCTCATAGGACGTTTCGCACCCCAGAGAAGACGTTTCGCCCCCTCCCAAAATTAAGATACCTAGCTGCTATAGGCTATATTTCTAAAAATAAATAATCAGCCTTTAAATTTATATACGTTAATGTAATACAACTTACAATATTGCATTAAATTACTTATGTTCCAAGTTTAGGTCGGCGATCAGATCGATAGCAAATAAATTAAAGTGGCTGAATCAAGGAATTAAAAACGGTAAGTGATAGTAAAATGCATGAACAGCAAGGTAGCCTAAGTGGGCACACACACATGTCTTTCCTATAAATGGGACGGCAATCTTCACAATTTTATGCTGTTTTATGCTTAGGGTGCGAAAGACTTTCTTTCTTAAAAATTATTATCATGCTAATTTATGAATAGCAAGCGAAACGTCTTTCCTAATTATGAAAAGGGTGCGAAACGTCCTCCAACATTATGACTATAGGGGGCAAAACGTCTTTCTGATTAGGGGGCGAAACGTCTTTCCGAAATATGACGAGGGGGCGAAAGGTCTTTCCTAATAATGAAATGGGTGCAAAACGTGTTTCCTAAATATGATTTGTGGGCGAAACGTCTTTCGGAAATATGGTTTGGGGGCGAAACGTCTTTTTGAAAGATGGTTTGGGTGCGAAACGTCTTTCTGAACTATGAAGACAGGGGCGAAACGTCTTTCCTATTTATGGGGAGGGGGTGAAACGTCTTTCATAAGTATGAGTTGGGGGCGTAACGTCTCACTAAAAAATGGTGCGAGCTGACTATGGGGCGGAAAGTCTGTGTACCCTGCTGTGTCACGTGAGGAATGGTGAGTGAAGACAAGTGGCGTCCCGGCCGGGGTGGGGTGGGGTGGGGTGCAGTGGTACAGTGGTACAGCACGGGGATCTGTGCGTAAAAAGGCCGCCCGACCCCACAACCCGTTTTGGATATCGATAAAAATGAGTTTTTATTTTGAAATTATTATCATGTGATGGATTGACTGAAATTTAGGTGATTTCAAGCGTGTTGAGAGTGTAAATTAGCATTATATTCTAACGGTCCCCCAAGCAGGTTTCACGAAATGTGTTTCACCTGTTCACAGTGTAGCAACTCATGAGATTCTATCATGTCTATCTGGACATGAAGTCCGATCATTGCACTGTCTACCCTAGCAAAGTTTGTATATACTTAATTAATTATTCAATCAAACCACAGTACTTCCTCCCAGTGGATGTATTATAGATTATTTGATAGTATCACCAACTTCTGCACTTGTTATTTCTTTACAAACTCGAAAATGTAACTTTTTGAGAGCGCATACGCCAGTGGGCGTTTTGTCCACTTTGTCATTAGATGCGATATATTTTATTTATTATTTTATCTGTATAATATTGTTTTGTTTTCATACTGTGGATCTATTTCTAATGACAATAAATACTTTTTGAATTGAAAAAAATTGAATTGTGTAAAAGTATAACGTACACACAAATAATATTATCAATGAATGTAATAAAGTAAGTGGCATGATTATGAGAGCAGCTGGTTATATAATTACTAGGCACCTGAATCAGTAACTTTAAATCTGTACAAAGCTTTAATAAGATCCATAGCTGAATACTCTTCTCCACTCTGGTCACCATTTTATAAATTTCCCAATGAATCGGTTCAGCGAATTCAGATAAATTTTACACAGTATGCTTTGCATTATCCTTCATTAAATTACTAAGAACGCTGTGAAGTTATGACCATTTTACAACTTTCATTTCGAAGAGAAATAGCAGACATTAAATTGCTTTACAAGTCAATGTATACGTCCAATTTTCAAATTATGTTTCTGAACTAGTCAAAACATATATACCAAACCCACGTCTTCACTCAAACCGTAAATGTCTGCTTTTGCAATCTCAACAGCTGAGAATAGAGACGTAATAAGGGATTTTACACCAATAGAATAGTTACATTGTGGAACCAGTAGTTTTGTTAATGCGCGAGGCGTTTTTTTATTTGAAGAAGTTCGAAGAGGTGCAATAATGTCTGTTCATGGACAAGCACTTGCCGTTGTCAGGCGTGTGCGTGTTTTTTGTTTATGATTTTATCTTTACTTATTACTGACATACGTTTATATGACACATGTTTGTATTTAATTTACTTTCATTATCTTAAATTATTAAATCTATCGCACACTTCTACACAGATGTTTTTTACCATATTTTTTTGTATACATAATATACTTTTTAAACATAGATGTATCTATTTGTATGGATGTCAGACGCATTGGTGCTGGTCACCTGTAGTGACATTATCTTGCATGTATTTTTACAGTACAATTATATGCCATGCTACTATAATTTTGTAAGTGTATGTTTGGTATGCATTAAGCCAAAAAAAAATAATAAATAAACATTAATATCGTACATGCCGTGATTGTAGACACTTCCAAAAGAAGAGCGTGTCTTCACACTCGCGTCGCATTGTTATATGGATCATATTAACAGAGGCGTCGGAAGCTATTATTGATTGGTCCGGCTCATCTGTAATAATGAGAGAATGTAAAACACCAATTAAAAAAAATAATAATAATGGTAAATATCGGCGCGGCTTGAGCCGTATCAGTCGTACCTGCTCCGACACCCCTGATTCAGTTGTTATAGACGGTATTTCCCAGCAAACACGAGGCATTGACCTAGTGTTGTTTTAATGTTGGGCCGGCGGCGAGGACGGCGGGCCAACATTGGAGCAACATTGGGTCAACGCCTCGTGCTTGCTGGGTTGTAATCTATGTCAGCATAAAGTAACATGTATATTTGATCTTTGATCTTCTTTAAACTTTTCTTTGATAACTTTTTCTAGGGACTTCATATTAATATGAGTGGCACGACTAGGGTACAGGTCAGTACAGCGTAGGTTTAGTATCGCTTATATTTTTCACACCTGGATGCGTTGTAAATTATTGGTTTGGTGGCGTGCCGCATGCACTCTTAATAAGCTCAGTGACAATACCTTGACATGAAGTACAGTTCAACCTCTCTCTTAATCATTTGTAAATCTCGTTAAATGGAAATATTAGTCAGGCGCGGTAATAGTCCTGTGGCTGATTCTGATAACTAGTCTAAATACAGAGTTTGCTGCACCTCCCCCCCCCCCCCCCAAAGAACATAGGTTTGTCACTTTATTATCTATATTTGTTCGGAATTACCCCTCCAAAATGTGCCTGAAAAAAAATCGCCTTTTAAAAAAAATTGTGATTTCTCATTTTTTTGCAGAAAACAGTTTAAATTGTAATTTATGCCTCGGTAAACACCATTTATTACACAGCAATATTTTTTTAATATAAGTATACTGTTAAATACTTACCAGGTGAAATTTGCAATAATTGTTATGGTTTTTGAGTGTACAAAAGGCAATGTTCTCATTTTCACCAGAGCAGGAAATGGTCTTCAAAGGGTCTTTTGGACACATTTTGAAAGGGGTAATGTTTTTAAAATGAAAGCTGGTGAAAAGAAACAAAAACAAAAATATACCATAACAACGATGTTCTTCTAGGAATGCAACACAATTTAAGTTTTCAGAATCAGCCCAACCAGCCGTACGCCAGCCCGCATGTGCGTACACATTGGAAGGAGGGCAAACACAAATATTTAATCAGAATAGAGGTATATATTGTGCAGACGAAGGAATCTTTTAATTATTACATCAACACTATGAGATCGTAATCTGCTATAAGGCGTTTATGTTGAAAACCAACTTGTTTTGCGATCAGGATATGTGGCAGTTAATCAATATATATATATTCGAAGTAGGAATTACATGATTAATAATCACGTTTATTTTTTTTATATTTTTTTTTCTAACAAAAAATACTTTATCATGTGGTGATTGCATATTGTACGACACCAGAATCCTGCCCAGCAAACACGACAGATATGCCCTACACATATCCAATGTTGTTTTTAATGTTGAGCCAACAACTCAGACTAAGAACCAACAATAAATTAATATTGGCTGAATATCTCGTGTATGCCGGGTGTTTGAATGCCAAACAGGAAATAACAGAATAGTTAAGTTTGATAATTTTCGATTGTTGTGATGTTGTTGTTGCGGCGATCACAATATGTTGTCTTGGTTTCTCTATTACCATCTATATATCTTACCAATCTTATGCAATCGTATTTCCTATATTAAGCAATATTTAACAAATATCCTGTGCAACCAATCTACACGTAAGTAGTCGCATTGCGCAGGGCAGAAATGTAAAAAAAACAGGATACAACATATTTCTCTCTCTTTTATTTATCACATCGATAGTCTATAGCGATACACATGTAATTTGAAAAAAATTGTATTTTTGATAAAATAGACTTAATTTACTGCTTTTCTAACAATCGTCTTTTAAAATTCACTTGGTTCCTATAAAGATAGTTCCCAAGGTTTCGAGCACAGACATAATCAATTTGTTCACAATATTGCATTATCTTAATTTCTGAACAATGCACGCTGTGCATGATTTTGTACAGGTATGTCAGGTGCCATGATTAAATAAATAATCATGATAATTAAGAATAAATGCCTACAATAGGGGGCTACATTATTCAATAATAATCATGACACGAAAAATACATATGTATATTAAAGGGACAGTTTACAGTAATTAAAGCCAACAGAGCGCTTACAACGCACACTCGGGGCCCGACGCACATTAGAATGTTCTAATATATTTTGTCAAGCTGTTAAATTTCATCACTACAAAAAGTTATGTTAATCAAATTATCAAAAAAAAAAAAATCCCCAGATGTAATTAGATACAGTTTTATCATTGTTGTCTGGTAACAGTACAAATCGGTTTCATCAGGAAATCGATAAAGTCATCCAAAATTCTGATTTAAAGCTGGATTTGTGTGATGAAAAGTATAAATGATAAAAAGGGCACATCTATCAGAACACTATAAGAGAATGGCTGACCGTTTCACGTCAAACGTTGTGAACTTATCATGCTAATATGGATCCACCTTTTCATTTCACGTGACTATCTGATATGTACTTTTTTTCTTTTTTTTTCAACTTTTTTATTTTCAGATTTCATATTATATGATATTGAACTTGTTACATTTTTAATCAGCATAGTGTTGTCATTCAATTTTGCTACTTACCCTTGATAATAGCCTGGTACTGAAACATCATGCAACATTATCTAGCTCTATGCGTACACATGTTAATAAATCTGATTACACCCCTGTTAGTTGTAAGTACCACGCTACTGACCTTTAGTTAATTTAACACTATTATTATTATTTAATTGACATGTGTGTAGATATATATCTGAAAAATGCACTTTGCAATATCACTTAAATAGCATGCTATGGTATATATGTCAGGTCACGTTAGTGGTTCATAGCTGATCGACTATTGCCATGCAATTTGTATTTATTTGTTTCTATGTCTAGTTAAATGCTTTATGTTTCCTCGATACGACTATTTATGCCCCCTCAGTAGTAATGTATCCGCAAAACGATTACGTATCCTCAAACGGATGTCTAAAGATTATAGAATAACATTGTCATCTGATGAAATTTTATAAACAAAGTATGGCTGTATGAATATAAATTATTTAAATAATGTTCTTAATGTAGCTATAAATGAAAATGAGGAGAATAAAATTCCTTTGATAAAACATTCACCTTGCGTAAATACTGATGAAAAACTTGGTAGAGCGATAAGTCAGATTTACCACTTTTTAGATTCCAGGGCTTACCCTTATTTCACAAGGTGCAATTTTCAGCTCACATGCTGGCTCGGCAATTTATCTCCAGGGACATTATAAATATAAAGTTTTGTATTGATATCAACACACACAAATATGGGAGGGATTATTCGTTGAAATAGAGAGCAGGGAGTTTAAATGGAAAATCATAATAACGAACTAACTTCAGTCCCAACTCATTTAGTAAAATATAACGATGAGCATCAATCTTCTAAAAGTGGATCAAAGAACAATTATCAATGATTTCATTGACATCATGATATCTAACAGCTATTTTCCACACATAACCCTGGCGACACGATTAAAGGGACATGTCCAGGTCGAAAATCATAAAAAAATCGGTGATTTTATTTTGGCTTCTTAATATGCACATGTGATGTAAACATGTCAATAAACTAGAACTGCAAAAGTTTTTTTTAACTTTTTGTACTGCGCACTTACCAGTTAGGCTAGATATAGAGACGAATTTCCCGTATTTCTTATTTTTGACATGGTTGTCAATAATTAGAAATCAGGAATATCGTCTCTATATCTAGCCTAACTGGTGAATGGGCAGCACACAAATTAAAAAAAACTTTTACAGTTATAGTCTATGGACATGTTTACATTATATGGTCATTATTATTAAGCTAAAATTAAATCACCGATTTGTTTTTATTTTAGACCTGAGCATGTCCCTTTAACGGAAAAATCAAGTTCACTATAGGAAACTTCTACTATAAATTCACACGTAATGTTTCTGCTGTATCGGCCTGTATTTTAACCATTTGTCTATGGGATCATTTTCTATATTGTAGTTCAATAAACATAATGTGTCCAAATGTTTAAAAAATAATAATGCGATTTATTTTCAATCAAATGAACATAGATCAACATACAGATGCCATTATAAGTTATGGTTTAATAGAAAATTGCTGCTAAAAATAAACATGTATCGCGTAAAAGGGTCACATTTAATCAATTTAAATAGAAAAAACAGAATGAATCACCAAAGGAATAATAAAATCTATAAAACGGCAAGATAACTTTTAAAAAAAATTAAGAGAACACCCACCGACTCAACTAATTACAAAGCTAGAAAATCAATATATAAATATAAATAAATATTCGCACATAATCATAATGTTGTAATAAAGAGAAGTATATTCATTGCAAAAACAAACATATTATCATCATTTTTTTTCAAAAATAGTCTTCGGTCATGACAAATACGTGGTATGTGATAAAAAAAACTATTGAATAAAAAGAAAAAAGTAATATGTTACCCAATGATATTAGGCGGAGACTGCTCGATGTTTTATTTTAATCAACGCTAATAAAGAAACAGTTACGTAGTGTTTTCAGTGTTTTGTTCAGATTAGTTAATATTCAATAAAATATGTTGTTATGCAAACATACAATGACGTTTAATAAGTAAACATATTAATTTTAATGTAATGCTGTGATATTAAGATCTGAACCATCACCATAATCATTCTGTATATATTCATCAACCATTAACATATTCTAAATGTAACCCAAACAAATTATTTTGCTCAATAACAAACAAAAAAAAGTAATTTTAGCCAATTCAGGTTGTAGACCGCGGGACATGGCTTCATGGGGTTAAAAAAACTACACAATTTGGCACTTTAGAAACCATTTTCTGAGGCCCGAAACACACTGGACAAAAATTGCAATCCCTTAAAAAAATAAATTGTAAATACCTTTAAGCGTTCGCTAACGGTAAAATGCACATGTATGCCCATGTCTGCCTACTTAATTTACAATTTTAAAAAGCTATTAAATATGTTAAACCTTATGCGAGACAAGATCAGCAGGTATGGTCGGCAGCCCAATGCGGCCTCTTGTGATTAATTTTTTGTTTATTACTATTATTCTATTTCTATTACATGAAATGATAGATGTAAAATGTTCACAATATCGTTATCTATCGTGTTCAAATCTGTTGATATCAAGTGTGATGTTTTGATGCAGTTTATGTTTTCTTCTCCAGCGTATGAAATCTCTAGAATATAGAATAAAATTAGAACAACTCTCACCTTTCTCAAGCAAGATCATATTATTATGTATGGTCTCTTTCACTCTGCAGATTTCGTCCTGATCCTACTGACTTTTGTTAAGACAGTGCGAGATCTCCCTTGAGAGGCACGCTTAAATGTGTCCACATGTGCTTGTGTGTGACAGAGTAACCAGGCTTCTTCACACCTTCTTTGTCACGTCTGCTATTGGTCAATCTGTTGTTCTGTCTCTAGTGTGGGTTGTTAAAAAATGGCTTCTCTTGCGATGAAATAAAGTCTGACTTAAAGCAAAGCGGTATATTGCATTGCTCCACATAAATCATTATACATTATCATTATCATTGATAAGCAGAATCAGGAATAGTTATGACGAATATTATTGTAATTAAATAATTCATCACATATTATTTAGCATATTAAAACTGTTCGCAATGACATATTCGTGGGTAGCCTGATTTATTAACATTTTTTTTTGCCATTACTGATGTCATACAAAAGAACATGAACATCACACTGTAGATCTGGTAATTTTCGCGTGTTTAAATTTTCACGATTTTTTTTATTTTGGGACTTTTAACGGAGTTTAAAATTCATTTTTCTTTATAGCACTATAATAATAATAATTTTCGCAAGATTCTAAAATTCGCGAATTTGTCCTCCTCGCAAAATTCGTGATTATTAAAACCTCGCGAATATTAGCAGATCTACAGTATTTATAATTCCTACGCAGAACAAAAATCATATAAAATACGCCTAGGAACAGTGTATAGTGGGCATTCAAGAAAAAATGAGAGGTTGTCTCTGGGAGAACAACACATTCACAGTAACTGCTGTTCTGTGTGACATCCTTATCGAATAAATGTTGTCACACTTTGCTGCGTTTTATCTGTAAACGTGGCATTATGGTGATGAAGTGTCGGTTTTCAAGATAATAATATGGGTTACATATTGGTTTACGTTTGGCTGAGTGTGTTTTGACCAGCTGTTTTGCAAAATGTTTTATATTTTCTTTCAATTTGTTTCAGAATGAAGTCATAGTCATCTATAATAGTCTGTGGGATGAATGATAAAAAATAATTTTCCGTTGAACTGTACTCATAATTAGGTTTCTTGTTACCGAAACAAAGATAAACATCTTAGCTAAAAATCTCGAAAGGGTACCTTTATCAAAATAATAAGAAAATGGTAAGCCGGGGCAAAATGTTCCGCCATCAACGAAAATTATATTTTGTATCATATATTGGCCATTATCAGTGATATCTGCACATATGAGGTGTCTAAACCTAGGTTTTGATGGTCAAACAACATTATATTGCGGTTATCGGAGGATACATTTTACAGAATTGTCCAAAAAGGGTAAACTGGGACAAAATGACCCGTCATCACCGAAAATTCTATTTTGTGTCATACCTCGGCCGATATTACAGATATCTGCACCTATGAGGTGTATATACCCAGATTTTGATGGGTAAATATCATTTGAAGGCAGTTATAGATTGATCAGGTGATTTCTTGCCGCCATTACCTGATGCTCCGTATTTTTTGGTTGTCAAATATTTAGTCGCAGCCGCCGTTTAGTTGATCTGATTCCATTATAACGTCTTTTAAGTGAGTATATTATTCAACATGAGGACAGTGGAATATTTTGTCTGACTTTAAATGATCTTCACTGACAAAACGTGGCGTTAAAGGTGATCTATCACCCCTTATATAGTATGAATAATTTTGTGACAAATAAATCTAAGTTGCCACAAGATGGGGCACGCGTGTTTCCTTATATGGGGTGATTGGCTATCATGTGACTCTCTGAGAGGGTCACATGATAGCCAATCACCCCATATAAGGACATTATTATTCATACCATATAAGGGGTGATAGATCACCTTTAAGCACCATTTGTGTACACATGCCCATTAATTTACCTTGTCAATCTGATATGGCCACATTCCGTCAGGGAACAGGATCTCACCAACTGACATGTCTCAATCCCTAAATGTTAGTTTGAACGGAGGAAAATATTAGATGGACCAGTCTTATCTTCTCATGTACGGTAGGCCAATGTTGACCTTGGAAGATTGCACAAAAACAAGTTGACATATTAGATCTATATGTACCTAACAATATACAAATATTTCACTGGACAGGAGGTGGGATAATTGTGAAAATCAGCTGAAATTCCATTAAGTCTCATAGAAAAAAATGATTTTTCGCCAAAATTGTAATTACCCAAACTTAATCTACAATGATCGAAATATACATGCTAAACCATGCACCAATTGTCACAAAAAAAGCAAAAAAATGAAGTGGCCAAGCTTACATCAACCACATTTGCATTTAAGTAGGGACATGGTGTGTGGCCTACCCACCTTACGTTTATATTAGGACGTCATAAGATATCATGTTTGAAAAGAATAAACACGTGTCTGTAATGCCCATTTAATCTTCGTGTTCTATTTGAAGCAATTGATTGTGCGAGCCCACACTTCAGGGAGCAATCACCAAGTCCAGTATTATGAAGTGAATAATACACCGGACAACAATACCAACCGGTTGTCGACCAAAATATCATTATCATATATATTACACTGCATTAGAACATCTGCTGCCTATAAAAATATTACCATGAACACATTATATTGGAATCAGGTCAACTAAACGGCGGCTGCAGACTGAGGATGGGAATTTTTGACAACCAAAAAACCCGGAGCATCCTGGTATTATAAGGATATAACTGGACACTATAATATTTTGATATTAAATTATGATGTCACATACTGCAATTAAAATATTAATTCTGACATTATACCATAAGTTATAATCCCATAATGTTCCATTATTCTAATTGAAATGAATATTACATGAATAAACGGACATACACTGAACAACATTAACAATCTCGTGTTGCTCAACATAATATTGTATCATCATACTGCACTGTCTTAGAAGATCTGCCGCCTAAGAAACTATTAGCTGGAAGACGTTATAATGGAATCAGATCAATCTAAAACTTGTTTTAAAGTGATATTTGACCATGAAAACCTGGGTATAGACATTTCATGTGTGAAGATATCCATCATAATGGCCAAAATATGACACAAAATAGAATTTTCGGTAATGGCGGGACATTTTGTCCCAGTTTGCCCTTATAGACAATTCTGGCAAAGCTACCGGCTTAATAATGTTATTTGGCCATCAAAACCTGGATATAGACACCTCATATGTGGAGATATCTGTAATATTGGTAAAACAATGATACGAAATATAATATTCGGTAACCCCGGTTTACCGTTTTCGGATAATTTTGACAAAGGTACCCCCTCTAGATTTCTTGGTAAGATGCTTATCGTTGTATTGGTACCAAGAAACCTAATTATGAGTGGATTTTGACCAGATTCTATTTTAAGCACTTATTGAAAATCATCCCACGGACTATAACGGGCCTGAACTGTGTTTTTTATTGTTTCTGGTATGTGTTAAACAAAATATGATGGTGCCCTATGATGTATCATATGAGGGATTCTATAATTTTAGGCACCAGTGATGATATTTTCCTTGATATATGAGATTGCCTGAGTATTGTCAAAAAATTAAACATATATTAACTTAGCCTTGTTTATTGAAATGGCGTTGTCAGCAGAGCTTAATTTCAATATTTTAAATGCTTATTTTTATCAATTTAATTTTTTCTTGTCCACCACAAGTACAAAAATCGCGATAAAACGAACGGACTGTTCCAAGCATCTACGTCGATCGAGAGTTATTTCTCATACGGCCCCTCTGATGCATCAACATTAAAATGTGTGTAATCAAAAGTCTGGGGGGGGGGGAATAATTTCGCATTCGTTTAACTCAGCAGAGGATCATCAATGTTCAGCTCTTACAATGCATCCAAAACGGTTATTTTATATTCTTGATCAGTTGTTTCTTGACCGTTACGGGTCTGATGTTTTTTTATATAATTTTTTTTTTTTTTTTGCTAGTTTTTTTTTGCTAGTTTTTTTTTATTTTTGTCAGATTTATTTTGTAAGTTTTTTTGTTTTTAATTTTACAATCACTGTTTTTTATTTTCTCATTTTAGTTTGTAAATTTTTATTTTTGCATGTTTTTTAATTTTTATTTTGCAAATTATAATCTGTAAGTTTTTTTTTTGTTTTTTTTTGTAAACTCATCATATACCTTGTGTTTACACTGATGTGTTCAAACTTATTTTGTGAAGTACCATCTGATTTCTTCAGAGTAATATGAGGTTTAATGTCGTCAGAGTGTCAGCATAATATCTGTCCAACACAGGACCAAGTCGACTTGACATATTGTTGTTCTGGTATTACATTTTTATGGTCTCTGTTTCTGGGACAAAAACGGTGCGAATGCATTTAGCACATTCTTATTCTGAGAATTGCGGAGACACCACAGGGAAAATGTCTGGACATAGCTCATTGTTACTCCAGGACACTGCGTGTTTCTGTTGTGAATGTTTTGTTCTGTCTTTGTTTGTTTGTGTTTGTTCGGGAGAGATTTGTAGGAGTCATAAGATTATGCCGTTCACGCATGGTATCTGCACATTGATTGTTTTACTTAGGCAAATGTGTTATTATATGTGCTTAGTTTAGCTGTGATCGTAAAAAAATAAGAAGAAAATACATTGTTAGATAAGTACATTTGTTGTATAACAGTTGGATGTGTGAAAAAGTGTTGTATAACTACATTATATTGTTAGAATACATTGCATTGCACGTATCACATTGTCACTTTCTGTTGTAATATGTGGGTAAGTATGTTTGAAATATTAGAATTTGCACAAAAAAAATTATGTCAATACATCAGTAGATACGCACACGTAATGAATAATAGCTGTATGTATGCTAAACGTTTTGTATAGCTACTTTAAGATGTAAAAATACATTAAAATGCATGTTTTAATTAGATACGTATTAATTGTTAGATACGTATATGGTCTCACCATCCTAAATGAGCCGAAATCCAAGGGGGGGGGGGGGGTGGCTACTGACTGAAGAGTCCCTACCCAAATTATTGCTTTAAATGGTTGTTACAGCTTCTGGTGAAAAAAAAAAATACAGGAATGTTGCAATTCTGTGGATAAATTTGAAGCACACACTGTTTTCGCTATGTGTGATATGAAGTATAACTGATATGTGAGATTTTCGGATAAACACATGAGGTGAGAAGGATTTGTGTCTTTTCTGCGAATGGGCGCAATAATATTTAGAGAGATCTGGGCAAACTGGACCTTTTGCCGTATATGGGGCTTAGTTCAAAATCTAATTGATGAGCATACTATTTTCGGAGCTGTTTTTTCCAAAAGGACAGATTAGGTCTTATTGCAGTGTGTCACATTGTAGTGTAGCTATGGACGAAAGTAGTGACATCGGCCCTTAGAATTTTGGCATTATACATATATTTCAATGGGACTGTCATGTGGGTTGGTGAGACCATGTGATGTTAAGTAGTAAGATATATGCTAAAGCACACCAATTTATTTTAAAATCTGTAAATTCATCACATTGTGTGTATTACATGTAAGAAAATGTGTTTGAAATATAAGGAATTGCAAAGCTACTAAGTGAATACAATGATAGATACGCACACATCGTATAAATTAGTCAAATATATTGCACACCTACATATAAAATAAATTATTGTATGACAAATTTGACATTGTGTGTATCACTTGTGAGAATGCGTGCTTAAAATAGTGAGAAACGTATAATAAGTGTTGAATACATGGCACATGAACATGGTGGTAAAGAGTCGATTATATGCTAAAGCGCACAACATTACTTTAAGATGTTAAATACTTCACCTTGTGTGAATTACCTGATTACTTAGGCAAATGGGTTGTTAAATGTACGCATAATTATGTGTTTAAGTTATTGTGTTTCGTAAAATTAAGGAGTGAATTCATTGATAGATACTCACACATCGTATAAATTTATCAAATGTTATGGATTCCCATACATAATTTACTTTATTGTATAACAAATTTGACATTGTGTAATAAAGTGTGCTTAAAAATAGTTCAAATCGTAAAATAAGTGGAGAATAAAATGCTTGTGGTGTATAATGGATATAGTGCACGCATCATAAGTGTTACATACATCGATAATAGTACAGCAGCAGAGGGTACAACATTTGTCCACATGTCTAGAATTGTTCTCAGGGATTTCTAAATACATAATCTGGTTGATGACATTGCCGGGAATGGGGGCGGGCTGAGAATTTGACACTTTTGTTCACCTACCCAATTTTTAGAGAAAATATTCACTTAAATATGATTTTCGCGTCATTCTCACTCTATCACAATGTTGGGCCAGTTAAATTAAATATTGTTGTATTTATTTTTTTCTATCCATCAGGTCATATATCTGTGGGGATAAAATAGTAAAAAAATATATAATTTTTCGGTAGCATCCCATATCGCAGAGTTATTTAGAATATTGTAGATATGTCGCAAAATGCAATTTTTCAAAATTGTAATTTTTTTTAATTTTTTTGCATATAGTTTATGACAACAGGTTAGTTTCTGCACTAAAGTCTCCATGAGCGGTACCATTTGGTTCGGATATATCCCTTAAGTCAGAATTAGGTTACCAATGCTTGATTTTTTTAGTAATTGATCATTAAGGTCAATTTCAAAATGGCCGCCGTAAAATCCATGATTTCTCCCGAAGTGTATTATAAAACATGATTGTCTTAAATTTTACATCACAATTACAGTTTTCGTATCTAATGTTACATCTTAATGCTCGCTTACGTATTTAAAAATGCTGTAATGTGATATTTACCACCGAATCCAAGATGGCCGCCAAAAAACTGGGGAAGAAAATGCTCAAAATTGCAATGCTTTTTTGCAAATAGTTTATGAGCACAGGCTATAATGGTGTACGATAACCTCCATGAGCGGTATCATTTCATTGAGAGGCACGTACCCATGAACAAAAATCAGGTGATTATGATTGATGTGTAGAACAATTAATAATTATGACCTATTTCAAAATAGTCGCTGTGAAATCAATTACCGGTAATTCTCATAAAATGCATTATTGAACATGCTTGTCACACAGTTATCTCACAGACACGATTTACCGGGTAAGTGCCTAATCTTACTTTTTAATCCTCACCATGTCTATTAAAAGTATAATAACATAGGAAAAAGGTAGAAATTCAAGATGGCCGCCGAAACATTGTCAAAATGTCGCACCATTTTACAAAAAAATTATGAGCTCACGCTCTATTCTATATCTGTATGAAAACCTCCATGAGCGGTATTATTTATTTCCGAGACGTACGATGAGCCAAAATCAGGTTATTAATGCTTGATTTGCTAAGTAATTAATACTTATGGCCCATTACAATATGGCCGCCATGTAATCAATGAATACTCCTAAAATGCTTTATTGAACATTATGCATAATATAATAGGCATTTCAAAAACACGGTCTTGGTATATAATTTTGCATTTTAATTTTCAGTGAATCCACGAAAAGTAATGTTAAGTTCTTCAATTGAAAATGGCAGCAGTGAATATGACAAGAACATATGCGTTTGTTCAGCTTTGTCATTGTATCCCAAAAAATGAACATTCAGTTCCCTTTAATTGTTGTAATTGTTAGACATGTACTACGTAATAATCATTATAGAAACACTGTTTTGGTGTTCACTCCAGAGATCACAGCCACCTTAAAAGTTATCTCAGCCACTACAAGGGTGATCTTGGCCACTAACAAACTTGTGTCAGCCACTCACAAAGTTATCTGAGCCACTACAAAGTGATCTTGGCCACAGCAAAAGTGATCCCATCAACCGTAAAAGTTATCTCAGCCACTACAAAAGTTAGTTTGGCCATTAACGAACCCACTTTGAAAATGATCTAAGCCACTACAAAAGTGCTCTTGACGACTAAATAAGTGATCATAGCCACTTTAAAAATTATCTCAGCCACTGCAAAGGTGATCTTGGCCACTAACAAACTGGTGTCAGCCATTTAAAAGTTATTTAAGCCACTACAAAGTGATCTTAGCCACTGAAGAAGTGATCACAGCCACTTTAAAAATTATCTAAACCACTACAAAGAGATCTTGACTACTGAAGAAGTGATTGCAACCATTCTAAAAGTTATCTCAGCCATTACAAAAATGATCTCAACCACCGAAGAAGTGATTACAACCATTCTAAACGTCATCTCAGCCACTACAAAGTGATCTTTGCCACCGAAAAAGTGATCACAACAATTTTAAAAGTTATCTCAGCAACTACAAAAGTGATCTTGGTGACTAAATAAGAGATCACATCCACTTTAAAAGTTACCTCGGCCACTACACAAATTATCTTGACCACTGAAGAAGAGATCACAGCGACTTTAAAAGTTATCTCAGCCAATACAAAAGTGATATTGACCACTGATGAAGTGATTACAACCTTTTTAAAAGTCATCTCAGCAACTACATAGGTGATCTTGGCAAGTGAAGAAGTGATAACAGCCACCTTGAAAATTGTATAAGCCACTAGAAAAGTGATCTTGGACACTGCAGAAGTGATCCTATCAACTTTAAAAGTTATCTCAGGCATTACAAAAGTGATCTTGGCCACTAAAGAAGCGATCACACACACTTTGAAAATGATCTAAGCCACTACAAAAGTGATCTTGACGACTAAATAAGTGATCACATCCACTTTAAAAATTATCTAAACCACTACAAAAGTGATCTTGACCACTGAAAAAGTGATTACAACCATTCTAAAATTTATCTCAGCCATGACAAAAGTGATTTTAACCACCCACGAAGTAATTACAACCATTTTAAAAGCTATCTCAGCCACTACATAAGTGATCTTGACCACTGAAGAAATGATCAGAGTGACTTTATCAGGTATCTCAGCCACTACAAAGGTGATATTGGCCAGTGAAGAAGTTATAACAGCCACTTTTAAAATTATGTCAACCGATACAAAAGTGATCTTGGCCACTAAAGTGATCACAGCCACTTTAAAAATGATCTAAACCACTACAAAAGTGATCTTGACCACTGAAGAAGTGATTACAGCCATTTTAAAAGTTATCTCAGCAACTACAAAAGTGATCTTGGCCGGTGAAGAAGCGATAACAGCCACCTTGAAAATTATGTAAGCCACTACAAAAGTGATCTTTGTTGCTGTAGTAAATATTCAAAATAAGAAATACGGGAATTTCGTCTCTATATCTCGCCTAACTGGTAAATGCGCAGCACAAAATATATATAAAAACACTTCCAGTTCTAGTCTATGGACTTGTTTACATCATATGGTCATATTAAGAAGCCAAAGGAAAATTACCGTTTTAGCCTGATTGTGTCGCTTTAAGATATTACATCATACCGTGTTTATTATTTGACTATTAGCTAAACAATGTTCAATAATGCATTTATTTAACAGCGGCCATTTTGAAATCGCCATAATGATTATTTACTCGACAAATCAAGAATTAATCACCTGATTTTGACCTAATATATGCCTCTGAAGCAAATAATACCGCTCACTGAGGTTTTCGTACAGAACAGAACGTGTGCTCATGAACTATTTTCAAAAGCTTTGAAAATTTTATTTGCCATTTTTACGGCGGCCATCTTGGATTGGTTCTTAAATAACATATTCTAGCACTTAAAATATACATAGATATATTCAGTGGATTTATTTAGCATTACAATATAATAATAAACACAGACATCGTGTTTCTGAGATAAAAATCAAGCAAACCATGTTGAGTTATGCATTTGAAGATTAAGCATTTATTTCACGGTGGCCATTTTAAAATCGGCCATATTGATTAATTACTCTACAAATCAAGCACTAATCATATGATTTTCACTCAAGGATTGTCTCTGAACCAAATGCCAGCGATCGTGGGGATTTTCTTTCATGATAAAACATGTGCTTCTAAAATATTTGCAAGAAAATGAGAAATTTTGAACATTTTTCTTGATTATTTCTGGCAGCCATCTTATATTGAGGCTTAAATATAACATTCCAGCATTTGTAAATACTAGAACGAACAATAAAATGTAAGATTAGACACTCGAACCGTGCTTGTGATGCGAAATTTAAGAAAACTGTTCAATAATACATTTCGGGAAAAAACATTGATTTTACGGCGGCCATTTTGAAATTGGCAATAATGATCAATTACTGCACGAATCAAGCATTGGTAACGTAATTCTGACTTAAGGGATGTATCTGAACCAAATGGTACCGCTCATGGAGAATTTCGTGCAGAAACGAACCTGCTGTCCTAAACTATATGCTGAAAAAATAAAAAAATGACAATTTTGAAAAATTGCATTTTTGCGACATATTTACAATATCCAAAATAGCTCTTAGAGGAAGGATGCTAGTGCAAAATTATATTTTTTTTACTATTTTATCCCCACAGATATTATGACCTGATCAATAGAAAAAAATTAATCCAAAAATATTTCATTTAAATGTTATAACATTATAATAGAGTGAGAATGACGCCAAAATCATATTTTAACGAATATTTTCTCTAAAAATCGGGTAGGTGTACAAAAGTGTCAAATTCTCAGCCCGCCCCCATTTCCGGCAATGTCATCAACCAGATTCTGTATCTAGAGACACCTGGGAACAATTCTAGACATGTGGACCAATGTTGTACCGCCGATTTAGGTAACTCCTTAAATATGGCTCTTTTTTGGTGTCTTCTGCTGTACTATAACTGCTGGGTATGCATTGACTAACAAGACACAGCACTGAACACACTTACAGCACTGAACACACTTTTATCCCGACATTGGCCTATCATTTGCACCGCTGCCCCCAACGCCGAAACAACACTTGCCCAATGCTTCGTGTCGGCTGGCTGTGTTACTCAGAAGCAGCCCGGAGTTGACCTTGTCCAGTGCAGGTCAGCTAGGTGCGGCACCAGGTGCAGTTTTGCTGGCTTGGACTTTGACAGCAGTCGAATAAATACATATTTTAACGGCCTTTTGATAAGCTGAATTACTTAAACAACGAAAATATATAATAAAGTGACGCATGAGTTAAGAAACAGTTGTATATGATACTACATGTCTAAATAATAGCTGAGTTTGTACGACATCATTACGCTAGTCAGTGATATGTATGAGAAATAATGGGGAGTGTGTGGTTTATATGACGCTCAATGGTTGTATATAACTGTATGAAAGGTCTGTTTATTGTTTGTATATATATATATGGTAAAAGTAGATCATTACTTCTCTCTACGTCATATCCGATCATCATACAGGCAAAACTATACTATATACAATGCCATGCCAAGGTAATATGAATATTAGAAGTGACGTAAAAGGTCAAGTGAATGTCACCTAGCTAGCTAATGGGCATATATTCCACTTGATGCATACATAATTGAAAGTTAGAGTATAAATTACAGTATGTCACATCACCACAGTGATTATTGTGGGAACGGCACAAAAAAAAAATTACTAGAAGCCGTCAGAGCCAATAGCGTGATCTACTTATAACGCTTAGGTGACACATCGTTTGTTGCGGAAGCGACACAAAGGAAACATTTATTTGAAACCGTTATATCTAGTAGCGTAATCTACCTGTAACGCTAGTGACACATTGTTTGTTGTGGATACGACACAAAGAGAACATTTATTAGAAGCCGCTAGTAGCGTGATCTACCTGTAACGCTAGTGACACATTGTTTATCGTGGAAGCGACACAAATGAAACATGTATTATAAGCTATATCTAGTAGCGTGATCTACCTGTAATGCTAATGACACATTGTTCACACATTGTTCATTACCACGATTTCTAGCATGATCTTACATTAGCGATAGTTAAAATATGAAAAGAAACAACAACAAACACATCGCTATACGTGTGGAGTACTATAGTGACGACACTCTCTAATTTCAGATACCACATACACAGGACACAATATATCCAAGCAATAATTTATTGCGCATCAATTGAGGCAAGATGATCATGGTGAGTGCATCAAGTATAGCATATTTTCTTATACTTTCCTCAGTAGCATGTCAGAGCTATGTTATGTCAGCATTGCGCATAAAAGAGGCCATGACCATACTTTCTCACTACTGGTGGCCAAATTGTCAACATTTACAACAGATTAGTCATAAAGGCTGTTGTCAAAGCACAGAGAATGATGCTCTCGGTGTAGGTTTATCTTGGTCTACGAGTCAACCGTCGTGTGCGTATAACTCTACATCACAACAATCTTTATCTGGTGTGCATGCTTTGTGTGTGGTGACAGACATGAGGCGACCAGTAACATTGAAATGTCAACTCCAAAACACGACCCAAAAACAAATGAATCTGGAGGAATGGAACTGGGTAGAATTGACATCAGAATTTGAGCGTTTGTTCTGCCATACCCTCAGTGGTGACTGCCTTGTAGTTAGCCAAGTTAGACTATTGATACAAGATAATAACTTCACGGATGCAATCTTCTCAGCTTCCTCATTTCAGGCATATAACGACTTAGAATATGTATCTCGCTTGGCGCGCCTGGATGGGAACAGAGAACAACCTTGTGCATGGAGACCAAAGACAACCGATCCCAGCGAGTGGCTGATGATTGATTTGGGGAGGCAGTATTCAATCTCTGGTATTTTATTCCAAAGTTGTGATTATAATCCTGTTACTGAATTGGATCTGGATTTTTCTAATGAAACCAATGCCTTTAACACATTCAGAAACATCAGTTTATCATATGACAGCAACGGGTATGCAATTCACTGGTTCGATCATGCTATTGACGCCCAATATTGGAGAATCCACCCCCTAAAGGCTGCGACTGACTCAAATCCACTATGGAAGCCCAGGGTGAAATTAGATTTTATATGGTGAACGCTATTGAATGTCAGCTCTCTAAAACAGTTTTTGCTTCACTTGTCATTGAATAATTACATTGATCAGATATTCACTGATTCTAATAATATGCATAGAGTAATTTATATAATGACTAGTTAAATTAAATTATAATCGAACCAAGGACACAGCCACTGTGACATCGTAATATTAAGGAACTTTTTTTCACAGACGAATACATACTTTATTGTTAAGCGAGTGTGTGCATATTGTTTTGCGTCGTTTTTCTGGACAGTACCATAGACAGTACTGCACATACCAGGCCTTTAAACATTTTGGAGCACAAACGACACAAAGGAAACATTTATAGGAAGCCACTATAGCTAGTAGAGGGATCTACCTGTAATGCTAGTCACACATTGTTTGTTGTCTTACCGACACAGAGGAGACATTTATTAGAAGCCACTATAGCTAGTAGCGTGATCTACATGTAACGCTAGTGACACATTGTTTGTTGTGGAAACGTCACAAAGGGAATATTTATTAGAAGCCGCTAGTAGCGTGATCTACCTGTAACGCTGGTGACACATTGTTTGTTGTGGAAACGTCACAAAGGGAACATTTATTAGAAGTCGCTATATCTAGTTGGGTGATCTAGCTGCATGTAACGCTAGTGACACCTTGTTTGTTGTGAAACGACAGAAAGGGAAAATTTATAAAAAGCCGCTAGTAGCGTGATATACCTGTAACGCTGATGATACATTGTTTGTTGTGGGAACGACACAAAGGGAATATTTATTAGAAGCCGCTAGTAGCGTGATCTACATGTAACGCTGGTGACACATTGTTTGTTATGGAAACGACACAAAGAGAACATTTATTAGAAGCCGCTGGTAGCGTGATATACCTGTAACGCTGGGGACACATTGTTTGTTGTGGAAACGACACAAAGGGAACATTTATTAAAAGCCGCTAGTAGCGTGATATACCTGTAACGCTGGTGACACATTTTTGTGGAAACAACACACCGGAAACATTTATTACTAGGCGCTATATCTAGTAGCGTGATCTACATGTAGTGCTAGTCACACATTGTTTGTCGTCTAAACGACACTAGTGACACATTGTTTGTTGTGGAAACGACACAAAGGCAACATTTATTAGAAGCCGCTATAGCTAGTAGCGTGATCTACATGTAACTTTAGTGACACATTGTTTGTTGTGGAAACGGCAGAAAGGAAAGATTTATAAGAAGACGTTAATAGCGTGAGCTACCTGTAGCGGTGGTGACACATTGTTTGTTCTAGTAACGTGATGTACCTGTAACCATGGTAACATAACATTATCGTTATGTATGTCACCGAGATGAATATACAATGTAATGATACTCTTTCGTAATAAATTTCATGCTAAGCCTTGTTTAGCTGTTTAGTATTCTCAAGGTGACACTATATAATTATAAAACCCAACAGAGGGCTCATCGTGTGGTCCAAGCTCTTGCTATAGCCCTTTTGATGATTTGCAAATAAATATTAAATATGATATAATTAACCCTTTCAGGGCGGGGACCGTCTTTATACGTCAGAATATGACGTCTACAAACTGACGTATAAAGACGGTCCCTACAATGAAAAAAATAGTACATTTGGCCGTACATAATACGCAATTAGTATATAATTATACATAATTAGTACATAATGGCCGTAGACCCATAACATAGGTATTGAATTGAATCGGAAATATCCAACTAAGACCTTTAAGATGATTTCAAATTGAAAAAAACATGGTTTATACAAATATACTTGTAAGAGTTAAACAGTCGTACATTGCTTTGGGTTATGCCTGACAATGATTTTTTTAATATGGTGCTTATAAATGCGGGACACAAATACCAGATAACCCAGATAACGTCTATATAACGTCATCTAAAATCAATACCTCTTATCATACTGACTTTGATCTCCTAGAGTGTGTACATATAATCTTCTATGCGCTGTATGTAGTGGTTACGCTGTATTGTCTCTCAGGATAATACATACGGATGCCACCACATGATAAGTAAGTAATTGTAATTGTATGTTCAATTTATATTTTGAGCAACGTAAATAATGGCGTTGTTGGTGTTTATATGTTGAAATGTAACAGTGTATCACTTTACTCCATCCTAGTTTGGATATGCATATCATGTAGTATATCTGATAATAATGAACAAACAGAACTAGGCAGGCTATAGTACACAGGAGATTCAGTCCTATAGACTATGCGTCAATTTGTAACGGCACCGACTTAAGAAATAACTTTTATTAACGATTTATTCTACAATTATTTATTTTATTCATTCAATACTAATCACACGAGGAGACACATAAAAAAATATGAATACAACCGTAAAAGACAATACAGTAGAATACATTAAAAAACACCCGAAAACCAGTAAAAGATATAAGTTAAATGTGATTCTTTTGTCAGTAATTAGTGATTAAAGTGAGTTCAGTCACGGTGTCTTATTCGATTTGGACGTGAATTCATAACATACAGCTGTAGCCGTTTCTGCATACCCACGTTTCAGCATACCGGGGAGGGGGGGGGGGGGGGTTACGCTGAAACTAGTTTCACAATGCATCCTTCCGTACGCTGTAACTAGTTTCAAAGTAGGCTACTGGGGAACGTAGAAGTAGCCCAGAAATATTTCAGTCAAATGATTAGACTATACATCACACGTTTTATTTATTTATTGTAGCTTATTTATTGAAACATATTTATACTGGTTAGACTTTTTTTACTGGTCAGGCTATTTTACATATGTGCCCTATGGTAATATTTTTCACATATATACATCATATACAAATAGTGATCAATTATGAATATATAATTAATATTAATGTAACAGAAATTGTAGATAGTATATAATTATACAACATCACATGGTGGTAAAATTGTCATGATTATAATTATAAAGTACAAATGTAGATACAATTATTAACTGACAATAATGCCTGTCATCAGTTTCCCGCACCCAAGTCAGATATAAAGTACCCAGCAGATAGAAGGTGTAACACACATTTTAGTAAAGTACACCTAATTAAAGAATGTTGACCCAGCGTCGCAGCCCATAGCTTGTTCAATGCCGTGAAATCGTATATGACGCTGGCCCAAACTACTTCAACAGCGGCCCATTGCATCATGCTTCTAGCATGTCTAGGGGGCCTACCAATGCTGGTACACCCAGAAGGTAAAGTGAAAAACTATCAACCACAGTGACTTCAAAACAAAGGGACTACTTAAAACGCGGAATATTACGGACGGAACATCATAAAGTACGGAACATAATCAAGACTCCACCACACGGCCCAACCCATTATTATTATATTTTTATGTTTATATAGTAAATCTGCCGACGTGATCGTGCAATAATAGTTTACTAATAAATGAACCTTTTTTTGGTCCCCATTACACACCAAATGTAACTTATTATGTGTTTAATATGTTTTTTTATTAAACTAGATAACATATCAAACAATAAGATAAATATTCCTTTTATCAGTTGTTTTCATTGCAATCTAAATCTACGCCAGGAGGTAATCGCTTAATTTAATCAATTTCTTCTATTGCAGTAGATAGATAGATAGTATTTATTTGACCTTTGACAAAGAAAAAAATTACACAACAATATATATACATCGGTGGTCTGGAGACTCTTTTTAAGGTCGATTGGGACCGCTAGCAAAAGAGCCACCGCAAAACGTTCAGACAACAACAATTTTAAAATGAAATAAACATATATACATAATAAAAATATAATGATTTTTAAATTGTTATAAATAAGAAATAACAGTTAAATATTGGCATTTTTGCATGAATAACACTGTGCATTGTTGCACGTACTTGAATATAAAGTTATAAAGTATTTTTTATATAATTAGAGAAACCTTTAAAACTATGTGTTTGAACTTTATCATGAATTATATTTGGCGTATGATTTATTTTCTGAATTAGATCGTATCGTAAACATTTTTTGCGAAATTCCCTTCTGGTTTCAATTTGTCTAATATTTAAACAATTCCTGGTATTATAATTGTGTAAGTTGGTGATCTGGTCTCGACAAAAATCTTTAAAAAAATCGGGTACATTACTGTGGATACATTTAAAAACAAATTTGTGTTGGTTGAGTTCAAAAATATGATTGACTTTTAATAGGTTAAATTTTATAAATATTGGCTCTCTATGACTAAATATAGGACATTTATCAATTAATCTAAGAACCCTTTTTTGAAGTTTATATACCCGTTTGAAATCATACCCCCACGCAAGAATACAGTAATGTATGTGTGGTAGAATCAACGTGTTATATAGTGCGTAGTCTTTAAACAATTTATTATTCCCACGGACTGGGACATTTTGTTACATATTTTATTAACATGTGTTTTCCAAGTGAGATTATTGTTTATAAGTAGGCCTAAAAAGTTGAATTCCTTCACATGATCTATGTCATTGTTATTAAGCTTAATATTCGGTATATGAATCTTTCTGGAGGGTTTATAAAATAACATGAATTTGGATTTGTCGCAATTTGGTGATAACAAATTAGCCGCCAGCCAATCAGCGACTTTTTTCATCTCGGAGTTAATTTTTGTCTCTAGTATTTGTCTAGTTGACATGTCCTGTTTGTTAAGATTAATTAAAAAAGTGGTATCGTCCGCATAAGAACTTAATTTAAACAATTTTGTTGATTCGGGTAAATCGTTGATGTATACTAGAAATAATAGAGGGCCTAAAATGGATCCTTGCGGTACACCTGTGGTGATTGGAAGTAAATTTGATTTGATTTGAATGATTTCGACGTATTGTTTTCTGTCAGATAGATAATTTCTCAGTAAATTTAGATACATGTCTTTTATGCCAAGAAAGCTAAGTTTATGTAGGAGAATGTTATGGTCTAAAGTATCGAAGGCTTTAGATAAGTCTAAAAAAATGGTTAGCGGAACTTGCCCACTATCCATAGCACCTGATATTCTATCGACCAATTCAAGTGCTGCAAGTTCCGTTGAGTGATTAGATCTAAATCCATATTGACTTCCATATAGAAGATAATTTTTTAAAAGGTATGAATTTAATTGTTGATGGATAACTTTTTCAAATATTTTAGAAATGCTATTGAGAAGTGAAATGGGTCGATAGTTATTGACAGTAGTGGGGTCATCTTTTTTAAATAATGGTACAACTTTAGCAATTTTTAGGCTGTCTGGAAATATGCCTGTTTCTAATGATTGATTGATTATTATGGTTAATGAGGGAACAATCTCCTGTTTTATTATTTTTAATAAATTGTTACTAATATTGTCTGGTCCAGCACTTGTTTTAGGCTTTAAACTGTCAATAATTTTGCTCACAGAGGCTTCGGTAACCTTTTCAAAAACCAAACGTTTTTTTGTAGGATTTTTTAGATAATTTGAATATTTATTTGAACGAGATTTTGGATGGCTGATTTTTCTACAAATGTCCTGTCCAATATTAATAAAATAGTTATTGAAATGGTTTACAATATCAAGCATAGTGCTTGTTAAATTGCCAGCTATGTTAATATTATCTGCGAATCCTTTATGTTTTTTTTTATTTTTATTTAAAATTGTAGAAATAGTGGCCCAAGTTTGTTTTAAATCTGACTTATATTTAAGAAATATTTGTGAATAGTATTGTTTTTTAGCGATAAATATGGTACGTCTTAGAATATAATTCTATGTTTTAAAGTTTGTTTTGAGTATACGATAATGATTTGATTCTAAAGGACTTTTACATAGAGTTTTATACATTTTATCTCGCTTATTAATCGATTTTACAATAGCAGATGTAATCCATGGTGATTTCTTATGTTTTCGTTTGTTTATTTTTTTCCTTTTAACTGGTAGATTATTTTGTTTAGCATTAATGAGAATGTCCTCAAAAATTTTATAATTTATATTTGGATCAAGTGATTGACTGTTTGTAACCTTGTCTACAAGATCTGCTCTTTCTATTTCTTCCATAAATTTCATCAAAGCTTCCGAGGATTGGTCGCAAGTAAATATATAGTTAGTTAAAGGTTTAATGTGCGTTATATTTTCAATACTTAAATAATAAGGGAAATGGTCTGATAGTTTGGAAGTCAGGACACACGTTGAACTGTTACATATTTTGGGTGATAGTTTACAGAAAAAATTGTCGATTAATGATCCACTGCGTTCAGCAAGTCTCGTGGGAAGAGTAATTTGAGGATAAAACGCAAAAGAATTGACTGTGTCTAAAAATTCACAAAAAATAGGTTTACTTGCTATTTTTAGTAAGTCAATGTTGTAGTCACCAGCCAGTATAACTTCGCTACTACGAGTGTTTAGTGTGGAAAGAATGGGAGTGATATCGGAAATAAAAGATTGGTAATTATGGTTCTGGTTACGTGGTGGTCTGTATTTGTTTCCAACAATAACTGATTTATTTAAATTTTCACCAGTTATTTTAATAAAAAGACTTTCCCAGAAGGTCGAGTCGGTATGTAATTCCAAAAATTCAAATTTATATTCGGTACTTAGATAAAAGGCTAATCCAGCATGAGAGCTACATCTAGCAGGTTGAAAAATTAACTCTTAGCCTTCTAATTGTAAACCACTTAAAGAACTATTTTCAGTCAACCACGTTTCTTGTAAGCAAATTATACTCAATTTACATCCATTATTTCGTAGCGTCTCAACCAGTACTTCAAATTCATTGAATTTAGCGCGTAATGATTGAATATTTAAACTAAGTATTGAAAAATTATGTTGATGCTTCCCACAAAAGGATATAAATTCTTCATTGTTCATATATGGGGAATTTTTAACTGATGGTATTTGATTGGTATTTAAGATATCTATTTCAATATCATTTCCAATAACATGCGTTAGGGAATTTACCTCTGTGCCGCCATACCTCTCTAAAATATCATTAGTCGCACTCATTGTTAAGGTGATTATAATATAGTGAAGTATGAATATAGCGATATATGTTAGGCGTGGCGATGGCGGCAGAGAGACGAGGCCAATACAAATAAATTATAGAGAAGTAATGGTTTGCATAGGAAACATTACATTTGATTTCATATTTGACGATAGTTAGACAATTATTATTAAGGTTATTAGTCACGATCAGTTTGTGAGCATGAGTAAAGTATAGTAATGTCAATATATAATACCAGGAATTGAGAAATATAAATGATATATGAATGATGATGGGGTACATGAATATATCTTGAAATATATCACAATAATCGAGTTTTTCAAGATTGATGATAAAAAAGTGATTTTTACGAAAATGGTAATAATGCATAATTATCATGGGTACATATCGCCAATGGTTTCTTGAAAAATCATGTACATTTACCAATATGCACGGTGCATAAACAAACAGTAGTTTGCTAATTTGGTTATTTATCTTCATATGAGAGTAATAAAATAACAGAAAAAACAGCAACATGAGAAAAAAGAAACAAAAACACCTGTCTTTGAGGAAGATCATCTGTGGATCCTCATGCATGGACAGATTACACTGGGTGGGGTGACAAAATGTACGTGCGGTAGTGAAGTGTGATTTGTGTTATTACAGGATGGAGTTATTTTCGAAACATAATGTGCACATAGTGATTTGTAAATAGCACACAAGAAAGCGATTTATATGTACATACAATGATAATGGTTCATCAGTTTATCAGTCGAGAATTTCATGTTCAGTAATCTCAACCATCAACCAGTATTAACAGACAAACGTGTGAGAAAGGTAAGACATACTTAAATCTGATTTTAAACAGTCCTTGTGTCAAAAATGTAGATACGTTTATTATCCCGTGTGCAGATAGTTCATGGCGAAATTTTAATTATTATTGAGACAGTTATGGTTTACCTCCTGTGGCGCCCAGTAGTTCTTCGTCAATGGTGGTGTTCATGTTGTTGACAGTGGCAGGTGCAGCCGGAACAACAGAGCTGAAATTTGTCGTAACAAAATTGACATCTCTGTTTAATTTTACATTTTTATCAGAGGAACTACCACTGGTGGGTGTAGAAGTACTCACAGTTGTAGTGGTAATGTTATCATCAGTGGATACAGCTTTGCTCTCGCTGCCGGAGAGAAGTGTCTGAGCAGGTATCATATTATTATCTGTGGGGCGAGTAGGAGAAGCTCCAAAATGACGGGTTCCTGTCTGTGGCAGTGTAGTGGGCTTAGCAGAGGAGATTCGGTTGACGCTCTGAGCAGTTTTCGTTTGATTGGCGATGGTTTCATTTATGTTGTCATAAGGATTTAGTTTAATTTTATGTCCAGAATGTGTAATACACCATGTGTTGCCATTCCATGACCATGTTGCCGAGACGTCACTGTGGATTCTAGCTCGGTTTAATAATTTTTGATTCAGTTCTGTTAGGTCCTCTGTGATGACGTAATCGGAGTGTTTCAGTTTTCGTCTCGCTCCAATAACACGTTGTTTGTCATCTCTGCGGAAGAATTTCACTATAATTGCCCGAGGTTTGTCATTTCAAGGTCGCCCGATGCGGTGGGCAGCATCGATGTCTGCCTCCGAAATGTCATTAATGTTCAGACGACTTTTAATGATGGCTACAACTTCAGCTTTACAGTTTTCGTTTCTGTTTGCCATTTTATGTCCGTGTATCCGTAATGACCATCTACGACCATATTGCTCAACATTATTGCACCAAGTCATGGACTGCTGCCACATTGATCTGTATAAATTCCCATTTATTTCTGCTTCGTCCAGTTTCGGTTCCTGTTTTTCAATTTTCGTTTTCAAAATGTCTATATTTCTTTTCATCACATCATTTTCGCCGCTGATTATATCCAGCTCTGATCGTAGGGACGATACGATATCTTGTAGAGACGCGGTCAGTGAATTCTCAATACAAGTCAATTGATCTTTCATCGCGTCCTCAACAGCAGTTATCACAATATTTCGTATCTCGTCCGTCGTCACCGAGTCATTGTGCTCATCGCCACTGTCGGACTTGCGTTGGCTAAATGTTCTCCCCTTCTTAGCAGCTTTGCTATTGTTGCCGTGGGTCATGATTGCCGACTAGTTTGGATTACACAATAATCTCCAGGCAAGGTGTGAAAATGACCCTGTTGTATTGGTGACCACACGCACACTGAGAAAACGTGTACAATAATTGAAGTTGACCGAAATTAGGCTGTGTTGTCCTACCTGTATATTGCGCGATCATTTATATGTGTACACACTGAGATGAATAAAACACAGATATCATAAGAAATATAATATCTCCGACACTATACGATACTTGTAGATGTTCTCAAGTCATAGCCACACGTAATGGTGCCACGCGAACTATTCACCACATAGTTAATTTCATGTTTCTAGTAAAAAAAAGAGAGAGACATAATTTGTTGTGAACTGGTCTCTCTGACATGCGCAGGTGGGATTTTGTCAGGATTAGTATTAGTCAGGATTGTGCGTACGGTGATCTGTTATCTGAATCACATTAATTACATGTTTTCATTACAATTGAAGTTACATATTACGCAAGGGCTTGTGATCTCGATTGTCAGTTGTTATTGCAATATAGCTATACTAGCAGATATGATTATATAATTACTTAGTTTAATCACTTGTTTAAACTCCAATGTTAATCACGGTTGTACATACAGTCATTGGAATCACTCTTTTGCAGTTTTTAAAGTAGTTAGAAATTGCAGTGCCCCCACACCAACAATTTATTATTTGAAATATAAAGATTACTAGTACTATAACAACATTATTGTTGTTATTGAATTAATATTATCAAGATAATGTTTTTTAATTATTATTTGTTAATTGCACATTTCCCCTTATTTTCATACACAGGTCGGTGATAATACATTTAACTTGTCACCTTAACAAAAGCAAGACTATACTCTATACACATTATTACTGTCAAGTGTGAACAAATTACCATTGATCGCACCTTGATACTATTTTGATCAGTAGAATACATTATATTAACACAATTTACAATCGATAATTCACGAACATATACTAACGACACGGCCGATATCCAACCTACGATTTATTTATCCCAATTGCTTGTTTGCCTAGCTTTATCTACTGGGGGTCAGTAATCGTGATCGTTTGTTATTGCAGCAATAATATTTAATAAACGTCAATCAGGCAGCTTAATCGTTTGTTTGGTCTGCAATATGGACTACGAGGTCACAATCGTCGACCGATCACAGTTCATTTTTAAAGAACTGTAGTGAAGACAAACTTATATCGAAACCCCTCGTCAATTCACCAGGTCATCCATTTATTTAATTTAAAAGATTTCAAAGATAATTATATAAATGGAGATATTATGGAAGCGGTCGCATATATTATGAAAAAAACAATTTCCACACATCCCTAATGAACATTTCTCGCTTCATCTTCTAAAGAAGGAGAAGGGTGGTCTTATGAGGCTACCATTCAACAGGCAACAACATATCCTAATATACAAATACATCACACTGGTAATAAACATTGGGCAGCTTCTCTTAAAACTTCACCTAATCATTCAACCCTTTAACCGCCAAATTATTCTATCTGAATTTTCACCCACTTGAAGTTGTGTCTCTGAAAATTATTCAGATTTGACAAAATAGAGGTCAACTGCTTTCAAATCTTGCTGATTGATGTTACATTTTATCTTTAACATGTTTAAAAGGTGGTACTTAATGTGCTAAGAAAAAATGAAAACCCGAATATATGCGGCACCGGCGGTTAAAGGGTTAATGCTCCTAACTAAAATTAAAAGACAGACAAACCTCGTAGATTGCGGTTTCTACGCTATTTGCCACCTTGTACAATTTTGTTTTGGTGGTTGGGCAGGTAAATCCGTATTAAAATTGGATCAGGGGAAAATGTTACTGCACTTAATACAGTGTATTTCAGAAAAAAATATTCCAACCATTCCCAATGAGTCCCGACCGAGTAACTACTGCGGAGATTATAGACGCATCATTTATATTGTATTGCTGCTGCATTTTCCAAAAATGCTACGAGGACTTACATAATGTGATATGAAGACATATGGGAGGTGGGCTTCTATAAAATGTCACCTATCGAGAGAAACAAATAACAACAAATAATTATTGTTGTTTCCTGTGTACGAGTTGATCTGACTTCCGAGAACACATAACGATATCATTTTTATCATCTGAACATTTTTTCCACATAAATATTTAATTGTGACCTTAATTAGCTTTTTTGTACACATTCTAGTGAATAGCTATGTATATATTATTATTTTTGTGTTTGTATGTTTATTTGTCTTCTAATGTGTGTTCCCTAACCGTTATCATACATTATATTTTTTATATAAATGGTTTGCGACAGTGCACTGTGTTTTGTTTATTTTATTAATAATATATGTATCAGTATACTTTCATATGTAATTATGTTTTCAATTCTACATGCAACAATAACTGATTCATGATATAATATCTGGCATTGTCTAGATATTATGATATCTATTTTGTAACATGTTACCTTTAATAAAAAAAACTAATGATTCATTACATTACTTGTGTTTTTTATTTGTTTCGTTTTTTTGCTCTGTAAAACCTTAGCCGTACAATGGCCCGCGGGTTTCTCTATAGTCCAGGATCCAGGGACTCAAAATTTTAAAGGGGTGGACACGGCTTCCTGTACTTTTTTCATGCTGTTTACTGTTAGCTTAGACCCTTGGGAGGTAAATTTGACTTGGCTGCTCTGCAAAATTCCCCGCAAAAAAAAAATATTGACGCTTTTGTACGCGAGCCGTACAAATTTTGTTAGAAAAATCTATTTTTTTAACAGAAACAATGTTTGTGAAATCTCCATAAAAAGGTATTTATAGCAGACCTATATAATATATGTAAATACATACTCAGATCCATAAATCCACAAAATTAAATGGGATTAATGAAAAAATCGTCTTTTTGAGCAATTTTGTGTGTTTTTTTCACGTTTTTTTTGCAATATGTATGGGAGTTCAATTTTTTTTATTAGAAAAAACTTAATATATTTGACATTTAGGTATAAAGCCATCTTCTGTTGTTATCATATTTGAGATTTAGTTAAAGAGATGTGATTTTGTCATAAATATTAAATGTTTTATTGCCAGTTTTCACCCATAACCCCCCTGAGCTGGAGAATTTAGCGCGCGGATGGAAAAAGTTAATACACCATGTTTGGGACAGTACTACTTACAAAGTAATTACCGGATTTGCATGAAACTTTTCCCAGAGACGTATCCAGATCATGGGATAGGCCATTGAATTTTGTGGATCATCCGGATTACGGTCTTGATTCAGGATCCGGATTACTATTCGGATCGATCGGCAGAGGTTTGCATTTTTGAGCAGTTTTAGGTGTAATTGTCTATGGTTTTTAGAAGATTTATAATATTTTATATATTTAACTATATAACCATCTTCTTTGGTTATAATAGATGGAATTTAATGACAGAAGTGTAATTTTATCATAAATAATAATTGTATTATTACCAGTTTGCACCCATAACCACCTAAAATAGGAAATTTAGCGTGTGGATGGAAAAAGTTAATACATCATGTTTGGGACACTACTACTTACAAAGTAATTACCGGATTTGCATGAAACTTTTACCAGAAACGTCTCTCAAATCATGGGATAGGCCATTGAATTCTGTGGATAATCCGAATTACGATCAGGATTCGGGTTACTATCCGGATCACTCGGCGAGGGTTTGCATTTTTGCAAGATTTTTAATAACTGTATAGCTAAATATATAGGGGCCTATCCATATTTTGTGGTTATAATAAATAGGATTTAGTGAAAGAAATATGTTTTTATCACAAATATCAAGTGTTTTATTTGCCAGTTTTGGTTCATAAGTAAGTTAGAAAATTTAGTGCGTGAATGGGAAAAGTTCATACACCATGTTAGGAACACAACTACTTACAAAGTAATTAACGCATTTGGACTAAATTTGTACCAGAGATTGTCTTGGGCCTAAGGATAGGCCATTACATTTTGGAGGTGTAATTGTTCACGTTTTTTGCAAACTTTGTAATAATTTTATATCGAACTATATAGCCATCTTCTGTGGTTATAATAGTTGGGATGTAGTTAAAGAAATATAACTAATCATGAATATCACATGTTTTATTGCCAGTTTTCACCCATTTACACCCCCTGCCCCTAAGTAGGAAACGAGCAGTAGCATATTTAGAGTATTCTCGACTATTCTTGCTTTTGTTGTGGCTGTGGTGTTTTGCATGTTTCAAATGACATGGTTTTGATGACTTCAACATCATGGTGGCTATCAGTTTACCAAGTTATCCACGTACCTGCTTTATCTTTGGCTTCTGGGTATGACGGTTTAGACAAGTGATCCTACTTTCAGACAAACAGTTGGTGCAGACTAAAGAGAACATAGAGGTGACGTGATGCATCCTCTTTCAGTGGAAGACACATTACAAATCCCCCTAATTTGCCTTGGCGAAAAGGTGAACACGCAGTCCATCAAGTGTGCCGCTGAAGTCCTTACGATTGTACAAGTACAATATGAATCGCCTGGATACATTGATCAATGACATCATTTGCAGTTTTTATATTTTCTCCAGGCTGTCCATATTCAACACAGGGTATCAGGTGCTTTTTGAAGATCTTGGTGGTAGCCTTGGAAATATGTTTCTTTTCTGTACAAAATGGGTACCGGTTTATATATACTCACTGTGTCACACCCAGTCAAGATGATATATGCAGAGTTGAGGCATTTGATATTCGGGGGTTTTATGGTTATTAGCTATATTTAGGTATTTTTCCTGAAGTTCATGGAATGGAAAAACTCCAATCAATTGGCTGCATTAGATAACGGTCATCGTAGCAGCAAATGAAAGGTCATTTGATACAGGAAAATCTTGAGTGTTATGACCAAGCGTCACCAAAACATGCCCTGAATGTGGCTATGTAGTCAGACGTGTTACTCCTCCTCATGGTGTGGTGAGATATTGCCGGGTATGATATCTTCTATCACTATTTAACTCCTACCTTACAGACCACCTTCGCTATGTTGCTAATGCAATGACCTTTAGAAGAGGCTGATACACGAATACATAATATACTGTCCCCTGTTTAAAGTGTCTATACTAGAAACAGGCTGTGATGGCCAGAGATGCGTATGTCATCATGTTATTTATTACATCTCTCTCTTGGATGGACTGAATGAGCTTTGAATACGGATGACTCTATCTATCACTAACAAAATTCCGACATATCTTTGGCGAACACATGAAACACTTTTCAGGATTTAACGGCTGCCACCAACATCTCCAGCCGCATGCTACCCCTTGCAGAATATGGAAAGCCTCGAGAAATTATGAATGTTACAGACGATGGCATTGACGCATCCAGGCGACTCTTCTTTTGCTTGTACGATCACGAAGACTCCAGTGATACACTTGATGCATTGCTTTGATCACCTTTACAACAACACAAAGGGAGACTTCCAGCCAAAGAAAAAGCAATTTTTTATGCTAACATCATATTAGAAAATTCTGAAGATCCAAATAAGCTCTGGAAATCTATAAACATCATCCTGCATAGATTCCCTGCTCCCTCTTTGCCTGAGAATTTATCACTCAAGACAATTTGTGAAAAATTCTCAATTTTTTTTGTTGATAAAATTACTATTATTCGCTCAAAATTTCCAGACGATAATGAACTCCGAAACGTGCATCCCTCGTACGACATAATTTTTTTAATGAATACTTTGACTTTGGCAACAGAAGCAGAGATCAAGAAATTAATCATGAAATCAATAAGTACCTCAAGTGATCTTGATCCATTTCCTACTAGCTTGCTGAAGGATTGTCTCGACGGCCTAATTGAACCGATCACTAGTAGCATCAATAAATCTCTCCAATAGGGTGTTTTTCCGGACCAGTACAAAAAAGCATATATTAGACCTTTGTTGAAAAAAAACTCTAGATAAAAAATTAACTAAAAAATTACTGTCCAGTTTCAAACCTCAGTTTTATATCAAAGATATTGGAGAAAGTTGTCGCATCTCGCCTACTTTACTACATGGAATCAAATTCGATGTCCAATAATTTGCAATCAGCATACAAGAAATTCCACTCCACTAAATCAGCTCTTTTAAAGGTCAAAAACGATGTTTTACTCAATATGGAGAAGGGCAGAGTAACAGCACTCACCCTCCTTGACCTATCGGCTGCTTTTGACACAATTGAACACCTCACGCTAATTAGCCGCTTGTCATCGTGGTATGGAATTTCAGGTACAGCTCTTGACTGGTTTACATCGTACTTGAGCAACCGATGTCAACAGTTGAAAATTCACGATTATATTTCCGAAGCGGTTTATATATCTTTCGGTGTACCCCAGGGCTCTGTCCTTGGACATATACATTTTACCCTATATACTGCTCCCCTCAGTCACGTCATCGCTGAGCATGATGTAGAACACCATATCTATGCCGATGACACACACATTTATTTATCTCTATCCGGTTCTGAAGCTTCAGAATCCCTAACTGATTTGAAATCCTGTGCTACTGATGTTTTCATTTGGATGACAAATTCGAAGCTAAAGCTTAATCCAAGTAAAACCGAGTTTATCATCATCGGTTCTCAAAAACAAAGAGAAAAGTTCAAAGATCTATTCCCTATATTATTACTTGACCATGACACACTTCCTAAAGCATTCGTTAGAAATTTGGGATTCATTTTCGATTGTGATTTTAACTTCAAACGACAAATCGCTCAGACTTGCAAAATATGCTTCTATCACATCCGTGACTTTTAGCGTATTAGGAAGTACCTTAGCCCTGAAGCTGCAAAATCTGTTGCATGTGCTCTAGTCACTAGTCATCTTGACTATTGCAATTCCCTTTTGTACAATCTTCCTGACCGGAACATTGACAGATTGCAGAGGGTACAAAATTGCCTGGCACGTGTAGTCTGTAAAGCTTCTCGTCTTAGCAGATCTAAGCCTCTCTTAAATTTTCTTCATTGGCTACCAGTAAAATACCGCATACGCTTTAAACTCTGTACCATCACTTGTAAAGCCTTCCTTTCACCAACCTACATATCTCTTTAATTATTTATTACCACTTCAAAATTCAAGACTGCTTAAATCATCCAACACAAATATGTTAATTGTTCCACGTTTTCGAACAAAACGGGGCTCAAGGGCTTTTGCAGTTGCAGCTCCCTCCACCTGGAATTCACTGCCGGTTAATTTGAGAACTGCGGGTACAGTCACCTCATTTAAAAAAAATGCTGAAGACTTTTCTTTTCGATTCGGCTTCCCCTCAACCCCCCCCCCCCCTAATTCCTTGGAGATTCGGCGCCCAGTTGACGACTTACGCTTTGACTCTCGACATTGAGCTGGTTTCGATTTGGATTCTGCGCCTGTGAGCTCGCATCTCCGAGGATTTAGGCGCTATAGAAGTTACCGAATTGAATTGAATTGAATTGAATTTTGCCTCCATGCTCTTCAAAGTCTTGTAGCCGAAGAATTAGACAAGCAGATAGAAACCATGCTGACTAAGCCACCATAACCAAGCCATTTGAAGCAAAACAGAACACCGAAACTGCAACAAAGACAAGTATATTTAAAGATGTTCCTCTGCTGTTCACGCAGCTTTTGTGTTTCGCTGACATTAATATATGGTAATCCAGGCGATTTAGATGTCAAATGATGTTGTCATCAAAATATTGTCGTCAAAAATCCTGATACGGGCCAACATAATTACACATAACCTATTTAGAGATGTAATCTACTTAATTGGCCGAATGGAGCAATGACACGTCTTCAAAACTAGAACATCCTCACTTCACTTGGTTTACTCTGAGAGCATGCCCATATTTGGCATGGCATATTGCCTGTGTGTGCAGAGCTCTACGACCTACGTACGTTGGCTTAGTTTACCAACTACTAGTCGATTTGTTTGTCATTTACTTCTACAGCGGTTGTTTTGTCAGAAGACTATCTAATCAGTTGCATTTTGATGTGATAGAAATGTTATCGCCCTTGATATACTATTTTCTCTAATTTCTAATAGAGCCTACTGCATTGATCAGTTAGTCCATGTAAAAATATTTTGAGAGCAGGTTTTTGAAGATTTGAAGATAATCTAATAGAGCCTACTTAGCATTGGTTATTTTTCAATATTTAATCCAAGTTTTTGATGTTGTGGTATCTAATTACATTTATTTCAGTACATGTCTTAAGATCGATTTTATAATGGATATAAATGCATGACTGCTAATCATGCTACATTGTTTACATTGATTGGTTGAGAGTCAATCAAATTGAGAAAAAACATTTTTGTGTTATGTTTGATTTGTGACTTTTCTCATTTTTGTCTGATATGAAGCCAATCTTCGCGCACTTGTGATATTTTTGTTTTATTCTGGAGAAAGGTATAATATATAGCCATAAAGGCAGCTAAATGGCTTGGAGAACATTTGCACTTTTAACTCGTAATTGTTGTAATTTGCTGTATTTAAGTTTGATGCATGTGTCGTCTACACAGTATTATGCAGGTGCTCCTACAGTAGTGTCCAGCACATGGTATATGAACTTTTTCAATCTCTGTGCTGCATTTAGGTTAAATTTATGATAAAATTACACTTCTTTCAATGAATCTTAATCATTATGTCCGTAGATGATAACTAGCCTATTGCCTGTATACTCAACTTTGAAATCAATTCAGTTTTCCATTGAAACAAAAAAAACAATTTAAAAAAAAATACTTACACCCAAAACTGGTCACAAATGCAAACCTCTGCCGAGCGTTCCGGTTCCTGCATCCAGATTGTAATCCGGATCATCCCCAAAATTCAACAGCCTGTTCCTCAACAAGAGATACGTCTCTGGTTAAAGTTTGATAAAAATCTGGTAATTACTTTGTAAGAATACTAGTGTTCCAAACATGCTGTATGATTTTTTTCCATCCACACGCAAAATTGTCCTACTTAGGGGGGGGGGGGTATGGGTGAAAACTGGTAATAATACAATTATTATTAATGCTAAAATTACACTTTTTTCACTAAATTTATTCTATTATAACCAAAAAAGATGGTTATATAGCTAAATATATAAATTATTATAAATCTTCTACACCTAAAACTGCTCAAAAATGCAAACCTCTTCCGATCGATCCGGATAGTAATCCGGATCCTGAATCCGGATCGTGATCCGGATCATCCACAAAATTCAATAGCCTATCCCATGATCTTAGATAGGTCTCTGGTAAAAGTCTCATGCAAATCTGGTAATTACTTTGTAAGAAGTAGTGTCCCAAACATGGTGTATTAACTTTTTCCATCCTCGCGCTAAATTTTCCAACTCAGGGGGGTTATTGGTGAAAACTGGCAATAAAACATTTAATATTTTTGACAAAATCATATTTCTTTCCTTAAATCCCAACTATAATAACCACAGAAGATGGCTATGTACTTGAATGTCAAATAAATTTAGTTTTTCCATTGAAAAACTTGAACTAATATACATATTGCAAAAAAAACGTGAAAAAAACATCAAAAATTTCTCAAAAATGATAATTTTTTCATTAATCCCATTTAATTTTGTGGATTTATGGATCTGTGTATGTATTTACATATGTTATGTATGTCTGCTATAAATCCCTTGATATGGAAATTTTCTAAACTTTATTTCTGTGAAAAAAATGGAAAATAGATTTTTCGAACAAAATTTGTACGGCTCGGGTACAAAACCGTCAATAATTTTCTTTTGCAGGGAATTTCGCAGAGCAGACAAGTGAAACATACCTCCCAAGGGTCCGAGCTAACAGAAAAATAGCATTAAAAAAGTACAGGAAGCCGTGTCCGGTCCGACCATTTTTATTGAGCTTTCGAATATGTGGATCCTAGACTGCAAGGCCGCTGACCGGGCGTTAGGGTGGGGAGGGACAGTGTTTTTTCAGTAGTAACTGACTGGTGGGTGAGGTAAACTGTCCGCCAATGCTCCGTCCTGTCCGTAAATGTTCCGTCAAAATGTTTCGCGTTTTAAGTAGTCCCCAAAACAAAACAGTTTTAATGTCAGACCAGTGTCTACATCACCCACTGGATGGTTAACCAATGTTGCTTCTATGTTGATCCCGACATGTCTGACGATGGCCCAACAACAACCCAACATTGATTCACTTCCCCTAGTTGGATCTGCTGTATACTTTGCGGTAGCACTGCGGTATTGCTATGCGGGGACGCTTTGTCACCAGAAAGGTTACTACCCAGAGAACACGATAAATTGGCCCGATGCTGATGTAATTGTGGGCCACCGTCTGCGAGGCAGGGCTAACGTTATTTCAACCTTATCCCTTTAAGCTCTATCACGAATATAATCGTGAATATATTTTTTCTTAACACATTTTCAAAACATGCAAGTATTACTTCTAGCGACCTCAAACGTTTTATTTGACTTGTTCATAAGGACTGTTTCCCAGAAATGTAAACCTGTTTGCCACACACGCCACCTCATTTTCCGCAAAACAGGACACTAACAGAGGCGCAACAAACTTAACAGGCTCTGGGCCTCCGGCCTGGCCTAATAACAAGATTAGTGTATTCCAGTTACTTCAGCTGCTTCACTCCCCATCCCCTCCCCGCTCGATCTGTCACTGACCAATAATGAACTAAATATATAGGCCTACAGTATAAAGAATACTAAATACATATTTTGAATTATATCAGCATGCTAAAGTGAATTGCGAAGCACACAAACAACTCTTGTGATTGTAGGCATAAATATTTAAAGCTGATCTAAAACTAGTAGACAGTATGCGTTTCAATGTTTTGTCCTTGGGCAAGGCACTTCGTCCCAAGTACACTTCACTCAGGTGTAAATGATTATCTGATTATCTGATAGGCTGGAGTTTTCAATGGGTACGATGCCTTTCAAGCGTCGAAATGGTTGCGGGGTTCTTAGTATGATCCCCGGGGAGTTTAAATGGGGCGTAAATAAACAAATCCTGTGACAGCAAAATCATGAAAGGCGCCTTGAACAGGCGTAATAGGTTTTGTATGTGAACCAAATAAATTGACGCATAATTATCATAATATTATGATCCATAGTAATAATTTTGAGAGGTTTATCCTTCAATATGCATGTGATATATAACGTGCAATAGGACTGATAAATAGATTGCATTATAGCTGATAAACACGTTTAAATACACATTAACTCTATATAATAAGATACCAAACCCATTATCTGACAGGGACTTCTGTGCAAACATTGATAATAATTCAAGTTGACTAACCCTTCAACTGAACTAACCGTTACTGTACGAGTGTATTTAATGTTACATGAATCAAAAATGGAAAGTGAAAAATACTGGAGGTGTTGAGAAATACATTTATTCTTCTTCATATATCTTATTTGCACTAATAGTGTATGTCAAATGAGGGGTGTATCTGTTTTTTGAATGAGGCGACTAACCAATTACCCTGTGTGTCAGTTAGATTAGAACAGACCCAAAGAGTTAATTCTGCCGCAGCCTGTATCAACTAATGTTATGGCCACTTTATTGGCGCTCGACTTTAGTGATTAATGAGCACATCCAATACAGACACGGTGCAGGTTGATGGCAGAAACCGCATTCACAGTGGCAAATTTCGTATTTTATGTACCCAAAAAAACGCCGCTAATTTGGGATTTGATCACCATAACTATTACATTCTAAAGTCGATGCCATAAAATTATATCGTGCTTCAGAATCAACAATTTGTAATAGCTAAAGCCTGTACAAAACATAGTATATACATAAGAGCCCTTTAAAGATTAGGATAAATTAATAGTTTTGCAATATAGCACAGTTGTTAAGCATGCATTGGTTATTATTAAATTATTAAAAAAACCCAGATTATTGCTGATTTTGGAAAAATCAAAATCTGAATGATGCCAAGCTGCCATCATTGAATATTTTCAAAAGTTTTTTAGGATGACCGCCCGTGTATAGTCATACTTTGGAAATTTTAAATTGTTCAATTAATAATACTCAATTTTCTTTAGTACCGTATCCCCGCGCATTAACGTGCATGCACTTATATTTGAAGCTGCACTTAGTTTTCGAAAATAAGTGAATGCACTTATATTCGAACACAAAAATAAAAATAAATTTCTTTATATTCGATAAAATCGAAATTACTTGATTTATTCCACTCCAAACTACACTAAGCTAACGCCAGTAATCACCAACTTAACACTCCAGGCAATAGGTGTTGACGCTGCCTGAACGCCCATATCACACCTCATTTGTCCACGATTTTCAGCTATCAGACCCATGCACTATCGCTTTGACAGCTTGACATGTCGGCACATACCTATAATACGGAGCAATTCTAATGTGCGTAGTAATTTTGGAATATAAGTGCATGTACGTAGTATTCGAATATAAGTACATGCACTTATAAATGAACAATAATATTTTTGGAGCCATGCCTTAAACAGTTGATTTTCACTTATAAGTGCATGAACGTTTATGAGCGGGGATACTGTAATACATATTCACCATTTCAACTGGTTTGACGGTCACTGGCTTCATCTAGACCGACCACTCCCAGACAACTGCATATTTAATTATTCAATATGGCGTCAAAGGTGACCGCCAGCATATAGTCAGATATATTAAATTGGGTAAATTGATTTATTTTTGCTCCTTTTTCTTTTGTAATACATCATTTCAAATAGATTAGATTAGACTACTCGAAGAGTATCTCAGCAAACACAAAACAATTGTATAACATCTATACAATGTTGTATAAATGTGACAGAAATGTTTTGTGTTTGCTGGGATGTTAAATAATATTTACCTCTTTAGACTGTATTATTTCTACATGCATGTCACAGATATACGTGACGGATGCTGTAGCTTTTTATTTATGTATAGTAGTACAAATTGTTTTAAAAGTTAATACTGAAGATGCTTTGTTTCACGTCTATTGTGATGAGGTTACTAAGAGTGCAGGATGATAATAAAGTTCCAGCCAAAGTTACCCTCAATTACACTTCTGCCATGTCCGCTGAATTAGGAAAGGTTAGAAAGATGGCATTGCATGAAGTGACATGTATATAGTCCGGCAGTAGATTGCACAATATGGCCTGACCCAAAATTCTCTGATATAGTTTATTCTCTGCTGATTATTTATCTTTGGGATCTACATAAAGATATCCAGGGAGGTGTCACCTTTGAGCAATTTTAATTATTTAAGATGGCCGCCATGTACCCGAAAAAGCTCTGAAAATGCCTCAGTAATGATGGACTCGACTTTATGGAGGGCAAACATTCAGATATGCTTATGAATAAGCCCGGATGTTACGTGTGCTTTGAAATTTCACACAATTTTTGTGAAAGACGAATACAAAATGGCCGCCATCTGTTTTTTTAATATGTAATTGTGTGCATTTCACTTGACTCTGCATCAAAATAATGGACATCAAGCAAAATTAGAGCTATGTTTAATAAAAAAACTTATATTATATGGAAAATGACAAAATATAAAAATGGGCGCCGCCTGTTTGAAAAATTGCATATATCGACACAAAAAAGAAAAACACAAATTAAAAAAATATATCAACATGTTTGAAATCAGTTGAAAGTCACAATCAATGGTTTTTACATACACGTTTGTTTTTAGTGAATAAAAACATGTCTTCTCGCTCATGGTAGGCCTTATAAATGTTTGTTATTACTTCAACATCATCTGGTGCCATTCATAAGTGATCTTGACCACTGGTGAGTGATCAAAACCACTTTAAAAGTTATTTCAGCCACCAGAAAAATGATCTTGTCCACTGAAGAAGTGATCACAGCCATTTAAAAAAGTATCTAAACCACTACAAAAGGGATCTTGACCACCGAAGAAATGATTACAATATGATTGCAGTTATCTCAGCCACTACAAAAGTGATCTTGACCATCAAAGAAATGAAGTTATCACAATCACTTTAAAAATTATCTAAACCACTACAAACGGAATCTTGACCACTGAAGAACTTATTACAATCACTTTAAAAGTTATCTCAGCCACTACAAAGTGATCTTGGCCACTTAACCACTGAAGAAGTGATCACAACTACTTCAAAAAGTATCTAAGCCACTACAAAAGGAATCTTGACCACTGAAGAAGTGATTACAACCACATTAAAAGTCATCGCGGCCACTACAAAATTGATCTTGGCCACTGAAGAAGTGACCACAGCCACTAAGATATCTTAGCCACTACAAAGGTGATCTTGGCCACTACCAAACTGGTGTCAGCTACTGATAAAGTTATCGAAGCCCCCACAAAGTGATTATGGCCACTGAAGAAGTGATCACAGCGACATTCAAACTTATCTCTGCCATCACAAAGTGATCTTGGCCGCTAAAAAGTGATCACAGCGACATTAAAAGTTATCTCAGCCACTAAAATTGTGATCTTGGCCACTAGCACGCTGATGTCAGCCACTGAAAAAAATATCCAAGCCACTACAAAGTGGTCTTGGCCTCTGAAGAAGTGACCACAGCCACTTTAAAGATTATCTAAACCACTAAAAATAACTGAAGAAGTGATTACAACCAGTTATCTCAGCCACTACAAAAGTGATCTTGACCATTGAAGAAGTGATCACAGCAACTTTAGGGATCTTGACCACTGAAGAAGTGATTACAATCACTTTAAAAATTATCATCTCAGCCATTACAAACAGGATCTTGGCCACTGAAGAAGTGATCACAGCCACTTTAAAAATGATCTAAACCACTACAAAAAGGATCTTGGCCACTAACAAGCTGACTTAGATAACTTTATCATTGGCTGACATCAGTTTGCTAGTGGCCAAGATCACCTTTGTTGTGGCTGAGATATATTTTCAATTATCTGTGGTCATAACTTTTAATGTTTGTCAAATTGATTTTGTAAGTGGCTCAACAAGTTTCGAAGATGGTAAGTGGTGGTCAATTCGAATTGAATATCTTGCCTATTTTTAAATGGTTAATGGCATATAAAATATGAAGCTCCTTGTTTAATAACGTCAAAAATATGATGCTTTTAATGGTCCCCACACTTTAACCTTTGATCTCACCCAGCTGCAATCATTACATAATTGAATTATGAGTTATGATGAATATGATTATTATGCGACATATGAACATACACTAATTAGTATTGACATCATTTTCATAGTGTGACATTTACATGGTTTTTATACTGATATCAACTTAACTACATTAATAATGAAATTATTAATATAAATAATAATATTGTGTCCCAATATATTGTGATAATAGAAGGTATTGTGAACCTGGTGTGTATGAAAATAGTCGCTTGAGCTAAATGGGTTAAGCATTTATCTTAATGGATGCAGTAACCATGCACCAAAAAGTAGGTTTTGAACAGATTTTGGCACCTGAGAATTGTTAACTCTGAAGCTCGATATATATCCGACAATATTTTGACATGGAGTTCTTTATGTACTGATTCTGTTAATTAAATCATCAATTAGCACTAATAAAAGGCGTTAAATAAATTAAATACAGGATGCGACACTTAAGAACGACGCATTCGGGTTCTACCACCAACCACCGTATCTGTCCTTTTGGTTTTGTACATGTGCTCGGTACATGTGCAAATTCACTAATTGGGGACCTAATTAAGTGGTCATAACATTAATTGGTACAGACTGCGATACCTAAGAATTAGAATTTATTGAAATTTGATTTGTTGTGGGAATAAATCTAAGTTGATCTATGCTATAACAGTTACATTGTCTGTTTCAGAATAACGCAAAGTATTTTTTGTCAGCTTCAATCTAGAGCTTAAAACAAACAAATATGAGCTATCACTGCCAAAGACCTCCGGATACCTATGGTCAAGAATGAATCTCCTCCGGCACATAAACTGGTTTATGTTAGAAGTGGATCTTGTTCCATGGCATAGATACAGCATTATGGACATTAGGGAAATTTATTACAGTAGGTTATGATAAACGCAATTGTATTCAATGTGCGTGTTGACGGTAGATCTATTAAGTGATTAATTTGTCGGCTTTTTACTTTAATAATTTATTTACTTTTTACCATCTCAGCTTTACAATCTTTAGTGACTTTTAGGCATCATACATATGTGATAAGAATCACTCATACCTGTTAATATTTCAGATATCGGTTTGCTTTTATTGTCCTCGATGTTGGTTGCATTAGGTTCTGAAGGTAATAATCAATTAATCACTCGATATGCTCACAAATGTGTTTTGAAAGTATATTTTACTACATGTCATTACCATGATTACCGTGTGCTACCGTACCATAGTCTAATAGTGAAATAACTGATAGTGAATCACTGTGATATTTAATTTATTTTTATTTTTTATATTGTTTTAAATTGTTTTTAAAATATTTAAAATGAAGATAACATATCTGAAATCTTACCGATATATTATTTAGAAGTAAACAGTATTATTGACTCACCATTGTCAGGATATATCAATTATGTTTTGTATTTTTTGCTGTCATATTTTATGCACCGTGTCTGTTGTTGTGGCATTATTTGTATAACATTTGTATAACGTCGGCCCAACGTCTTCGACGTTGGTCCACCATTGTACAAATGCTATACAAATATTTTGTGTTTACAGCGGTAGCGACAGAGAACTTAATGCCAGAGCACCACGCCACAGTCGGCAGTACAGCCACGTTCAGATGCCTTGTCTCTAATGAACTAAGCTATTGGATGCTATATCACAACGAAGACCCAGTAAAAATACTAGCCATAGAAGCAGATGCTATAGATAATGAGGAGCACCAAGTAACACTAAGAGATATCTCCGAGACACACAGAGCATATCAACTTGTAATATTACATGTAGATCAGGAAATGGACGGTGATAAGTTATGTTGTTCACACCAGGGGGAGAAGGTGTGCAGCATTCTCCGTATTCAAGGTAAATATGGTACACTTACCATTTTTCCTCTCAATCCTAAAATTAACCCCGGCAAACACGAGAACTTGAACCAATGCTGGTTTAATGTTGCCCGTCACATAGGTATTCAAAGAACGCAAAAAAGCTAATTAAGATATTTATGATTCCAAATTGAAGAAAACCCTTTGGTCTCTATGCTTTGTATAAAATATTTCAGCGTTGGGTTAACCCTTTAACCGCCAAATTATTCAATCTGAATTTTCACCCACTTGAAATTGTATCTCGCTGACGCGATCCACAACTTCAAGTGAGTGAAAATTATTCAGATTTGACAAAATGGGGGTCAACTGTTTTCAAATTTTGCTGATTGACGTCACATGTTCAAAAGGTGGTACTTAATGTGCTAATAAAAATGAAAACCCGAATATATGCGGCTCCGGCGGTTAAAGGGTTAACTTAATCACAGGAAGTCGTCTCGTGTTTGCAGGATACGGTGATACATTGATCTGTGGAGATGTGTCTAAGATTCAACCCACCTCAAGTTGTAAATCGTAAGAGAAAATTAACGAAATGACGACTAAATAATGTTAAAATGACATTCTTGGTGGTGAATGCAATATTTGCTTTACAGTTGATATCCAGTGTATCATTGCACCTGAACTGAATGGGCCATATGATTCCTGCATGACAGCACAGTCTTCAGCGTTCACTTGCACCACAGGGTTCCAAGATGTATTCTGGTTATTCAGGAAGTCACCGAGCGACGATTTCACCCTATTATCTGAGAATGACTTGGTGTTAGTTGAGAGAGAGAATCATGATGTGACAATGAGGACTGTTAATGTAACACACAGAGAGGTGACCCTGCTCGTGAGCAGGGACCCAGATAATGTGAACATTCAAGTGGAATATCAATGTTCATATGCTGGACTTACATCATGTGCTACTCTCAAAAGACCAGGTACCTTTGCATTCACATTCCTAATTATAACGTTTTCACAACAGATATTTAATAATTGAGCACGTCTCAGAACTACATATAACCATATTATCTGCTCAGAACAAATTTATTTTGAATAGCTCCACTCTGTTTGGATCATAGCACTGAGCTATTCAATTACAATTGAAGCTGTGCCTCGCTACCGCGATACACAACTTCAAGTGACTGAAAATGTATGTGATTTGTGAAATTTAAGTCTCAACATATATTAGTGTTTAAGATCGAAGACACATTTTACTTTCGAAAATTGGTTATACAGGTGCTTCTAAAAAGACAGAATATCTACTGTAGTCGACATCAGTGGTCCAAGGGTTAAGAATAATTATAACCTTTGATATACACACAATGCATTGCGCAACACATTGTAGATTGTGGGTTTTTATACAGCAACAAAATTGACTAGAAGTTATCATGTGTGGAGATTTTAAATTCTGCACAAATTTTAAATCGCCACATTAAAAAAGACCCACAACTTCAAGTGGATAAAAAATAATCATTAATTTAAGACCCAACATTTGCAAATCTGATGTTTAAACACACATTTCGTTCCTAATAACTGTGATTTGAAGAGCTAATAAAAGGGACTAAAAACGATAATAGCGGTGTAATTGTTATTGGATTTAAAATGTATATGTTTACAGAATTAGACATTACTGGAATGACGTCAACAATTCATGTGAATGAAGTAGAAGGCTACGTGGTAGGAAGCATACATGGTTTCACAGCCACACCCGGCCTAGCTGTAATAATTTACATCAATGACGAAGTCTTCTTCAAAGGTCTTTCTCCAGAATGCAATGAACAACGAGACATATCTCAGCTGGTTAGCTATAGTCTGGTAGACTACACAGCCGGTGATGTCATCTACATTCGACTGGCATTTCGTCATCCTTATTTCAACAAAGTGCAACATTTAAAGAAGATGTTTTATATTGTCAAAGGTACGTTAATTATCCCAGTAAACACAAAACATTTGTATAACATTTGTAAAATGTCGGCCCAACGTCTTCGACGTTGGTCCAGCATTGTACATTTGCTATACAAATATTTTGTGTTTAATGGGATGTCATTGGTGAATGATATTTGTTCAGTAGCCATTATTCTATAACGCTCTACTTGGTTTGTAAATATTTTAAGCTAGGATGAGACATAAATCGCTTACAACAGAACATAGACAGCATGTAGGCCTACCGAGAAATATTAGCTGTTAAAAAGCTGTTAAAAGCCTGTCACGAAATCAGCCGATCAGATCCGACATCCAATTGTTATTTAATTTACAGGGTAGAATACTATACTTCAGCCAAGTATACTATGCATATTCAATTTTTCGCGCTGCAGTAGATGTTTGACCATATTATTAATATTTGTATGGGTTTTCAAAAACAATTTTGAGTAATGTCAGCTAATGATTTGTTGTTAATGTTTTAGCATATGGTACAGGTTGTGCTCACCACTGTAGTGAGGTGCTGTTAATGTTTTAGGATATGGTACAGGTATGTTCATCAATGTAAGCTATTGGTTTAAGAGAAGATACTATACTGGTCGAGGTCAGCTCATTATGTGTTTATTTTCATAATTCTTTAGGAAAAGGTGCAGCTTGTTCTGATCGAGGTCAGTTAATGATCGGTTTATGTTGATAACGTTTTAAGAAAAAGTACATGTTGTGGTGATCGAGGTCAGCTAATGATTTGTTTATGTTGATAATGTTTAAGGAGAAGGTGTAGCTTGTGTTGATGGAGGTCAGCTAATGACTTGTTTATGTTGATAATGTATCAGTAGAAGGTGCAGCTTGTGCTGATCGAGGTCAGCTAATGATTTGTTTATGTTGATAATGTTTTAGGAGAAAATGCAGGTTGTGCTGATCGAGGTCAGTTAATGGGATCTACTCATCACTGGATAACTGACAATAGTCCTGTCTCCTTGTCGTGTGTCGTAGGAAGAAATGATGTTCAGTGGCAGTACAAAAATAAGCTGACTGATAATTATTCTGTGCTGGCAGAAAATGCGGACGCCAACATAAGTGATTACTATGTAGCATTTCGTTTCCTCAATAACACTCATAGAGAATATCGCCTTATTTTATACACACTTGATGAAGTATCTTTTCCTCTTTATTTCGCGTGTGTGGAGAGGGATATTTCCTCGTGTGCATTAATAGACAAAGCAGGTTTGTACCAATATTTATCTTTTTATTTATGTATTTATTTATTTATTTTTTTTTTTTTTATTTTTTTTTTTTTTTTTTTATTTATTTATTTATTTATTTATTTATTTATTTATTTATTTATTTATTTATTTATTTATTTATTTATTTATTTATTTATTTATTTATTTATTTATTTATTTATTTATTTATTTATTTATTTATTTATTTATTTATTTATTTATTTATTTATTTATTTATTTATTTATTTATTTATTTATTTATTTATTTATTTATTTATTTATTTATTTATTTATTTATTTATTTATTTATTTATTTATTTATTTATTTATTTATTTATTTATTTATTTATTTATTTATTTATTTATTTATTTATTTATTTATTTATTTATTTATTTATTTATTTATTTATTTATTTATTTATTTATTTATTTATTTATTTATTTATTTATTTATTTATTTATTTATTTATTTATTTATTTATTTATTTATTTATTTATTTATTTATTTATTTATTTATTTATTTATTTATTTATTTATTTATTTATTTATTTATTTATTTATTTATTTATTTATTTATTTATTTATTTATTTATTTATTTATTTATTTATTTATTTATTTATTTATTTATTTATTTATTTATTTATTTATTTATTTATTTATTTATTTATTTATTTATTTATTTATTTATTTATTTATTTATTTATTTATTTATTTATTTATTTATTTATTTATTTATTTATTTATCTATTTATTTATTATTACAAACAAACACATCTCACATATTCACAAATATTATGTGACTTTTAGGTTTATAAAATAATAAAATTACCATATAATAAGCATGACGATTCACTCGATAATTTTTCTGAATAATATCATGGTTTCATAGCATCCTGTGGGACGACTAATGTTACGACGCCGAATGTGTTTCTGTATGACATTGTATTATCGTGCCCTTGGAGTAAGAAGGTGCTTTAGTGGCAGATCAGCACCTTCTAACTCCAAGGGAACGCTATGCATATGCCTATTGTAGCTCTTGACCGTCAGACACAGTGGGTGCATTTTTGCATTATTGAAATCATCATTTATTTAAATACCTATGTTATGGGTCGACGGCCATAATAAATATGTTCACTCAGTGCGGGGATCGACTTTAGACGTCGGAATCTGACGTCTGAAGACGTCAGATTCCGACGTCTAAAGTCGATCCCCGCGCTGTAAGGGTTAAGCGATATCTAAAATGTGTTTAATGTTACTTTTTTTATTTTCAAAAACTTCCTAAATCCTAATTTAGAATTATGTAACGTGTTGATACCATTATGTCTCATTTGTCATCATAGTTTACTTCGCTGACGATATAACAACAAAGATTGACATAGATGAAAAAGAAAATATTATACGATGTTACATCCATAATTTTGAAGCAACCCCTGGCATTACTGCATTCTTATATGTGAACTATAAATTAGTATCAGTGTCAACACACGAGGCAGGAACACAAACGGAGCTCAGATTTGTTCACTCATACTTCTTCTTTGGTCATAAAATGGGTGATATTATTAAAATAAAGTTAACCTTCAGTCATCCAGCATTATCAGGAGAAGAGGTAACTTTGATGGAAACCACGTATATAGCCCAAGGTTAGAAAGTCAACTGTCATCTTGACATATACATCACACTAATTTTGTTTCTGTTTTAATGAAATTATTGTAACCTCTAAATGTAAACTTTTCGAGAATTAATTTAATTATTCGAAAAATACTTAAACATTCGATTGAAACATAATGATTGAACACGTTTAATGAATACTAGTACAGACATAGACAGAGCACTTCAGTCCCAGCAAACACAAAACACTTATAACATTTATACAACGTCGGCCCAACGTTGCAAAAATGTTTTAAAATATTTTGTGCTAGGGTGTTTTTGCATGATATGTTGTACAGACACATGGAAACTGATTATTACCTTTGTCTTCATGTTTGATTATTTATGGCTGACAATAATGCCCCATACGATCATTTTCTAGTATTTGATTGATGGGTTTATATATTTATGTTCCATAAATAACGTCAATTACGAATAACATTGTTCTGTGCGTTTTGATTTGTTTTATATAAATCTCACTTAGACAAGCCATGATTATAAACGTGTAAATCTATAGGTCTCAAGAGGGTTATTCATTGCACTATTATATGTATTACCGTATTATTTTCCAGGTGCACCATTTACTGGTTCATCTTGTAATGATGACAAGAATTTGCTGAATCTCAGAGATAAATGTGTTCCGGCAGGTAGATCTACAAAATTATCATGTATCATAGGACAAGGTGATGTCTATTGGAAGTACCAGAATCCAGGAGAAAACATAACTCACTTATTAGGAAAAAACGACCGAATAATAGATAATAATAATCAGGATAGTACATACCAAGCACAAATAGAAGATATAGACAATTCCACTAGACGAGAGGCCAGTATTATTATTCCTGACGTTCAAACACACATGAACAGAATACAGTATGCATGTATATTTAACAGTTTGGTATCGTGTGCCAAGCTATACGTAGCAGGTAAGTCAGTGGTAGATGTATAATTAATCATAACAATTATGCATTTAATTTAACTTTTTATGATAGCTGGCCGTTTTTGGAATATGTGTAGTTCTACTCGAACAAATGAAGCTATTACCATTAAACGGGTTCCTAATTTTAGAGCTAGGAATTGAAGACATTATTGGAAATATAACAGTATCAGAGAGTGAATATTACATTATGGGGAACATTACAGACTTCAAAGCTTTACCAGGAGTCATCTTATTCCTCTACATTGACTCTGAATTTATCGCTCAGGAGTCCACCCCTGGTTGTGCCTTGCAGACCGTGGCCAGCATACGACTGAATTATTCATTCGCAGACTATATTCCTGGAGAAATAATAAGAATTGAGCTGAAAATTGCTCACTCCACCATGCGAGGACTAACCACCCTGGCAGCTGTAGATCACATTGTTCAGCTAAGTAGGTACATCATGCATTTGTGATAATTAGGCCTTTTATTGTTTAAATATTTTTAATATATAATTATGTTTTTCACCCGTTAAGTCCTCACGATGCATTAAATCATCATTTCAGATCCCAGTAAACAGATTAAATTTTCCTACAACTAAGGGTTTTATAATGAAAATTCTCTTTAAACTGGTTTAGCAATACATGGCAATTTTCTTAAATTATTCACCCACTTCAAATCATCTTCGTCCACTACAAGTCGAGAATTGCGACAACAATTCGCGGCTTGTAGTGGGGGAAGATGATAATGGTAAATTCAGGCTTGAAAAGGTTATAGCATAATGTGAAGTTGTCTATCTGGCTTCAGTCCATGTCAACAGGAAAGTAAAAGGCAGTAACAATTATTATTATGACACACCAACTCAGGACCGTCTCCTGTTTATTCTCTATACAGGTTGCGGCATTTCAATATCTTACCTGGTAGGTAAAGTTAAATAAAATGCTCATATTTTGTTTCAGCTCCTCTAAGATCTACATCTCAACGAGGTATGTCGAGATTACTCCTATTTTCTACTGCATATCTCATTGAATAACATCCATGTAAACATGGTCAAGTTAATTGTTGGATGTGACATCTAACTGTTCATGTAGAATTGTTCAGTAATAACCCCTAAAGCGCTATTTTAACCCTTGCAATCCATGGAAACCAAAGGGTTATTTTCAATTTGAAATCATCATAAATGTCTTAGTTACGGTACTTCTTTCCGCTTCATTTGAATACCTATGTTATGGGTCTACGGTCATTATACGTATTTTGACTCTTACAGTGCGGGCATCGACTTTAGAATATGACGTCTGCAGACGTCAAATTCTGAGGTCTAAAGTCGATCCCTGTGCTGTAAGGGTTAAACAAATTAATTGTCACCCCAAATGGGTTAAAATTACTCATCTATGTTTAACCTTTTAACCGCCGGTGCCGCATATATTCGGGTTTTCATTTTTTATTAGCACGTTAAGTACCACCTTTTAAACATGTTAAATGTAAAAATGTGACAGCAATCAGCAATATATGAAAACAGTTGACCTCCATTTTGTCAAATCTGAATAATTTTCACTCACTTGAAGTTGTGGATCGCGTCAGCGAGACACAACTTCAAGTGGGTGAAAATTCAGATTGAATAATTTGGCGGTTAAAGGGTTAATTTAAAACGACAAATGTGCAAATCTTGAGGTATACGCACTCACTTCATTCCCAATAACTGATTTGCTTGACTAATAAAAATGACTAAAAATCACCATGGCGCTTTAATGGTTGAAATCTATCAAGTTTCTTAGTATTCGTGAGCAAAACTTAATAATGGCTGTTAATGACCATTCAACATCACGTGATGTCAAAATAGCACCCGCCCTTGGTGGGTGGGTATCCAGAACTATGCTTGGGCCGTTAGTTATAAACCAGCAGACATACAATGTTCACCATTGCTGGTTTGTTATGCTGCACCAACATTGATCTAGCCTTGTGTAGCATTGTGTATATGTGGTAAGCAGTTAGTTATTATTTTGTACAGTCAAATACTCGTAGGATCATAAGCTATACTTGAATGCAACGGTGTGAATAATTTTTTTTAGCTAAGCGTTCAGTGGGGTTTGAGTCCTAGTAGCTATAATGTTTTTCATCGTGCGATAGAAAACTATTCAAACTGGATATTCACTCAGTAGTCCTTCAGATAAGTATACACAATATCACATAATTTACCAGAGTAAAATCTGACTAATGTTTTTTATTTTGCCATTATTCTCAGGCCATGTTGTAATCTCCAGTTCTATGAGCATTCTGGCCTATGGTATCGGCATCGTCGTCATAGCCTTTCTCCTCTTCAGAAGAGATATCGTGAGTTGATAGATTAGCCCTTATCCTGCTGAGTATATTTATTTAAATTTTCAGCCACTTGAAGTTGTGTGTCGCGATAGCGAGACACAACTTCAAGTGGCTGAAAATTACTAATATTTGCTTAATTTGAACACAAATATTTTCAAATCTTGATGTTTAGACACACATTTCATTCCCAATAACAGTGATTTGGTCGACTAATAAAACAGATAAAAACGACAATAGTCGTGATCAAAAGGATACGAGTTTGCTTACTGCTTGTCAAGTATTTAACACAGGCCTAATTAGGTACTGACATTGAAAAAAAAGCTATACACCATGAACAATCTTGACAGTGCTACTTTTATTTACTTTTAACAGAATAAAAAGGAGAAGAAATGTGACTCCAGTGACCCCGATCTAAATAATAGCGTTGTTACTTTTGATCACACTTCTACAAGTTGTAACGCTACGTTGCTTGCCAATAGCATTCCAGAGGACACATTGTCTGACGACAAGGTAAATTAACCCTTTAAACCCTAACGATGCATTAAAGCATCGTTTGTATCTCTGAAGGATGACTTAATCCTAGAACCTGGGGGTTTTAGAACGACAATTTTGATGGAACTGCTTAATAATAACGACATTTTTTTTTATATTTGCCACCCACTTCAAGTCATCTTCATCCACTTCAAGTCCAGAATTGCGATTACAATGATTAATTCGGGCTTGAAAGGGTTTATAAGCCCCGTGAAATAATAAATTGTTCGGCTGATTTCAACAGTTTTACATTTTAAAATAAAACTATGTTTGTTGATTCGAAACTAATATTTTGCGGACTGTATACCGGGTTCAAATTTAAACATCATACAACAATTCAAGACAATAATATAGCTGGAAATAGCATTATCAACTCCAGCTTGACTTGTTTACATATACCAAAGGGTGAACCTGCGGTGAAAGTAAATATACAACATTTCAGAAAGAAGGTATGGGGTCAAGTAGATTGTTGTAAACTACAATAATAGTGTATAATACAAATCCAGGAGCAGATTTCATTGTACACACACTGGACATAAGTTTGTTCACCCTAAAAGTGATACATGTTACACAGATGCTTGATACCTTAATTGAATCACAGTATATAAACTGAAACACGGATAGTTTATTTCATTTTGTTACAGATTATGACCGCAAATATATTTATGATGCTATATGAAACATAATTAGTGACACAATTAATATTTAGTTGGGTAGCCACGTGATCTTATAATGGCTGCCGGTCTTCTGAACAAATAGGAAAACACTGTTCTGATCTTGGCAGGACGAATTCTGTCAGAGCTTCTTAATAATGCTGCTTTAATTTCTTTACTTGTGGTTGGTTTGACCTCTCATGCGTCCGTTTTCATGCAACTACAGATGTTTTTTTATATGATTTAAATCTGGAGACTGCGGAGAAAATAGCATCTTGTGTCTAGCATTGTTTTCAAACCATACCAACACCGCCATTGCTCTGTGACAAGGAGCACTGTCTTGTTGGAACGCAAATGGATGTTGCTGGTCCCTAAGCATTTGCTCTACTAACTCCACCCTAAATTTCCACCAATGAGGTCAATGTAAGAATACTGGTTGACATTTCCATCAACCACTACCAAAGTGCCAACGTACGCAAGAAAGCTGATGCATCCCCAAACCATAACAAAAACGTTTCCACGGAGCAAAAATTGCATTGCGTCTGGATTCATACTCTATCAATTATTTCTCCAACATCCTTCACTTCCATCCTTAGTGTGTAAAATAAACCTACACTCATCAGAGAGCACCACAAAGGACTAATTGTCATTGGTGGCCCAGTGCCGAATTATCTTGGCCCACCTGATGTGATTCTGCCGTTTTTTCGTTATGAACCATGACGGTTTTTTTCTTGTGACTAGGCTGAATATATCCTCTGTATATATTTAGTCTTCATCTAACAGTTTTTTATGACAGGCGTACCAAAAAACGAGCTCCAGCCAAAGGACAACTCCGAGATAGTCTTCAAACATTCCAAACTTGACAGCATCTTCAGACGTCTGCCTTCACGAGCTGATGTCTGCTTCAGACGACCATGCCGGCGGGTTTTTTTTTCACTTGTGCCTGATAGGCTGTACCTTGCCCAAATATTATGTACTCTTTTTTTATTGCAGCTGAGTTGCGCTGCAATTACATGATTTTAAATCACATTACATTTGAGCACTTAATTTGAATTCGATTCCCATTACAAATGTCTCCACTGGAACCATAATTACAATGCATATTATAAATACAACACATAATTTTGCATGAGAATGTGTTAAACATATGTGGATAACATGAATTGTGTGGGGATGAACAAACTTATGTCCAGTGTGTGTAGTAATCGCATGTCACCAAAATTAATTTTACTATCAAATTTTGTATTGTTTCATAATAGTCCCATTTTTTAATAATTATTCTGGCAGGCCCAGCCTTAGTTGGATTGAAATAGCAATAATAATATGCGCTAATCCAACTATTAGTGTTAGGTCTCCATTGTTGTATTTGCTAAGAGGGATTTTACTATCAGCTTAAGAACATCTCATCTCTACACATACTTACTTACCGTCAATCGTCAATATAATCATTTATATTCTCTATTATGTGGTATTTACCTCCGTAACGAAGGTATATGTTTTTGTCGTGTTGGTCTGTGTGTTTGTCTGTCCGTGCGTACCTCAGATTTCTTAAACAGTAATGAACCGATGTGCATGAAATTTTTACCAGAGGTGTGCATCGGACCAAAGAACAATCTATTAGATTTTGGGAATGCTCCAGATTCCGACCGGGTTACTATCCGGATCCAATCCGTATCGCACGGATTTGTATGCAACGTTTACCAGAGGTGTGTCTCAAGCCAAGGACTAATTTAGCCATTATATTTTGAGGATGATCTGGATCTGATCATTAACTTCGGCGGAGGTTTGCAGTCTTCTCTGACTGACTGTCTAGTTTGTATATTGTCATTATTTGTGTCAAGTGTATTTTATTTATTTTTTTAATTTCTTTATTTATGATATGACACGGATTTTAGTGATGTCTTTGAGTAGGGATGACAAGGCTAGGTTATTTATCTTGATAATTTAGATTTTACCATGTGACGAGAATGTTTAATTTGTTGATAGGACGTTTGTGACTTCGGCAGACCGAATGGAATTCTGATACATACCCCAAAAGATAGGAGAATAAAAATGAATATACACAAAGAATATGCGCATCAAATAATAGTAAGTAGAAGCCTACGTTGATTTATTTCGGACTAGACGAGACACATACAACTGTTTAAAGTTACTGTCATTCTCAAATTAGAGCACATTTCCTGTCCACAGTAACGTTACATTAATCCATGATTAATCAAGGCAAACAAAAAATATATAATTTTACGAACTGACATGCTTTTGTGTATGAAAAATTATCATGCAGTCATACAAATAGAATGCTGTAATGTGTGTGATTATTTATTTTCTTTGCACCAACTTCTCAACTTATACACATTTGCAGGACTGACACAATAGTCTTATTGTGTTGTAGTTGTATTATTGTAATGATTGTCCTAGTGGTTTCTATTATATCAGCACTGTTACCACAGCTGTTAGTTCATTTGCATCATTTTGTTTGTTTTTCCTAAATGAATATTCATTCAGCAAACGTCGTCATGACATTTCATGTGTAGAGAGATCTGCTGTTTTTAAATGCCCACTTTGTTGTTGCTGTTTTTTTAACACGCAATACGTTATATGTTGAAAAAAACACCATTGTTCTTTAACAATACATCCTTGTCTCATTTTTTTATTACAGACCACGCCTCCTAGCAATGAGAGGCGCTGCCATGCTAATTTAACCTGATCATTAAAGCAAGATACGTCGTGAACTCCAACCTGTAGACCTAGCTCAAACAAATACGGGATTGTTTTGCTGCGTGTGGAGCGCGAACTCTTGATTGTTCGCAGTGTTTGTGTGTTCACTTCACACTGAACCAGAACAGCTCAAATATATAAATTATATCGATGTATAAATAACTGTTAATGGCTTGTAAATGTGTATCAATAAATGTGCTTGTTATGATCTCCAGATGATGTATGGTATTGTCCTAGTAAACACATAACATTTGTATAACATTTGTACAATGTTGGACCAACGTCGAAGACGTTGGGCCGACGTTGTACAAATGTTATACAAATGTTTTGTGCTTGTGGCTCGACCTATCACATGAAGATATCAACTAATCGCGGCCGTCATTCAATTGTTATTTAAATTAGGCGATATAATATCTAATAGGCCTATATAAAACCACAGCGCATGCTAATGCATAAAACCCATAAAACATCCAACTTCCTCTGAAAGGAGCGTCGCACTCTAGAAATATCGGCTAGTTATTGAAAAACTATTGCTTTCCAGCAACGAAGTAAGGCAGTGGTGTCCCATTCTTATGTCGGCCATTAAAAACTCGTGTGTTTGCTTGCTTGTATATATACACGTTCCAATGTCATGTAAAACCATATTGCTTCTTACATTAAAAATGATGTCACGGTATTGATATTATACATAGGTCATAAGTTTGAAAAAGTTTCAAACTTAGTTCCAAACTTTTCAATCTTCGAGTTTCAAACTTAGTTTTCAACTAAAAATAAACGTTCTAACGAAATTGATAAAAATACGATGTGGTGGATGTTAGTTAATTAAATAATTCAATTTGAGAGATTCATAACACAAATATTTTTAAAAATATAAAAATAGAAATCTGTGCGACGCCAAATGAAGTAAAAAATCCCACTGACCATTCAACATTAACCCTTTGACCGCCAAATTATTTAATTAAAATGTTGACCCACTTGAAGTTGTGGATCGCGTCAGTGAGACACATCTTCAAGTGGGTCAAAATTTTAATTAAATAATTACTCATATTTGCCTAATTTGAGACCAACCATTAGTAGATCCTGATGTTTGAACACACGTTTCGTTCCCAATATCTCGATTTAAAAGGATTGAAACGGATTGAAAACGATTACCGGTATTGTCGTGCTTAGCGGTGTGAGGGTTAAATCCCCTCTTTATATTATACAAATTAAATCGTATACGGATGACACAATCACATGAGCGGATACTCTATAACTATATTATATACAGTGAATCAGATTAGCCTACTTCGGTTGCATGTTCAGACACATAATATTATAGAGCCTGTTGGTGGCAATCATTATATCATGAGGACAAACACACGAAGGAAATTTCACTGCAATAATGTACTTCTTATTTCTCCTATTCCTGATTGTGTTTGTGACTCGAGCTGTCAATGGTTTACTTGTATCCAGAAAAGGTCAGTATATATCGTATTCCCTTGGAGTTATAGGTGCTAAACTGCCATTTTGTAAAGTGGAAGTTTAGCACCTTCTAACTCCAAGGGGACGATAAATATGAAAGTAACTATAGATAATTAAGTATTGACCCGTAAATTAATGATGGAATTTAAATGTTAACGCACTAGTTTCCCTACGCGTTATTTCACACTGCGAGCCCCGGTATCCTCTAAAATGAAATGAATCGGGCTTTAGGCCACCTTTGTGCACATATAGGCTAAACTGGGCCAGGAGAACCTCCTGAGGATGGTGAGATGATTGAGATGACACTGTCCTCCAGACACAGGATTCGAAATTCGAGCCCTGGCGGTCTGAGGCCGAGCACGCTACCTCTCGGTCACGGAGGCTCCCCACAATACTAACTTTCACACGTGGATGGGGAAGACACAATTTTGTTTCTTTCAAACCGCCGAGACCGGGAACCGAACCCCGGACTCTGGCGTGAAAGGCAGCGGTGCTAACCACTACCCTAGGGCCCCCGCCCGGTATCCTCTAACATTGACAAACCTTTGGACCCAAAGCCATAATGCCCGGGTATCCCCTGACATGAACAAACCTCCAGACCCTGAAGAACCATAATAGTGCAGTAAAAGTAGTGGTTCAACCTGGAATAAATTGTTAACAGGGGTATTTTTGGTGTTTATGTCTCAGAAAGGTCTGCTGAACAAATTCAGAGCAGCAACCACCTAGCAACCATTTTGATCATATACTAATTAGCATAATTAGCCTAAGTTGCATATTTTTTAGAAAAAACTTGTAAATGCTATAACTTTTGAAATAATAAACTTAGAAAGTTAATTTTTGTGTCTACACCCATGTTTTCTACCCCGTACATTTGGAATAGGTCAGTATTGAATACTCCAGACCGGTCTAATTAGCATAATATTGCATAATTAATCATGAAATTGCTAAAAAAAAAAATTATTATTAAATAGTCCACTTTAAATGTTGCTGTTGTTGTCTGGACCTATTTTCTCACCCGCTTGAATTCCGTAAGAGTTATTTTGAATACCCTGGAATCGTCTTATTTGCATTTTTATCACATGCTATTTAACATAATTTGCATAATTAATCAGGAACAACCTGAAAATGCAATAACTTTTGAACTAATTAGCTTAGGAAATTATTTTTTGTGTCTACACCCAAGTTTTCCATCCCGTAGAATTCGAATAAGTCGGTATTGGATACCCCAGACATTTCTAGTTAGCATGGATAAGCATACATTTGCATAATAATATTCATCAAATTGCCAAAAAATCGATAATTTAATAAAAAGTTCACTTCAAATATTGATTTTTTGTTGGCTGGACATATATTTCTCATCCGGTTGAATTCTGTAAAAGTTTTTTTGAATACCTTGAAACCGTCTGATTATCAGAAATTAATTTGTTTGATTATATTCCAATTAGCATGATTAGCCTGATTTGCATAAATAATTAGGAACAACTTGAAAATGCTATAACTTTCGAAATAATTACCTTAGAAAGTTATTTTTGTGTCTACAACCATGTTTTCCAGCCCGTAGACTTCGAATAAGTCGGTATTGATTACCTCAGACCTTTCCAATTAGCATAAATTAGCATCAATTTGCATAATTAATTATGAAATTGCTAAAAAATTTGACAATTTAATAGATAGTTCACTTCAAATATTGATTTTGTTGTCTGTACCTATATTTCTCATCCTCATCTTCTGTAAAAGTTATTTTGAATTTCCGGGAACCGTGTGATTATTAAAAATTAGCATTTTGATCATATACTAATTAGCACAATTTGCATAATTTGCATAAGTAATTAGGAACAACTTGAAAATGCTATAACTTTTGAAATAATTAACGTAGAAAGTTATTTTGTGTCTACAGCCATGTTTTCCACCCCGTAGAATTTGATTGTGTCTGTATTGAATACTCCAGACCGTTCTAATTATCACAAATTTGCATAAAATAATTATTAATAATAATATTTCTAAATAATCGATAATTTATGACATCAAATAGTTCACTTTGTTTGATCCACGTTCACTTGGAAAGGTTTATAAATAAGCCGCGTATTCCATCCCGCTCAGTTCGTTTAAGTTCATGATGAACTTCCCAAGGTATTTTAACTTTATATGGCTCATGCTGAGCAAATTCTGAGCCGCAGGCTCCTTGCATCAATATGTTTAATTATGCACATTCAATATGCACAATTAATTAGGAAAAACTGGAAAGTGTTGTAACTTTAGAAATGTTGAGCAGCAGGTTCATTGTATCAATCTGATATGCCAATTAGCGTAAACTGTCTAATTTGCATAATTAATTCAGAACAACTTGAAAATGGTGTAGCTTTGCATTAGTATTTTATTTAATTAATTAACTTGATATTAAATAATACAGACCTTTCTAATTAGCATACATGTGCATAATTAATGAAGATATTGTTAAAAATTCTATAATACTTCAATCAGTTCATTTCGAATGTTGATTTTGATGTATTGACATATATTTACCACTCCGCTAAAGTTCTTCAAAGGAATCTTGATTACCCTGGATCTGTCCGATTATAATAAACTAGCTAAAGCCAAGTCGGGACTGTGCCCAATTAATCAATCAATCAATCAAAAAATCAAAAACTAACGCCTATATCCTCAGCGGACCGAGCTCAGAGGCGCACAAATCCTTAGCTTGATCATGTGTTCGGAAAGACAGGTAAATTAGGTGAGATCTAAGTAATTTCCGGAATGTTTTAGCATTACATATTGGCATTACGTATTGGCACATGCAGAGCGTTCTATATAGATATTTTGAGCATTTCGACCGAATAAGTAAGTCAGGGTGCAGGTTGGTTGTCTTTTAGGGTTCTTAAAACATATTTTAAAGGCAGTTCTGATCGCGTTGTAATCTAGTGTGTCCTTTTCTGGCATATTGTGAAAAAGTGAGTTACAATAATCTAACTTAACTTGCAAATGCCCAGAGCCACTGCAATTTCCCAGCGAACACATGTCGGGCCGATGCCGTAGACGGCGGGCCAACATTGGTCCAACATTGGGTTTTTGTGTCATGTTTGCTGGGTTGCTTGGCAAGATATAACGACATATTTTTCCGAATTCGACGCAGGGCACGGATATGATAGGAGCATGCCCTATGTTTGGGATATGTGTTTTCGGAAATTCAGGCTACTGTCGAATACTACACCAAGATTTTTGGCTGATGCAGATGGATTTGCGTCTTGACCTAGAATTAAGCATGGAAAAATATTTAAAAAATTTCCCGTCGAAGTTTTGGTCCCAATGAGAAGAAATTCTTGCTAGGATTGAGCTTCAGCTTAGACCCTGTCATCCATTCCGATACAGCCATTAAACAATCTAGCAACTTTTCAAGAGATTCCTTCGCGTTGGAAACGGATAGAGACATGTAAATTTTAGCATCATCGGCATAAAGATGGTGGTTCATGTCAAAAATGGTGATAATAGAGTGGTGTAGTGTATATAGTAAAAAAACACTTGTCCCAGCACAGAGCCCTGTGGAACTCCATATGAGAGTGAGACTTTATCTGACAGTGTCTTTATTTTTTACATATTGGTGCCTATTTTTCAAATAAGAAGAAAACCAAATTTGGCCAGCCCAGATAGTTCATACCAATCTGAATATATATCTATTAATGTAGCATGGTCAATGGTGTCGAAAGCGGCCGACAAGTCAAGCAAGGTCAGAGCTGTAACATCACCTTTGTCAATACTAATAATGATATCTTTATGTACTTTCAGTGGAGCTGATTGTGTGGAATTATGTTTCCTGTAGGCTAATTGTAATGGATTAGATAAATGGTTATTTTTTATATGAGTTTGTAGTCGATTGGCTACTACCTTTTGTAAGTAGTATTAAGTTGGATACAGGCCTGTAATTTTTCAGTTCGTTTTTGGGGAGTAAATATATGTTTTTTAAGTAGTGGTCTTACATGAGCTTCTTTGAAATTTTGATGAAATGTAGCCTACTATTTTCCATTTAAATGCTAATTATATCAGTTATGAGAGCTATTAATATATCAAGACAATTTTTCAGCACGCTTGTAGGAGTTGAGTCAAGATCACATGATTTTGACGATGAGCTCAAAATAAGCTTTTTAATTTTATCTTCTGTCGCACATTCAGAAACGTTCATTTTGGATCTAATTTCTGGGGTTTTTTTTGCACATATGGAATATTCTGTAATTCTTCAGGAAATGTATGCCCTAATCTTATCGAATGACTTCAAGGGTTATTTGTAATGCACAGTAGGCCTATCATAGACCGGACCGAATGAGCCATCGGGGCCGCCCGGTACAAGGTGTGACAGATAGACTAGTTTTGACAAACAAGTATAAGTTGGAACAGAGTGCTACTGGCATTACATGCACCTGAAACATCTTGGTATTTTCAATCACCATAGTGACATTCCATCCACTAATACCAACACAGTTAACAATTATAGTTGACTCATTTGACTTGACGCAATTGTCCTACCAATGTCCATGTATAGTGGATAGATTTGTTCATTTTTAGGTGAAATTGCTAAAAAGCTTAGACGTGCTCTTGACAGAATCTGGCATAATCCCGTAACACGTGCACCATAAATAGATCACGATAGAGGGCACAGGGTATAATTGACTTTTTTCAGAAGATAGATCTGAGTACTACATTAAAACCATATAAATTACAGCATGACACCCTTACATCAATAGGCCCCTATTTCGGAAAAATAGAAGACACATTTATTTGCCTCGTGCTTTCCAACCTGTTATTAGTAAATCAGACATTATGCTGCTTATAAAATGATGACTTTCTACTGGCAACGGAGAATATATTGTTTGTGAAAATGCTATGAGGTGCCTATGAGAGATATCGGACCAGAAAATTGGCTAGGAATTTGAATATTAGGCCATCTAATTAAGTCATAAAAACTAAAATGTCCATGTCTACCCTCACTTTTTTGTCATATCAGATACCCTAGTCTCCTTTTGGTATTGCTTCATAGATGCGAACAATTTCACGGGGTTTGGGGTGTAAGCACAACGTAAAACAGAAATAAATAAATTGGTTTAAAAGTTATAGGGTGTCTAAAGTGTGTTTTTGTGTTTGTAAATGATGAAAATATTTGCTAATTAAAAAAATTAAAAGCAATAATAAAATTCTACGGGGTCGAAAACATGGGCATAGACACACAACTTTTTTTTAAAGTTTTAGCGATTTTACCTTTTCCTCATTAAATATACAAATTATGTTGAGTATGCTAATTGGCATATGCTCAAAATGGATGTCAGGTGGTTGCTGCACGAAATAATTTGATAAATATACTACAGACGAATAAAGAGGCGTAGAAAATATAGGTTTATGCTAATTAGGGGTGGGAAACATGGATGTAGACACAACAAATAACTATCTAGCTTATTATTTTTGAAGTTATAGCGATTTTACTTTTTCTCATTAACTCATAGCAGTCTGGCCGTTTTGGCATTGGACGTCTGTGTGGTCTAGCTATTTTTGTGCTTTTGAGACATATTCTGATACTCCCAATAGGAATTTAGAATGATGGCATATGTATTTCGCATACACCATAGGAACACATATACAATATATAACCAGAATAGAATTCATTTAATTGGCCAATGTGATGTTGCCATGGTAACCGGCAGTCATTTTGAATATGCTAATTAGGTAGTCAAATTTTCGCAAACTTTGTTTAAAAATGATATTTTTGAGATCCACGGCGATTCAGGAGTACAACATTATATCAATTCACATAAAATAGATTAAAATACATCACAGACGGTTCGAAGCAGCATTCATAGGTCTACACACAAATTAATAGGGTAAATAAGTTATTATCATGGGATATAGTAATCTTTCTAAATTCCCCGAGGGGCATATCAGAATTCACATTTTGAGATGACATTCCCAACTCATCTGGGAAATGCCGAAAGCCTCGTATTTATCGGAGCCTGGAGTTCTATTTTTAGTTCCAAAATGGTAGTGACACATATAAATCAACTCTTTATGTTCCAGGTCCCCCCATGCTGTCTTCATAGTTGCGCAATTGATGTTATTTCGTGAATGGCTAAGCATTATTGCCAGGTCCGAGCTAGGCTCGGACTTAGACTGCAACGTCATAAATTCCAGGTCCGAGCTTGGCTCGGACCTGGAATTGGAATGCTATGAGTTAATTATGCAAATTAGCATATGATCAAAATGGTTGCCAGGTGGTTGCTTCTCAGAATTTGATAAATATACTTTAAACGAATAAAGTGGGGTAGAAAATATAGTTTCAGACGCACAGATCAACTTTTGAAGTAAACTGATTCAAAAGCTATGTATTTTTTTAACTGTTCGAATTTTTCATGATAATTTATGCTAATTAGAAGGATTTGAGGGATTCAATATCAACTCAATCTAATTATATGGTGTGGAAAACATGGGTGTAGACACAAAAATATTACCTTTCTAAGTTAATTATTTAAAAAGTTATAGCGATTTTAGACCATTTTACTTTTTTCCACATTAATTATGCAAATAATGCTTTGTATGCTAATTAGCATATGATCAAAATGGTTGCTCGGTGGCTGCTGCTCAGAATTTGATAAACATACTTCAAACGAATAAAGAGGGGTAGAAAATATAGTTTCAGACGCAAAAGTCAACTTTTCAAGTGAGCTGATTCGAAAACTATGTCATCTTTTTCAAATTTTTGAAATAATTATGTAAATTTATGCTAATTAGGATGCTTTGAGGTATTCAATATCAGCTTAAACGAATAATACGGGGTAGAAAACATGGGTGTAGACACAAAAAATAACCTTTTAGCAATTTTACGTTATCCTCATAAATTATGCAATCAAATTATTCAAATTATGCTAATTAGCATATGATTAAAATGGTTGCCGGGTGGTTGCTGCTCAGAATTGATGCACCAGGGACTTCCGAGCCATAAAAACCCGAAATACCTCTGTTAACAATTTATTCCAGCTTGAGCTAATTTTGAGGCTAGATCTCTGGGACTATAATGCCCGAGTATACTCTAACAAGGACAAACCACCGGACAGCAGATGAACCATAATGCCTGGGTATACCCTAACATGGACAAACCCCCGAACCCTGATGAATCTTAATGCCTGGGTATACCCTTACATGGACAAGCCTCCGAACCCTGTTGAACCATAATGCCCGAGTATCCCCTAACATGGACAAACCTCTGGACCCAGATGAACCACAATGCCTGGGTTTACCCTAGCATGGACAAACCTCCGGACCCAGATGAAACATAATGCCTGGGTATACCCTAACATTGACAAACCTCTGAACCCTGATGAACCATAATGCCTGGGTATAGTCTAACATGGAAAACCATGGACACCAGATGACCCATACTGCCCGGTTATCCCCTAACATGGACAAACCTTCGGACCCAGATGAACCATAATGCCCGGGTACACTCTAACATGGACAAACCTCCGGACCGAGATGATCTATAATGCCCGGGTATACCCTAACATAGACAAACCTCTGAACCCTGATGAACCATAATGCCCTGGTAACCCCTAACATGGACAAACCTCCGAACCCTGATAAATCATAATGCCCGGGTATACCCTAACATGGACAAACCTCCGAGCCCTGATGAACCATTATGCCCGGGTGACCCCTAACATGGACAAACCTCCGAACCCTGATAAATCAAATGCCCGGTTATGCCCTAACATGGACAGACCACCGAACCCTGATGAAACATAATGTCCGGGTATACCCTAACATGGACAAACCTCCGAACCCTGATGAATCATAATGCCCGAGTATACCCTAACATGGACAAACCTCCGAACCCTGATGAACCATAATGCCTGGGTATACCCTAACATAGACAAATCACCAATCCCTGATGAACCATAATGCCCGGGTATACCCTAACATGGACAAAACTCTGGGCCCAGATGAACCATAATGCCCGGGTATACCCTGACATGGACAAATCTCCGAACCCTGATGAACCATAATGACCGGGTATACCCTAACATGGACAAACATCTGGGCCCAGATGAACCATAATGCCCGGGTATACCCTAACATGGACAAATCTCCGAGCCCTGATGAACCATACTGCCTGGGTAGACCCTAGCATAGACAAACCTCTTGGCCCCAGATGAACCATAATGCCCGGGTAACCCTAAACCAGATAATCCATAATGCCTGGGTATCTCCCAACATATACAAACCTCCGGACACCACATGGCCCATAATGCCTGGGTATCTCCTAACATGGACAACCCTCCGGACCCCAGATGAACCATAATGCCCGCGTATACCCTAACATAGACAACCCTCCGGATCCTGATGAGCAACAATGCCTGGGTATACCCTAACATGGACAAGCATCCGGATCCTGATGAACCATAACGCCCGAGTATACCCTAACATGGACAAACCTCCGGACCCTGATGAAATATAATGCCCGGGTATACCCTAACATGGACAAACCTCCGGACCCTGATGACATATAATGCCTGGGTATACCCTAACATGGACAAACCTCTGGACCCTGATGAACTATAATGCCCGGTTATACCACAACATGAACAAACCTCTGGACACCAGATGGTCTATAATGCCTGGGTATACCCTAACATGGACAAACCTCTGGACCCTGATGAACTATAATGCCCGGTTATACCACAACATGAACAAACCTCTGGACACCAGATGGTCTATAATGCCTGGGTATACCCTAACATGGACAAACCTCTGGACACCAGATGGTCTATAATGCCCGGGTATACCCTAACATGGACAAACCTCCGGACCCTGATGACATATAATGCCTGGGTATACCCTAACATGGACAAACCTCCGGACCCTGATGAAATATAATGCCCGGGTATACCCTAACATGGACAAACCTCCGGACCCTGATGACATATAATGCCTGGGTATACCCTAACATGGACAAACCTCTGGACCCTGATGAACTATAATGCCCGGTTATACCACAACATGAACAAACCTCTGGACACCAGATGGTCTATAATGCCTGGGTATACCCCAACATGGACAAACCACCGGACCCTGATGAACCATAATGCCTGGGTATACCCCAACATGGACAAACCACCGGACCCCAGATGATATATAATGCCCGGGTATACCCCAACATGGACAAGCCTTCGGATTCTGATGAAACATAATTCCCGGGTATACCCCAAAATGAACAAACCTCAGGGCACCAGATGATCTATAATGCCTGGGTATGCCCCAACATGGACAAACCTTTGGGCACCAGATGATCTATAATGCCTGGGTATGCCTGAACATAGACAAACCTCTGGACCCTGATGAACCATAACTCCCTGGTATACCCTAACATGGACAAACCCCCGGGCACCAGATGATCTATAATGCCTGGGTATCCTCCGACACGGAAAACCTCCGGGGCCCACACATTTTCATCACGTATGGTAGTGAAGGGGTTAATTAATTACCGATATTTTGTCCACCGCTACTTTATGTATTATGTGTCAAACAATTATGTTAATGATATTTTTCTCATCAATAGACCACAATACTTTATGTGAAGATATCGAGGTGGTAGATCGTGGGCAATGGCTCGCTAGAGATCCTAAGACTCCTGTCACCAAGATAGACACTCCACTCAGTTATGTCGTTATTCATCACTCAGAGTTTGAGGCTTGTACTGATTTAGAGTCGTGTTCTCTTGCTGCGAGGATCATACAAGATTTCCACATGGATTTTAGGGGTACGTATATTTTAAGTAGGGCCATACCCATTATACACTTGTAACTGCGGTCAATTTCTGCGGTATATATCTTAGTAATTTTTTCAATTGTGTCTTTGTATATTTAAAATGTGTGCATTATTTTCTTGTGCATGATATTCTTTATTTCAGGGTGGGATGACGTGGGCTATAATTTTCTGATCGGAGAAGATGGTAGGGTGTACACAGGTCGTGGGTGGCAGGGAGTGGGGGCGCACGCTTATGGATGGAATACACTGTCATATGGAATCTGTATGATAGGGACATATTTTAGCCATCAGCCCACACACGTGGCTCTAACAGCAGCTAACAACCTCATAGAATGCGGAATCAAAAGGGTAAGACATAATATATATTTGTTTAACCCTTTATCCTTTAGCCGCCAAATTACTCAATTCGAATTTTCACCCACTTAAAGTTGTGTCTCGCTGACTGATCCAAAACTTCAAGTGAGTGAAAATTATTCAGATTTGACAAAATGGAGGTTTTCAAATATTGCTGATTGATGTCACATTTTACCTTTAACATGTTCAAAAGATGGTACATAATGTGCTAAAAAAATATGCGGCACCGGCGGTAAAAGGGTTAAATTCGTAGCATTTTGAGTCAGATCCATTGTGGGCGGGGGCCCTAGGGTAGTGGTTAGCACCGCTGCCTTTCACGCCAGAGTCCGGGGTTCGGTTCCCGGTATGGGCGGTTTGAAAGAAACAAAAATGTTTCTTCCCCATCCACGTGTGAAAGTCAGTATTGTGGGGAGCCTCCGTGACCGAGAGGTAGCGTGCTCGGCCTCAGACCGCCAGGGCTCGAATTTCGAATCCTGTGTCTGGAGGACAGTGTCATCTCAATCATCTCACCAGCCTCAGGAGGTTCTCCGGCCCAGTTTAGCCTATATGTGCACAAAGGTGGCCTAAAGCCCGATTCATTTCATTTTCAGATCCATTGTGCATCCGCCCATTGTGATATGAGAGGCAGTTTACACGACCACGAACTGTCATATAGCTAGGTCCAGATTGGCGTGTATTTGCACAAAAATGGTATAACGCTCCATACAGATTACCATTAAATTGTAAATTGCACAAATACAGCATATACGGTCCCATTTCATAAATGTGCATATTTTACACTAATTTAAATCAGCATTTGATGCCCTATAGTGTGAATATTTAATTTACACAAACGTGTAAATACATTTGTTAGCTATATCTATAAGGCATATTTCAATATTTGAAAATCTGTCAAACACTTGGAATCAGTGGAATTACCACTCAATTATTTTTACTCTGGGGACAATCTGACCCGAGAATAGCAGAACTGAGTGAAAGCTTAGGCCACGGCGTTACAGCATTAAAACCCGACTTTCCGGCCATCTGGGCATTTCTGTGGGTAAATCCCCCAGGCATGCCCAGAACCCCTTATCAGGTGAATGAAGGAAACCACTCTCAATAACCCGCTATGCTCATTCACGCCACCCTCACGTCATCATCTGTGCATCATTTTTTTTCATCTGCAGAATGCACTGTTTTAACGTATTAAAAGGTTAAATAACTACTGACTGTTTCGATCGAAAAGTGATGTTTCATTATGTATTTTTACTTACTATTTCAAGAAAATAGTCATTCATAGTCATTCTGGATGAAAATACGATAAAACCTTCAAATTAGTTTGAAATATAACTAAACGAAAAACATTTTATGTTGCATAAGATACAGCTTTGAGGAATACTTTTGCATGTAGCATAATGTTTTTAACATTCCGAAACCTCTCAGATCATGTAAACAATTCCCAAACATGTTTGTTGTTTTTTCCCAGTCTTTCTTACACATTTACGTAATAAAAAAGAATATTTCTCTATACGTGGAAATCCCGCTGATTTCCATGCTCAAGTAAATCATATAATTTTACAAACACAAACAGTTATGTAGACGTTTGTGTAAATTACTTATTTGCACCACATAATATTCAATCAGTCTAATCAACCATACTTCATATACATTTTTTTTAGAATCTCATATCTCGAACGATCTGAACTAGTATATATTTCCAGTCCGCATCGTTTAACCTGTTTAATATTTTGCTTTAAAAACATTGTTGCGGGTGACAAAACTGTTCAAACTAATCTTTGCAATTGATATCTTTAAGTAGAAATGTACCATTTTATCACCAAAAACACACTGTAAGTTTATTACTACCCATCAGATTTGTATGTTCTAATGACTATTTGATGGATTTAATTTCAGGGATATATTGCTGCTAATTATAAACTATACGGTCACAAAGATGTCGGAGTCGGCAAGACATGTCCGGGAGGTTACTTTTATGACAACTGGATAAAGACGCATCCACATTTCTAACAAAAGGACCGATCAGAAAAATATGCCAAAGTAATAATCTTCAGCGTCTTGTTCTCAGCTACATTTAAAGGAGCGCTCGGCATCTAAGATAGCATTATGGATGTAACGCTTGAATTACAACAGAAAACTCGAAATACTAAAAATTGGATGGTGTTACACCCAGTCCAATAATTGAAGAAAACACTGCTATTTTTCTTTATTGTCACTGTATAATGCTTTGCATAACGTCGTCTACTACAGAAACGTCAGACAATGTTGACAAGTAGCAGAAGGATATAACGTATACACTAATGTTCAACGCAAATAAAAAAGCATGACGATATACGATTATGAAAATAGTACAATTATAGTGAAAATAACTGTGTTAACCCCACCAAATTATTCAATTGGAATTTCCACCTATTAGAAGTGGTGTCTCGCTGACGCGATACACAGCTTCAAGTGAGTGAAAATTATTCAGATTTGACTAAGTGGGGGTCAACTGTTTTCCATTCTTGCCGATTGATGTCACGTTTTATACCTTTTATCTTTAACGTGTTTAACAACTGATATGTAATGTGCTAATAAGATATGTATACAACGAATATAATTTCATTTGCGATTAATGTTATGTGTCGATTATGTATGCACTGCACTTCGTCCAGCATCATGTTGCACACATATAAATTCCTGGTAGATCGTGAATAGTACTGAATCATTTGTGTGGACAACAAACAAGAATACATGTATGTATACATACGTGGCATTTAGAACATGAGTGGTAATGAGGAAATGCCACCACCACCTTTCCAATCCTTTGACCCTGAACATGCTGATAACGCGGAAATATTGTTTGTATAACACCTGGAGAACAAATATTTGTTCCATTTGAAATCACCATAAACGTCTTGGTTAGCTCTTTCCACTTCATTTAAATACCTATATTATGGGTCCACGGTTATGGTCTCACCACCCCAAATGCCAGTCCCATTGTGACACACCATAATAAAGCCTAAGCTGTACTTTTTCAAAAACAGCTTCGAAAATGGTATGCCAACCTCCTGCGTTTTGAGCTACACTCCCATGTTGGTAAAAAGGTCCGTTTTGCCCAGATCTTCCGAAATATTCTTGCGCCCATTCCCAGACACAAATCCTTCTCACCCCATGTGTCCATCCGAAAATCTCACATAACTGTTATACATCATATCACAGATAGCGAAAACTGTGTGTGCTTACAATTTATCCACATAATTACAACATTCCTGTATTTTTCTTAATTCACCAGAAGCGGAAACAACCATTTAAAGCAGTAATTTGGGTAGGGATTCTCTAGTCAGTAGCCACCCCCCTCGGATTTCGGCTCATTTAGGGTGGTGAGACCTTATAAATATTTAATTCTTTTAATACGGGGACGGTTTTCAGGCGTCAGAATATGAAAGAGTCAGTATATGTGATATGTGATAATAAACAAGACCTTAGTGATAATAAACCAATTGAGGCGATGTCATAAAATGCACATACTAGTTGTTTATCTAAGACACAAGTCACAAGCACTGTTGGTTTAAAAGCTGGATCACGTGTGATGTGTCGGCTCAACTCATAGCAAAACATTTTTATTAACAATGCTGTCTCAATCAAATACTGACATGAGATTGTATATAAAGTGTGGACTCTAAAAGTAGATGGTTCCTCACAACTCGCTGAGCACATGTTGTGGGTCCACCCGCATGCGCACCGTGGTAAACATTCTGAGGAGTGGGGCCCCAGCAAATACAAAACATTTTAACACATTTATACGTCGGCCCAACAGCTGCGACGCTAGCCCAGCATTGTATAAATGTTATACAATTTTTTTTGAGTTTGCTGGGGCTGTCACGAGATAATAACGCACAATAATTTCAAATCTTTAAATATAGGATTTGTTCTTGTACTTGACCGTTCTAGTAGTTACATTGTTGTCTTATATGGTGGTGGAAGGTCACTGCCTGCAAAAAAATACATAGAAATATGAGTGATCAAGTGATGAAATATACATAAATAATACCATATATTATAATAGAAAAAGTAAAACAGGGATGTATCCCACTAAGACAGAGTAAATGGTGTGTGTGTGGGGGGGGGGGGGTAGTTATAGAACGATCATCCGGTAATGGGCAGAGGGCGCCGCGACTGGGGAATGTCTCCCAGGAAATTTTAAAGAAAAGAATGCTCTAGATGTGTAATCTAGATTTAAAATTGACTTGTTTTAACGGCAATTTTCATGCACCTTTTGGTCCACCATACAGTACAAGGCCTTTTTGGGGATACAGGGGGGTTGCAGACACCCAAATACTAATCCTGTCTAATTGAACCCTTAAAGCGCTAAGCACGACTATAGACGCTTTAACCCTTTCAAGCCTGAATTTCATCTTCATCCACTACAAGCCGCGAATTGCTATCGCAATTCTCGACTTGCAGTGGATGAAGATGATTTGATGTGGTTTAAAAATTAAGGAAAATTACTGTGTATTGGTCTACAAGTTTTACGGATTTTTTTCTTTCTAAAACCCTTGGTTGTAGGAAAATTAATTATGTTTTCAGGGATGTAAAATGATGCTTTAATGCATCGTGAGGGCTTAAAGGGTAACCTGTTCTATTGGCAGATTAGTAGATCAAAATCACAGCTATTGGGAATGAAAAATGCGTTTTTCAAACATCACTATTTGCAATTGTTTCAACTTAAACAAATTTCAAGTGGGGTAAAATTTAAATTATTTATTTTAAATAGCTCTAGGGTGAAATATATAATTTTCTCCTCTTACCGCCCAGTATTTGTGATCTCAAAGAGTTTTTTTGAAATGTTCCAAATGGATTGTAACTTTGTATTTACCACCCGGTACATTGAAATTAATCTCAGTGAAATAAGCAGTTATAACGGACTACTATACCGTTATAGCGGATTAGTAGACCGTTATAACGAAATACCAGACCATTATGACGAAATAGTATATAGTTTTAACGGGTCAGTATATCGTTATAACGGAATACTAGACCGCTATAACGAAATAGTAGACCGTTATAACGGATTAGTAACTCGCTATAACGAATTATTCAACCGTTATAACGTATTAATAGACCGGTATATCTGATTAGTAGACCGTTATAACGGATTAGTATACCGTTATAACGAAATAATATACCGTTATAACCAAATTGTATACCGTTATAACGGAATAGTAGACCGTGTAACGGATTAGTATACCGTTATAACGGATTAGAGAATGAAATCTTCATGTCCTAAATGCACTTCCGTAGTGGGGGAGGGATGCAGTGAAACTAGTTTCAACGTACCCCCACCCCACGCTGAGACCCACGTACACTGAAACGGCTGCACCTACGCTGTGATGTAAGTTGGGTATGCATGATCTTATATATAAATGAACGGTTGATGACCGTAAAAAAGAGTAACAAAGTCGGTCATTCCCTGGATCCATAACAATGTGCTACATCCCTCCGACTGTCTAAAACTTACATACTATACTCTGACAAAGAATCGCTTACAATTTCGTATCAGTCGTTTAGTTTTCGTGACAAAAACATGTTAATATAATCAAGCTTTTCCATTTTCAAATATATTTTTAATTGTATGTGAATATTTTACTTTGTTCAGAAACCACATATATGACGCGCCAGGATCACTGAACTACTGAATTACTAGAGGTTGTCATAAGTATAATTACACTGTATGGTAATTATAATCAGCTTGTGACAAGCTGCACATGTGTAGAGATACATATTGTCAGAACCTTTTCTTTGACAAAATATGCATTAACCCTTACAAGCCTGAATTCACCATTGTCATCTTCATCCACTACAAGCCGCGAATTGCTGTCGCAATTCTCGACTTGTAGTGGATGAAGATGACTTGAAGTGGTTTAAAAATTGAAGAAAACTGCGATGTAAGCCAGTTTCATGGAAATATTCATTCTAAAACCCTTTGTTGTAGGGTAATTAAGTCTGTTTTCAGGGATGTAAAATGATGCTTAATGCATCGTGAGGGCTTAAAGGGTTAAACACAACTAATAAAAAAATGACAAATGTATTATTCTAACGTACTTGGCACAGGCTGAGGTGAAGCACTTTGATGGGCATATTGTACATCCGCTGTGTTCACGATATTGTTCATTGGAATTGTGATCATAGCCTGGGAAAAAAAGTCAACAAGTAAACACTCCACCACGTGTCCTGATCAGCAAAGCAAGAAGGTAACTTTAGCAAACCAGAGACAGTAACTGCTTTCTTGAAAACGCTTTATATTTTGTGATCATAATTATCCTAGTAGGTTAATATAATTATGGAAAATGATAGAATAATTCTTGCTCCCGTTGATTTTAATTACGTGGTTAACATTACACAATTAACTGGAAGTGGTTGACAACTCGGTGTCTCAGCACAGCACCCTACAACTAAGTTACTTGTGATCAAGGTGTCATTTCTTTATTGGTGTCTTCTCATAATTTTCCTAACTGCTTACATACGCCCATAATTGATTGAGATTTATTATGTTCATCAAATCCAAAGTACAGCAAATAAAAGTTGTTTTTTTTGGCTTTGCACGACAGTACTCTAAACTTCCTTCACCTACATGTACATGTGAAATATAATTCTCGTCAACTTCCCATGTACTTGATTCTAATATGTCATTTAGCTTCATATATGGTACAGTGCATGTCACGGCCAGAAAATAGGCCTGCAACGATTCAGCTGCCTACTTTTAAAAGTTAATTCAATGCATGATTTATTTGTTTAGCAAAATTCTTCCTAAAATGAATACAATTGTTTAGACATCTCTGCATCAAGTCGATAAATTTGACCTTACCATATGCGGGTGTTTTTTTCTACAGCATAAAGCAGCGCACCCAAGCGTTGAGCAGACAATAGATAAGACGCCACTGACGAGAGCTAAAGCAGATATGGCCATATTCATGCGTAAGACTATATCCTAGAAAATACCAAATAAAATAGATAACACAGTAATTATTATTTAAGATCACATTGCTTATTCATTTGCTTAACCCTTGACCCGCCGGTGCCGCATATATTCGGGTTTTCATTTTTATTAGCACATTAAGTACCGCCTTTTAAACATGTTAAAGATAAAATGTGACATCAATCAGCAATATTCAAAAACAGTTGACCTCCATCTTGTCAAATCTGAATAATTTTCACTCACTTGAAGTTGTGGATCGCGTCAGCGAGACACAACTTCAAGTGGGTGAAAATTCAGATTGAATAATTTGGCGGTTAAAGGGTTAAACTAAAGCAAAACGTGCTTTGCTATAGCCTACTTTAATACTTGTGAATTGCAGAAACAATGTTCTAGGAACTGGACAATATGTGTTTAATAATACATGTAAATTATGATCCTTACAGCTGCATCGGATTGTATTATAGTCGGGAAACTGCCCACCATGTGGAGCAATATGGCTGGAATAGTCGCCAAGGCAGCGATGACTGCCAAAGTCAGCATGGCTATGATCTAAAAAAACAATATACGATAATATATAAGCTAATATACGATATCATATGGTATATATTATACGATTTCATATAGGGATATATAGATATAAATAAAGACATAGAGAGATATAGATATACAAAGAGAGATATAGATATAAATATATATTTATTTACATTTATATATAGTTAGATATAAACATATCAGTGCTCACCGGACATGATGACTTGTTTTCTCCCGACAGAATTGCAAACACCCCAGTAAAAAATAACTGGTAGAAAAGAAGGTATTTAATAATAAATGCACGAAGAAAATAAATGAATATGATTGAATAAATGGATTGAATGAATGAGTGAATGAATGAATGATTAACTGAATCATTAAATTGTTTAGTAAATTAATGCATTAAACAATAAACATGAATGAATAAATGAGTGACTGAATACATCATGGATGAATGAATGAATGAATAGATGAATGAATGAATGAATGAATGAATAAATGGGTGGGCGGGTGGGTTGGTGAGTGGTTGGGTGAGTGAGTGAGTGAGTGAGTGAGTGAGTGAGTGAGTGAGTGAGTGAGTGAGTGAGTGAGTGAGTGAGTGAGTGAGTGAGTGAGTGAGTGAGTGAGTGAGGTAGTTAATTAAATAATTATTATCTTCTTTTGACAAATAATCAATCAATCAATCAATCAATCAATCAATCAATCAATCAATCAATCAATCAATCAATCAATCAATTGGTGTTCAAGCCCACAAGACAATACTCTTCCACATTTTTGCTGAATCCAATCTGAAAAATTATTGGATCCACCATTTTAGGTTAATTCAAAATGGCCGCCAGTCAAAAAGCAAAATTATCATATCTTGGCAAATTTTACGATGTTAACATCAATTTTATATATTTGGATGACGAGGGATCTATTTTTAATGGCTTAAAGATGATTGGAATGAAATTGCACGTTTTAGTTTAATTTAAAATGTCCAAAATGACACATTTGGTAAAAATAATATGCTAAAAACCAAATGACAATGACTACAAAAATGCTCACTGTCCTGATATAAATATTGTTAATAATTGTTTAATAATATGTAGATCATGCGACTATCAGCTTATATTTGATTACAAGGCATAAACTGAGAGAGGCTAGTGTTATTGGAAGGATGTGACCTGGTCATCTTTGGTTCTTGGCCTATAGATCTAGAGAGATCAGCCTTATTTTCTGGTGTTTTCAAAAAATATTATAGTCGATCACCAGGGATAGGGGTTGACCCCTGAACCCTGGTTCGATAACAACGTTTCTATTGGGTTAAACGTGTCAAACGTTGATCAGGATTGGAATCCCAGATCATGTTAAGTCTGGTTATTGTTGATTGTCAGATTTTCTCCCACTGCCTTATTTCCTTAGTCAGATAATAATGATGGCTCCTTTTGATTTTCAAATAACGTAAATCATATATATATGCTTTTGGGCGAGATTGGAGAGAACTAAATTAAATTAAAAACCAACGAAGCATTTTGTTTTTGTACACTAATATTTTGCCTTTAGTTCTCGATGGTTTGCAATGTTAGGAGAGATACCCTCTTCAGATATAGACACAGATCCATTCATCATACACTTTCATGTGTATTCATGCTTTTGTTAACATGTTGAAGGCATATTGCATTATGTATCTGCTAGACCAGCAGGAATTATTTATCTTGTATCTAATGTGAGCATATATGAACAAGTGTCGTCAAATAAAAAGGATTGCCCTTGAGTATATATAAGAGGGATATAACATCTTTAGACAAACGAGTTTGGAGAATTTGCCCTTCTTCGTGATGACAATAAACAAAAGAAGATGATGTTGAGTGCGACAATAATTCAGCTGATGATGCAACTTCAACCATTGCTTGATTTTTCCCAGGTAGAGACAAGGTGTTCATCGATAGATATTGTCAAATACAGAAGACATAAATCGGTGAGCAGAGTGGTTTGATTGGTTGAAAACAAACACACACATCCGCACAGGTCATCCACATACCGGTCGAAGGTCGAAACCACCCTGACGAAGAAGTGATCGAGCAAATTGGCTGTATTCATCACAGATCAAGAATCATTAAACGGGTTTTAACTAATAGGAAATTTATATTGATACAGATTCCTCATGTTAGTATCGCAGCTGTCAAAATCAGAAAACCCATGCAGTTGGTTTATAGCATAGGCTTATTTCTTCAGAATGAGCTAGCCATAAGAAGAAATTGACATGACGAGTTATCTTGAGATGATGATCTGTATAAGAAACGGACTGTGCCCGAGCTAAAATCGGTAACCCTGCTTCAATAATGACGGATGGGAAGGTAGCAGCCAGACACTAAAGCTTCAATTACAAATTCGATATAGAGGACCACCAGCATTAAAATTTGTTTAGCTTCACCCAGAGAGAGAAAATAGGCTGACCCATACGCACCTTCACAACACTGCCCAGATTGGTGGCTTCCCACAAATAATCACCGTCGCGTCTAACGTTAGTTCAACTGTCAATCACTCCCCACAAAACCTCCCGATTCTAACCATTTGCTGGTCTGTGGTTGGTCAATTCCCATTATGTCCGCCTGGTGAGTTTTATTTGCAAACTCAAGCAAAAATATCAGGTGTAAACATGCCCCCCCCCCCCCGCAGGCGTACATTGATGTATCAGTGAAACGCCTACCCAGCACAGGTATCTGTTCAGGATCAAGAAACTCTGTCACACATTTTCCAATGTTCATGGTATGTTTCACCATTAGTGTAAATAAGAGTGTCAGGTAAGAGCAGCATGACTCTAATATTCCAATTTGGTTTGATATTAGGCCTATCATTTTTTATTAAACTAGGACATTAACCATGCCCCAAGGTAAAGTATCTTCTGTTTCCAAGTGTACCGAGTTGAGAATTATATCGCAGGCCTGATCAAGCCAAGTTTGCTCATTAACTTGGCGCCGTCTATTTTGCCATGATGTGGACGCACAAGAAGCTCAGACTTTGGGAGGGTAACATAAATATCTGCCGGTGGATAGGTTGGGATGATGTATACGATACATGCTGATGATTTAACCAGCTGGACTTTGTTTTCTTTGAATCGACTATACAATATAGACAGATGGGGCGCACAATGATGAGTATATGCAGCCAGTGTTGCCATTTTCAACTCATCATATGATTTATGATACGGAGAAGACACTTCTGATGAGGAACTGACACTATGTCGGCTGATCTGGCATCAGATTTTAGTCGAAGATAACAAGACTAGACTGTGATAAATCACATCACTAGCATGTGGAACTAAGCCCGCCTGTAAATACCCCCATCTGCCACAGACACGGATGTCACAACTGAAACTGGAAGGCCTACTGAGTTTTTGTAGGACTGGGGCTATGATCACCAGCTTTAATTTTACATTTAGTTTTCTCTTCAACTGATTTTTTGTGATTTATACAGGGTTAGGCAGATTTGTGATATTTTGCTCTATTTACGAGCCACGTTTTTGTAATTCTACAACCATCACCCATGCATGCGAGCGATAAACAATCAGTTAAAGCACTACGACTTTAGTCCAAATCTTAGAGGCCTTTATCTAAATTATTGATTGACGGAGGAGAACGAAGATAAACAATACTTTCAGATCGACACAAAAAAACACATAGTCCAATCTAGATCTAATAATATTTGTCCCCCACATTTTCATATGAGGAGGTTGTTACAAACTAATTATTAACCAGACACCATAATAATAAATTAAGGTCAATCTATTGTCGCAGATATCCACATAGACTTCATGTCGTCAATAAATATGTATCTATCATCTTAAAGCCGAAACCACTGTGTATCAAATAGGTTTGTGAAGAATCTGCAGGAATATCTAGATCGTCCAAATGTTACAAAACAAACTTAATGTATATTTTCATAATAGCTAGTCTGGTTGGGACAGTGAATTATGACCATTATTGACTATGCATGTATCATTTATTATTTTCTGTTCTATTGTATTTATTTACATGCAGTACCGTTATTGTTGGTCTACTTGCAATTATGGTCAGACCTGATCGAATGGGTTAGTAGATTGATTGAATTTCTGTCTATCTTGGTCTCAAAAACGCTAAGAATGGTCGAAACATAAAATATATGACTCTAATCATACTTAAACTGAGACCAATAAAACCGTTGCCCTCGAAATATATGAAATTGATGCTAATATCATTAAATTTGATCCATTGGTTAAAAAGATAATTATTGTTCGCGAGTGACGGCCATTTTGGATTTTGCACAAAATGGTGGTTCCATTACTTTTTGAAGTTGGATCCATCAAAAAATAAATCTATAAGGGCTATAGGACCTATAAACAAATTTTGGCCATTTTAGCCACATGTGCAAATTTATTCACTAATTGAACATTATGGTCCCCCACTATAATGACAGTAGACCCATAACATAGACATTCAAATGAATTGAAAAGAGCTAACCATTAAGACATTTATGATGATTTCAAATCAAAAAAATTCCATGGTTTATGTAAAAATCGTTCCGCGCTTTTAGGGTTAAAACTGTTTGATGTAACTCACCAAGGTGCCTGCGACGATTCCCTGAGCGAGTTTACTAAGCACACATCCATTTACAAGGGTTATCACATTCAAAACAACCATTGAAGTACCGAGGGCAATCAGAATAGAGCCGAAACATATGGCTAGACGTGAAGGGAAATGCTCGTATTTGCCAGGTTGTTGCGCTTGCACAGAGATCACAATCGGGGCTAATCCTGTGCGTAGCGGAGGTGCTGCGACCTGCTGAATCGGCTGCTGCATTACGTGTAGTGTAAACGAACACAATGGTTTAATAGACAGAGGTTTGATACTTATATTATCTGATTATGTTTACTTCACTAAAACGTATCCTCAGCAGAATACAACTATAAAAGAACATAGATGTAAACGCTATACTTCTACTGTGATGTCATCCCAACAACGGAACGATGTAGACCTACGCCGGGTAAGTTGTGATGTAAGATGACGTCTATAGATAGTAATTCTGGTTTCCAGTTCTGGATATTTCACCTTACATGTGCTGTATAGGCCTACTGCTCATTACTCATAGGCCTATACCTGCAAAGCCAAAAGGCGGTAACTGCTAAATGTAAAAATAAGCAATTACTGTTTTTTGGTTTTAGATATTTCCACCTGTATCATGTGTATAGCCACTGATAATGCATTACGGTTGGGTAACCAGGCAATTATGTCGAGGTCAAGTGGTTGCCGAGTTCAGCCAGGCATGAAGTGGGTAACATCTCGTTGTGAATATAGCAAATCTAGTTTCTGTTTCTTCTAAGCAACTATTCGTACATTTTTATTACCTGACAATAATATGATATACAATATAAGAACATTGCACCATATATGAAGTTATAACATGTTATACTTTTCAACAGCTGAAATATAACAATTTCTATAAATCTATGATGTATTTCTGTTACAGAGGATTACATCTCGTATCAAAACTCGCACGCAATCACGCCGAATATGTCGTCGCCTCGGAGCTAAAGGATCCTATCTGCCACTCTAACGAGTGTCAGATAGGATCCTTTAGCTCCGAGGCGACGATGTTTTAACGTTATTTAGGAGGGGATGGCGCTGAGTACGAATTCATTGTTTGTCAGGCTGGATTATAAAATGAAGCACAAACTTGCCCCTATCTAAAATATATCACCGATGGAAGTTTGTGAAGTAACGTAGTATATATTATGGGGAAGCTTACCTTTTTTTATCATTGAATTAGGTAATATTATATACCCAGTAAACACAAAACATTTGCGTAGCTTTTGTACAACGTCGGCCAAACGTCTTCGACGTCGCTTCAACATTGTACCAATGTTATTCAATTTTTTTGCTTTTACTGAGTACATGCACACATAATATTGATGTAGTTATCCGAAATTTCAATACGTCGATTACTTATTCGCATCAGACAAACCAGGCAGATCCAAAATCAAATCCAAAATGGGCATCGCACGGAAGCATACAGGCGGGTTGTCAGACCACCAAATTTATCTGAACCTTGCATTTTAAGAATTATTACTTGATATGTCAAGATTGCAAAAGCACTGGGTGCAATTTGTTCACCATTGAGCATTTTTCTTATTTGCCCACTTCTTTGGCAGCTATTGCTGAAAATCTAGTTGTCGCTCATAACTCGGTGATCGCTCATCACAGAATAGGTGTCTAATTAAAACCCATGTTTGGATGGTCAAACATTACAACGATGCTGGTTACAACGATATCAGATGAGTACCTAAAATAACGGAATGCCTATAGTGTGTAGCGTTTGTCCGCTGGCTCCGCGACTGCCACGGACATACACAAATTAATTTATTTATTCAGTTTTCACAGATATGACATATCTGCTTTTCTATTTTTTGGGGGGCAATTTCCAAAGTGATTTATCGAAAAGCTTGTGAACACGCGATCTTATTATGAAACATTGGTTAGAATGCATTCAAATTTGAAGTGGTAGGTCTCTAGGTATATTTGATGATCTGATTATATGTTGGGAAAAATAATCTAAAGGAACAAAACATCCCTATGGGTGCATTTTTTCTGATTTATTAACTCATCCACCCTTTAGGCCTAGATGAGCTTATGCCATCGTGTTGCGTCTGTCGCTGTCGTCTGTCGTCCGTCGTCTGTCCACAATTCACAAGAAATGCTTCTCCTCCCTCAATTCTTATCCGATTTAACTTCTGTTTGGTTTGTTCGAAAGAGCTTGTGCCTGTGCATCAAATTTTCAAAAATTTTAATTATTCATTAACTCAAGACATAATCAAGACTTAATTAGGGCACTCTGTCCACAATTCACAAGAAATGTTTCTCCTCCCTTAATTCTTATCCGATTTCAATTTTGTTTCATTTGTTTGAAAGAGCTTGTGCCGGTACTGTGCATTAATCTATCTCATGGATTTCACAAATTTTAATTATTCATTACCTTATGACCTAATAAAGACCCAATTAGGGGACTCTGTCCGCCATTCATAAGAAATGTTTCTCCTCCCTCAATTCTTATCCAATTTCAATTCTGTTTGCATTGTTGGAAAGAGCTCGTGCCTGTGCATTCAATTACCCACCGGATTTCAGAATTTTTTATTATAAATTAACTTATGACCTAATCAAGACCTAATTAGGACACTCAGTCCACAATTCACAAGAGCTCGTGCCTGTGGGATAAACTTCCTCGCGGATTTCAGAAATTTTACCTAATTAAGACCTAATTAGGGCACTCTGTCCACCATTCACAAGAAATGCTTCTCCTCCCTCAATTACTATCCGATTTTAATTTTGTTTAGTTTATTTGAAAGAGCTCGTGCCTGTGCATAGAACTGACGCATGGGTTTCAGACATTTTAATTCGTAATTAACTTGCCCTAATTAAGGATGAGCTTCTGTGTCATTGACACTCTGGTTTCCATTATTATTTCAGTAGTCTCTCCATGTTTAAAATAGTCTGCTGGGGGGACACTTTAGGGGGGCAATGTTTTAGAACTTAACACATGACTTGTGTGATTGTCATTTGGGGCACCGAGTCATAAAAGATCGTTTTCAGAGATTACCGCGGACCTGGACCTTGTGAACGCGATATAAAAAATGGCATTGGTAGTGGGTGTTTATTAATATTAATTAAGTGAAAGAATGAGAGAATTGTAAATGGTCAATAGTGTTTATTGTGGTATTAAGTGTTTAAGTTTATTAATTACACCTATTGTTTGCGATATTTTATTTTCTATTTTATTAACATGTGAATTCTATTTAAGGTGTTTATTTATAATTAGTCCCAGATAATTAAATTCATCCACACATTCGATTAATGTAATGTTTTTTTTATTGTTTTTTTACTGCATAGTAGTATAGATTAATCATATAATCTTTGATAATATGTATCAGTTTATATACAGTTCAAATACAGTTTAAATGCCAGGTATATCAAGACTGTAGAATTTGTATCAGTTTATATGGAACCTGTTGTGGATCTCTCAGCTCATATTCTCCAGTAGTAATGCCACACCCTGTCCTCCTCCAAGACACGTAGAACTGATACCATACCGTAACCCTTTCCTCCTCAGGGCGTATATCAGGTGAGCCGTGATTCGGATCCCCGTGGCACCCACTGGGTGCCCTACAGCAATTGCTCCTCCATCAATGTTCACTTTATCAGGATCGAGCCCCAATTCCCTCTGCACTGCCAGCAGCTGACATGCGAAGGCCTCGTTCGTCTCAACCAGGTCGATGATATTCAAACTCTTCCCCGTCTTTGCCAGTAAACCTTGCACTGCTGGAACAGGTCCCATTCCCATGATCTTGGGATCGACTCCAGATATGGCATAACCGGCCAGACGAGCTAGACGGTTTAGGTTATGTTTTTTACAGGCTTCACCGCTCGCCAGGATGATTGTACCAGCTCCATCACAGATTCCACTGGCATTACCTGCTGTGATTACGCCATTTTTCTTGAACACTGGCGGTTGTTTGGCCAGGGACTCAGCCGTCACTGAGCACGGGTGTTCATCACGGTCCATCTTCACTTCATCTTTCTTAGTTTTTAATGTGATTGGTGTGATCTCTTCGTTGAAGTAGCCGGCATCTTGGGCGGCTTTATATCGTGTTTGTGATGTGAGTGCTTGCTCATCTGAATCCTCTCGGCTCACCTTGTACTTCTCCGCCACATTCTCTCCTGTTATCCCAACAGGGATCTTAAGGTTGGGATCAGTGAGTCCCTTCCATAGGGAATCCTGTAAGATTATGTTTGTACTTAGAGGCACACCAAACCTATATCCCACGGCTACATGTGGCAACATGGACATGTTCTCAGTACCTCCAGCTACACAGATCTCAGCTATCCCCAATTCGATCTCCTGGGAGGCCGACACCAAGGACTGGAGCCCGGAACCGCACAGTCTGTTGAGGGTGATGGCGGGGACAGTCTCTGGTATGCCTGCATTCATGGCAGAGTAGCGGGAAATGAAGCCGGCATCTCCAGTCGACTGCATCACGTTACCAACATGAACAGAATCCACCAGTTCAGGGTTGACGTTTGCTGAAGTTAGAGCTGCCCTGGTGGTGATCTCATGTAGCTCTGTGGCTGAATATTCCATCAGCATGCCACCAAAACTACCAAACGGTGTGCGTTTGGCAGACACCACAAATACGTCTTTAATAAGAGCTCGAACAATACCCATCTTCAACAAGTATTGTGAGTATTGAGAACAATGCAGATTCGCAATTTGAATTGATTTAAAATACAAAGCTTTGTCCTATATACATGATATATGCAAATCCTGACTCTGTATGGCGGCATATTATTAACTGATCTTGCCTAAGAAGTACGATATGGTATTACAATGGTGTTTCAATGTTGGGCTAAAGTATGATATGCGGGCCCAGCATTAATCGAGTCTGGGGCTTACATCCCGCCTTAAATCGGTAGTTATTCAGCACGAGACAATGATACAATGATACTATGCTGGCTTGAGGTTTGCCCACCGTCTTCGACATCAAACCAACGTAGTATCAGTGTCCCGTGCTTGTTGGGTTTAGATATGAATTTCCCAGCAAACATGAGACGTTGGCCCAACGTTGATTTACTGTTGGCCCACCGTCTACGACGTTGGCCCAACAGTAAACCAACGTTGGGCCAACGTCTCATGTTTGCTGGGAAGAGTTCAAGGATGGGCAGTGACATTATCTTGTTATGTGGCTGGGCGACTGAAAAGTGACGACCGTTCTAGATCCCGAGCAAAGACAATCCTGGTAAACATGAGACGTTTACCCAATGCTGGTTCACTGTTTACGACGCTGGCCCAACATTAAAACAACATTAGATCCACGTCTCACCTGTACTGACAACACACCTGGGAGGGGTGGTCAAGGACAGGTAATTTCTTCGTTTGCGACGCTGGCCCAACATTAAGCAAACACGACACGTTGACCTAATGCTGGGTTAATGTTGATCCTCTGTCCACGACGCTAGCCCAACATTAACCCAGCATTGGGTCAACATATCGTGTTTACTGGGTTGATCTGCTGTAGGATAGTTCAACCATGCGCACAGGGAACCAGCAATCTGGGGGGGTGCGCAGGTATGTTATAATTTTTTTGCTTACAAAACTTGGATCTATACAAATGTTTGATAATATTAATTATCGATGACACTTCTTCATATATAATACGTCCTCAATAATATATATATATATATATATATATTCTGTGCTATATTGTAGTATGAGCGCCGGGACAATGGCTACATCCTGTTCCTCTGAATAAACTACCGTTTATTCCTGTAGATTGATTCACCACGGTTTTGTGCCCGTAGGACGGAGATAATGATAAATGACTCCACATAACATGTGAGATATTGACAATGTGCGTTAATTAAATTGATGTCCCGTATAAGCTCATATCAATTCGCAGCCGCCTGCATACCTGTATATATATCATTTATTTTATCAAGTCACGCATTGATAGATACTAAGAAAGATAATTAAATGAAATGAATCGGGCTTTAGGCCACCTTTGTGCACACATAGGCTAAACTGGGCCAGGAGAACCTCCTGAGGATGGTGAGATGATTGAGATGACACTGTCCTCCAGACACAGAATTCGAAATTCGAGCCCTGGCGGTCTGAGGCCGAGCACGCTACCTCTCGGTCACGGAGGCTCCCCACAATACTGACTTTCACACGTGGATGGGGAAGAAACATTTTTGTCTCTTTCAAACCGCCGAGACCGGGAACCGAACCCCGAACTCTGGCGTGAAAGGCAGCGCAGCTAACCACTACCCTAGGGCCCCCGCCCAGATACTATAAAAGAGGAGGAAGTTTGGTCATTTGCTTATTGACAAGTTCAAATCATAAACTTTTTTTGATAAAATATGATATTGATATTGTGTATTGATTTATGTTAGTTTGTAAGTTTGTATATGTAGTTTATCTTTCACAGAGAGGCCTAATGAGTCGGAACACAGCAGAAATAATTACACTCCTGGCGATTCGAAATGAATTTAACCCTTGTCTTGCTATGCCCGGATAAAAACGGGGTTAAGGATGTTTTAGATCAATAAAAATATCACTTAATTTTGATAAAATTGTTTTTAATAGACGCTTTGTTGATCCAAAAATTTAATTTTAGACATGTCTATTTTTCATAAATAGTAATATTTTTCGTCATTTTATTCCAGCTTCAAATGACGAAAAATACAATTGAAGCAATTCCGCAGGACAAGGGTTAAAAATGTTGGACTAACACTCACTAGTGCTGACTGCATTCTAAACTTTCGGTCCCATTATTGTGGCCACATCAATCCTTTTATGCAAAAAAAATTGAAATAATATTAAAAAACTATTGAAAACTATTCGAAGTGTGTTCTAACTTTATACTGGCTGCATCGAACCTTTGACCGCCGATTACGATTACATTCGTGTTTTTTTTTTTTTTTATTAGCTTATTAAATATCAGCTTTTCAACATATTAAAGATAAAACGTGACATCAATCACAGAAATTTAAAACTGTATGCCTCCATTTTGTCGGGTATGCATAATTTTCACACTTTCAATTAAATAAAGGTGAAAAGGTAAAAACATTCCTATCAAATTCGAGAGGAGATCTGAGGTGTCAGCTGCTTCAAATTTTGCACTTTAATGTAAATTTACATAGTATTCGGGCATACATCGTACGCCATTTGAGTTGTATGTCAAGGCTTGCTACCGTATACTATCTCTACTTTAAAAGCTGTAACCCAGCAAGCATAAAACATTTGGATAACATTTATACAATGTTGGACCAACGTCGAAGACGTTAGGCCGACGTTGTATAAATATTATACAAATATGCTGTGTTTGCTGGGAAGTGCAGCACATAACTAAACCAATTGTGCCTTTTGTGATTACAGCACCAATTACACACCAATTACATAAAATAGAAGTCTTTTTAATAATTGGAGACGCTCAATTCACTTAAAAATAGATATGCATGAGACAAGAGACAAACTTGTACCAAAATATCATTGATTGACATTTTATGTTCTCGCGACAACAAAATTACTTCAAAAAGTTTCCTAGCCTTGTTGGATTCGCTAGTATGTGTACTTGTCTCTCAGGAAACGTTTACAAAAAAATAGATGTTGGAAAGGATCGAAAGAGCAAATTTCCAAAATATCCGCCATGACCGGAAGTGAAATCTTGTAATCAGTGCATACTGTCTTTCCAGCATGCCATAAGCAAGTTATCGATATCCACACTTAGGCCTATGTCTTTTGTACGAAAGAACAGAATTGGATATGCACAAAAAACATTAATTTTATCGATGTATTAGCATGGACAAATTCGAAATGGTCGCTAAATGTACAAATTCTTGCCTCTATATTTACCAAAACAGGCATATTGTGATGATAAGAATTCAGGTTATCTAAATAAAATTAAAAGGCAATCAATTATTTGTGATATTACATCAGACATGGAGGATATTCGTCATCATTTGAATGGCTTAGAGGTAAAGTGATCCAAGTCCGCCTTTTCTCATTTTCTTATAGAAAGCTTTAAAGTTACCAAATGTATATATTTCGCTTTTAACTAAACTTTGTTACGTCAATAATTAGAAGTAGGCCCTATATGGGAAGTTATCCATCGGTGTATATTATTCATTCCCACTAGCAGGCATATAGTTATTGTTGTCGCAAAACCCAGTTCTGACTATTAATATTTCTTTTTATTTTATATATCAACTAGTGAAATTTAGAAATATCAATTTATTTATAAAATCACAAACTAGTATAAAACTGCATAGTTTCTTATCGTCTTGCTCCATAGACTGATCCATATAAGGGGTGTTATTTACCATTTCAATAATGTCATTTCCCGAATGTCTCAGAGGTGAAGTCAAAATGCTCTTGTATAAACTGATGGACTTGGATCACTTTACCATTGAAGAGGAGTATCAATTTTAAAAGTGCAAATTATATGCTGATTAAAAGTCCCGAACATTAGATATTTTAGTGTATTATTTCCTATATGTAACATGATTTAACTTTCCCAAAATGAAATAAGTGGAAAAAAATCGAATTTTGTTCTTGGATCACTTTATCTCCGTTTTGATCATTGTTAAAAAGACAACTGAATAGGCCTCATCTACAACTGCGTCTCCTCCAATATTTGAGTCTGTGTTGTCCACACTAAAATATAATTCAATTGTCAGCATAGAATAATAATATTGTATCCGAAATTAAGTCTCCACCCACTATGTGTTGGAAACTTATTGTTTCAGTGCTGTCTATTGTTATTGCCTCCGCCAGTGTTTAGTTTTTTTTGTGTGTCCGTCCGTCCGTCCGTCGTCCATTCGAGTACTTGAAAAATAATAAACGGATTTGTTTGAAACTTTTACCAGAGGTGTGTCTCAGGTCAAGGAGCAATTGATTAGATTCTAGGGATGATCCAGATTACGGTCGATCAGGATCCGAACTACGTATCGCATGGGTTTGCATGAAACTTTTTATCAGAGGTGTATATCGGGCCAAGGATCCGATCCAGATCCTGGGTATCCTCAAAATTTAGCGGACACCCAGGATCTGGATTACAATCATTAATTTTGGCGGACTGACTGTCTAATTATTATTATTATTCAATTTGACGACGCTCTACAGACGCTAATATTTCAAAGATACTTTCATCTTTGCTATACAAATATACCATCAAGTTTATTATTGTTTATCTTATTTCAGGAGCAGTTGCATTTATAATAACTAAGGAAAGGCGATAGTCCATTCAGGTTGCTTGGTGTATCTTCAAGTGGGTGAAAAATACTCATATTTATTTAATTTCAGACCAACCATTTGCAAGTATATTAATGTTTAAATACCAATTTCAATCCCAATAACTGTGAATTAACCTGCAAATAAAACAGATTAAAAACGACTGTAGTCTTACTTAGAGGTGTAATTGTTAAAGCCTAGTAAACATAGAGGGATTCACTGTACACCAGACGACGTTTCCCCAGCAGCGACCCAACGCTAGATTCTTATCTCATCTGATGAATGTCACGGGGTCGCCTCCCAATTACTATGCAGATTATTTCGTCATTCCACCCATAATAATAGCGTTTTCATAAAGGTCAGCACGAATCCTAGTGCTGGGAGGGGGGGGGGGGGTGTTTTCCGAGTGATCCAGACACGCCACCCCACAAACACAAAACATTCGTATAACATTTGTACAATGTTGGAAGACGTTGGGCCAACGTTGTATAACTGTTATACAAATGATTAGTGTTTCCTGGGATTGTAGTATACTGCCCTTCAAAGCCAAAAAGTAGTAGCAGCTTACTCGTAAAGTAAAAGGATACAGCATTTTAGCTTTGCACGGCAGTATATTAAGCATAGTGGATTATAACAACTATGATATTGATCGAATAGTGTGGGGAATAAAAATCAACATCCTTTTTTGCTCATTTTCGATGGATGTTATTGACCTTAATAAACGACCTTCATGCATAGGCCTAAAATTTACAACAATGCATTCAGTTTATATAAGGAGCAGGAAGGGGGGGTGCACTAAAATATGAAAACTCAAAACACGTGTAGAGTTCACAGTTCACTATTGACCTACCGAGTATGTCCAAGCGAGTGCATAATCAACGTTGCCACTTGGGCAACAGATTTAAATTTGTTCAGTGAAATCACAAAAATATAACTCAATCAAAACACCTTACACTTCTTATATTTTTTAGGTCCCCATTGAACATATAAGAGCAGCAGCTGGATTATATGGAGTTCCACAGGGCTCTGTGTTGGGACCAGTGCGTTTTACCCCATACACTACACCACTCAGCGCTATTATCTAGTTTTGACATTAACCACCATCTTTATACCGATGATACTCAAATTTACATGTCTCTATCCGTTTCCAACGCTAATGAATCTCTTGAGAATTTGCAAAATTGGCTGTGTCGGCCTGGATGACAAGATCTAAGCTGAACCTCAATTCTAGCAAGACAGATTTTCTTCTCATTGGGACCAAACTTTAGCGAGAAAAATTCTTAAATAATTTCCCATGCTTAATTCTAGGTAAAGACACAAATCCATCTGCACCAGCCAAAAATCTTGGTGTAGTATTTGACAGTAGCTTGAATTGCCAAAAACATATATCCCAAACATGTAGGGCATGCTTTTTATCATATCCGTGACCTGCGTATTCTGAAAAGTCTGCCCTTCGACCTTGCCAAGAAAATTGCAGTGGCACTGGTCAGTAGCGAGTTAGAGTATTTTAACTCTCTTTTTCACTATATGCCAGAAAAGGACATCACTAGATTACAACACGTTCAGAACTGCCTTGTAAGAGTGGTATTCAACCAAGGCCACATGATTTAGTCGCTCCGTTCCAATTCTAAAACGATTACAATGGCTTTCTGCAAGTTTCGCATTCATTTTAAAATATGCACAATAACTTTCCGAACCCTGAAAGACAACCAACCTGCATATTTGGCTGACTTACTAGTTCGGCCGAAATAGCTGACTTACTAGTTCGGCCGAAATGCTCAAAATACACAAATTTATATAAATGTGTTGTTCCTCGTATACAAACTAAGGCTGGGTGAACAGCACTCTCTATATATAACCCAGCCTCATGAAACGCCCTGTCGGTGCCAATACGTAATGCCAAAACAATTTTAACATTCCGGAAATTACTTTAAGCTCACATATTTGACCTGGCTTTCCCACCCTAGCTCCTCAGCAGCCCGACTCCCTGTTGACGTACCTGCTTTGGCCTCGATTATGACACATGATCACACTAAGGATTTGTGCGCCTATGAGCTCGGTCCACTGAGGACATAGGTGCTATAGAAGTTTTATTGATTGATTGATTGTAGCCGGGGTGACCCTGTTTCTCGTGCCGCTTACCCATGCATTTGGCTCTGTTTTTTCCAAATTAATTGTAATTCAGTACGCCGGGGGTATTTCTTTTATTCTAGGAAAAGTGTTTGGACCACCAGTACGATCGCATAGGAATAAGAAATCTTTCGCTAATAGTGTAGGGTCATATGTCAGTAAATGAGGTTCCGTGGGAATTGCATGTTAATTCTTTACACCTATGTTCAATTTGAAAAAAAAATAATACTGAACAAAATAAAATAGGGTGTCATTTTTTTCTGAAGCTCTAAAGGTCATTTCAAGGGTATTAAAGGTCATGACCCTACAAATACACGGATATTTTTGAAAACAAATATTCTGAAATTTTAAAGGCCATTTCCGCTATCTTGAAGGTCACAACCCTAAACACACATATAGTCCATAGGTCAGAATTGGTCACCGTGCACCCCCCCCCCCTCACTACTCACTCACACCAACTTTTGTTTAAGCTTTGCTATTTCCGAAATATAAAATGAGATGTTACCAGTAAAACAATAGGGACGAAACATATATTTTGATCGCTTATGTGGTGATACCCCCCCCCCCCAACCTAAAATTATGGGGTAGGGTTACGCAAATGTCTGTCGTTGCAGTGCTAGCTTACCAATCTACACATGCAATACATCATATATAAAAGATAACTAAATTTCCGTTCTACTGATGTATTGCATGATGCAGTGGAGTAAACAGTTATCTCCGCACATACGTTTAAACAATTGTTTTATTACACATAATCAAAATCGACAACAAAACAAACTAGTAAACATGGTCAATGGAAACGACTTGATAAAACATAATTATTGGCCATATATATATTTGACCTTTGTTTTCTAAACCCAGATGCGTATATCCTTAAAACTGGGTGGTATTTATATTTGTACATTGCATATATATTTTTAAATGAAAGAATATTACAGACTTTTTTGAAAATGTCTGTATTTATCCTGGGTTGAAATATAAAACAATGAACTTTGCTCTGCAATTAAGTCTATATTTTTTTTCCGCTTGTTTTAACTTAATTTGTGTGTGCTGAATTCGCATCTGTAGGATTAAATTCTATATTTAGTGTCCTTGACCTATAAATGAGCAAAACAAAAAATGCCAAAACCAAATCTTTCTATATTTTTGTTACAAATTATAGCACGATTTCTGGTTTCTGCATGATTTTGAGTTGATAAATTTATGTCTCATGTTTTTCGATAAAAATGACCTCTATTTGACCTTGAAATTCGAAATGGTTACCACCAACACACAAATAAAAGCGTTTTTATGCACGTGAACCATAATATCATAAACAACATTTGTTTAATAGAAATCTAAAAAATAGCCTACGTAATACGGCAGATTAGGTTGCAAGGTATTCGAAACTGTGTTTAAGTATAGTATATTCTAACATGCTTGGTATTTAAAATGACATCATTATTTTAATAGTAAATATGCAAAATGACGTCCATCTTGGATTTTACGATAAACTATAGGTCAGACAATGAACAATAAACACCAGAAATACTTGTTTCGGCCCCCACCACACAAAATCAATAAATTGAGCGATTCCGAGCCACAAATAAAAAAACGGGTTTACTTTACACCTTAAAAGCCATTTTGTTTCTTGTTCATATGAAGGTAAATTTCGCGCCCATTTTGGATTTTTCTTTCACATTTACTCGTCAGGAACGTTTAGTCGTAATCCACTATGTTACCACAAATACGTCATATTATCGTCAACATGTTTAGCAGTATACTTATAGTAACAGTAAATACATAAAAAACGGCGGATGTCTTGGATCTAAAGGTCAAATAAAGGTAATTTATTTTCCAAAGACACAAGAAAAAATCAATTAAAAATCTTGCAGAAACCATAAATTGTGCGTTTCTGTGCAACAAACTATAGAAAATGTGGGGTTTTCTTAACATTTTGGTGGCCATTTTGCGTTTTGCTAATTTGAAGGTGAAAGTCTCCAAATATAAAGCGTTATCCGACAGATTCGCATTCAGCACACACAAATTATGTAAAAACAATGCAAAAGTATACTCTAAAATCCCGAGCAACGTTTCATGTTTCAGATTTCAACCCAGGCTAAATAGACTTATTTTCATAAAAGGCTGCTATATTATTTCATTAAAAAAAATATGTATGGCATTTATGAATATAAATAACATATATTTTTAAGCATACACTTATCTGGGTTCAGAAAACCTAAGCCAGATATGGATATGTCCAATAACTATCATTTATTATGTTGTTTTTTAACGACCATGTTGACTAGTTTGTTTTGCTGTTCATTATTATTATTTTATAATAAAAACATGTTTGAGCGTATGTGGAGAGACGACTATTTACTCTACGGCAATGAGTGATTTATTATTATAACGGGAATTTAATTGTCTGTTATATGGTGTATTGGATGTGCAGATTGGTTGATCAGAACATCAACGACAGACGCTTATGTAACCCTAACCCCTAATTCCAGGTTTGGGGCTACCCCCATAAAAGCGGTCAAAATATAAAGTTAGTCCCTATTTTTTTACTGGTAACATCTCATTTCATGTTGGACATATCAAAGCTTAAAATAAAGTTAGTGGGGATAAGTAATGGGGTGCATGGTGACCGATTCTGGCCCACTGACTAATAAGTATATTGAAAACATTGCAATAGATGACCTTAAAATGACCTCTTGCGGGCAGAAAAAATGTTATTTCATTTTTTTTCAAATTTGATGATATTTGCTAAACAATTTCGGTCATTTTGGTCTGTTACACGACTAGTAAGACATGTGTTTTAAAACATAAATAAATAAATGAATGGGATCCAGGAGTCATGACCTCTAGGGGTCGAAAAATGACCTTAAGGTGACCTAAAACAAATGACACCCTATCTTTTTTTAAATCAGCATAAAATTCTGAACAAGAGAAACGTAGGTGGCAATGAGATTCCCACGGAATTACATATGACCCTACAATATAACGATCACATGTTGGGACTGCCACGCGGACATGATCAAGGATATGTTATGTTCACATGTCTCAGAAATATCAACAACAAAGCGCTTCTTCTGCTGCTCTCAATCGAGGCCTCCCAAGGGTACACCTGGCGCCGCATACCGATGCATGTCAGTGTCAAAACAGTGGGGACTCTTATTCCATGTGACACTTTACCGAATTTCTGGTAACTTAAGCTCATTTGACAGTATTGTGCATCTGTGTTTATCCAGAATCCAACAGCTAAAACGTTGTACAACCATAGTAAAAGAAACATTTCCAACGCATGGAAATCATAATGCCTACCCCCTCTACCCCCCCCCCCCCCCCGGTTTTCATTTGCCTAATTTATACTGCACGAAAGCCTGTGACGCTACGTTACGGTTAATAATGCCGTGTTGTGTGTAGTTCTGTCATTGTGATCCGGACGACAAGAGCAGGATGAGGTCCTCATGGATCATCCCGTCCGTGCTCCTGTTGATAGGACTCTCCTGTCTGCTCAGTGTCACTGGCCACAAGCCTGACAAGGCGCACACCTTGGACGGGCTTGTCAAATCCATCAGGCGAGCTGTAGAAGCCAAGCATGCCATGCTGAGCAAGAGAGGGGAGGGGAAGGAAGAGCATCCCAAACTGAGCAAGAAAGATGAGACGGAGAGGAATTCAGGTGAGATTTTCGCAGTTCAAATGAGCTGATCAGATGTAAAAGTCGATGAGAAAGTAGTAAACCATACTTAAAGCTATGTGTGTAGGTCCCTATACTGCCTTTTGGCTTGGCCACATAGTCCGTTAATGACATTTTGTTCACAGTTATTCAAAAGCTATGCACAATCAATTCATGACATTTTAACTCTGGCCTACCTTTAATATGCAATATATACGTGTTCTAGCTAAATTCAAACCCGATAAATTGTCACATAAATTGAACACATGTTATTAGTTTTGTGTGTGGTGAGTAAGCAGATAAGTTTTGGGAATTGTTTTTTACCCTGTTGCTGCGGGAACCCTATATATACGGTGTCAAGCAAATTTAAGACTAAAAAAGGCCACTGAAATCAACAATATATTTTGTGGTGGATGCTCAGTTAAAGGCCCATACCCAGGCTAATATCATTTAAAAATCGGTTATTTTATTTTGGCTTCTTAATATGACCATAACCATATTGGCTTCTTAATATGACCATGTAGCCTAAACATGTCCATAGACTAGAAATGCAAAAGTTTTTTTAATTTCTCGTATTTCTTATTTTTGTCATGGTTGTCCAAAATAAGAAATCAGGAATTTCGTCTCTGTAATACCCTGATGACATCGCAAGGCTCCGACACACTGACCGCCATGTTTTAGTGGCATGGCTCTACTGTGATCACCAGAGCGCGCTAGCTGCATATGGCATACACCCCTCTCGTCTTATCACTGTCTTTTTTACACGGGCAGCTGTGGAAAAATGACGGTCAGTGCGGCCGAGCTCCGCGCAATGTGAGTAGCTTGGTTTAGCCGGCTATCTGTATCTAGCCTAAATGGTAAATGCGCAGGACAAAGATTTTTTAATGATTTTAGCCTGGGTATGGGACTTTAACCAAATAATTACTTTTTGCAGTTGAATATTTTACATAGTTTTCGTCATTTAAAGCTGGTATTTGCGTTAGCAATTCAAGCTTCAAATGAATGAAAAATAGTTCGAAACAATTTGGCAGCATAAGAAATATTGTGTATCATTTGAGGTTGAGAATTGTGTGAGGGATCGCAGCTTCAAATAAATGAAAAAATAGCAACAATGTAATTATTCACCCTGCTCGCGATCTTCACACATCGACACGCAATTAACCCCCTGAAGACCGAACTATTTATTTTCATTTGTATCCACCACTTTAGTTGGAATTCAGATTTGTCAAATGTAAGACCAATGTTTTGAAAATCCTTCTCATTGGGGACAAAACGTGTGTTGCTTAAAATGCTCACTTGAAGCTGTGGGTCGCGATGCGAGACACAACTTCGCGTAAGTCAAAGAAAAACCTAACGGTTAAAGGGTTAAATATATCTACGCAACTACGCATCGTACCAATTGATAGGGCTGGTATAACCCTTTAAACCCTTGAAAAGTATTTGTTTAATTTGAGACCGAACATTTGCAAATCTTGATGTTTAAGCATTCATAGTCGTACTTAGCGGTGAAAGAAGGGTTATATTTGTTAGATAATAATATTGTCATTCCCTTTGAATATATTATACATCAATTTACAATTGAAAGTGAAGTGAAATTTAAAGCCAAAGGGTTATTGTGTAGACTAATAGCCGTTGGAATTTTTGCCAATTTTCATTATTGTTTCTGGAGGGACAATAATTACCATAATATGGCGGTGTGTTGACATTTGGTAAATGTCAACCTATTAACATCGGATGATTACACTAATAGCGTCCCCGGGGTAGGCTACGTGACATTTACAATATATAACATTATATGGAACTCAACTCAAAAAACGAATCCTGGTGGTTCAATGACTAAAGTGATTGCTTGTGAAACAGTAACTTTTAATGGGCTATGGCAATAGGCCTGAAATATTATTACCACCTTCATTATTGAATGAAATAGGTTTAATCTATAACATCATAATTGATGACCACCCGCTTTATAAATGAATGCAATACACGTTTACATCAACTCGATTGGAAATATGACAAAATGTCGTCTCAAATGTTATTTTTCGCTGATTTTTCTATGCTCTGACCTTGAAGTCACACTTCGATCCAGAATAATTATGTTTTGAATGGTAACACAAACTAGAGAATTATATCTACTGTAAGGGTATGTTAGGCCCTAGTATGTGTCGCAGTATGTAACAAATATGATTTTGAATTAATTTTAGTGTTGGTGGTATAGTAGGATCATACAATTAGAATCACTATGGTAGAAACACAATGGTATTGAAGGGGTTATTAACACAGGGACATGGGACCCCCTGTTGATATGAAACAGCCCTTCATCATCAAAAGAGTCATAAAGGGTGGACATGGATTTGTACACAATTGTACAGAAAGTCTCACCCACGCTATCAAACTCACGTTTTTGCACCATTTGCCAATGTTGTATCAATACACGCTGACGGCATTAAAATCCAAATATATTTTCACATTAATTCGTAGAAAATGATTTTAAAAATATCGCCGGAAATCCATCAAACCTCGTACTTTGAATCCATTATAACGATCATATCAGTTTTGGAGAAAGGCAAAATAAGCAATGGCATCCAAACTTGGTCTATTTACCGCTAATTGATCACCTTTACAAATTGTTGCCGTCAACCTGGTCAAAGCGATCAAGGTACAAGTAGGATAAGTTATGCAAGGATCACATGTGATAGCTGGCCGCGAACAAAACTCATTACGTTTCTTTTAATAATGTTAAATTATCAAAGAATAATAATAAGTGTACATATACATTTAATTCTAATAATTGTGTTTCCAGCTCTTTATTCATAAATGTTAAAGTAGGCTATATTGGAGATGCTAGGACCACAATTTTTTATGTAAAATTTCCCATCGTCCCGTGGAGTGATTACTGTGTATTGCATTAAGCATACGTTTCGTGTACAAGCACATTAATCAAATGCTCTTAATATTTATCTCACACATCGTTTCTTCACACTCGTCTACAACGCACGCACACACAGTGTTATAAAAAATGGAAGTTAGTGAAGAATGCAAAACAGCTGCTATTGCAGGACATAATATGATTAGGGGCCTATATAAGGTCAACCAGGCACAGGAAATACGACACTGATTATCAGCATTCGATCTGATTTATCAAGAATGTGTAAAAATGTAGCCATAACAGCCACTAGTCGTATCGCATCATGCTTGCTATTTGGTGGACAGACTATTCACAGGTGGGCAGGCATTGGCGACGGGCGTTTTTCTGCACAGCATATAGTGTCCGAGCTTCATTATAACGATGACAAAAAAGCTACCAGAAGATAATGTAGAATAAGATTGAATTTGTATAAATTAAAATATAAAAAAATTGTAGAAAAGCTGTATTTGGAAGTAAATTATTTGAACTAATTGACATGCACAGAACATACACTTCTAAAGTCAACACTTCAAAAAGAGACACTTCATGAAATTCAACGGAAACAAAACATCGCTTCTGGTCTCGCCCACATAACAGACAATGCTTTTGTTTTCTGCAAAGCACTTGATGAGTCACTGGTAAATTTAGAGACCCACGAAAATATGAATTGACATGGACAATAATTATATCATTATTTCAGGAAAAAAATAAAAATAAACACTTCTCTCCATGCATTGTGGCTAAACCTCTTCACTCTACAGTTAGAAACTAGTGTTTGCTCAGGAACACGTTCATATATTTCTAGATATGTATGCTCAGGAACACGTTCATATATTTCTAGATATGTATGGCAATGTTGTCGACAAATACTGTAATATGTCGGCAGCACAATTCCGAAAATCTTATCGTACAAAACAGAGAATAGAAAAAATCGGAGCTCATAGAAGAGAAGTAAAAATATCTAAAGGGAGGAAGAATGAATATAACAGTTCCGATAATAATATGCCACCCACAACATCTCTACGATCTGCTTCGGAAAACAACAAGAAAATAGGAAAGAGAGTAAAATTGACCATGGAAACTCTAACCACTGAAGAAGATCGCATGGAGTGTCATAACTCACTTCTGACGTCTATTTAAGAAAAAGAACACTACCTCAAAACTTTGATGAAGGAAGAAGGAGCTGTGTATACTGTTACGGCTTGAAATATAATGCGAGAAAAAAACGTGTTTAGAACAGGAGCTGAAACCAGTTATATTATCAAGTAGTTCAATGAGAACTGAAGGTGAAGCATAAAAGGAACCGGTGAAAATATGATGAACCACATATAATTCCTAAGCCTACACGAAATAAAAAAAATTGAAATAGTTCAAATTACCATGTTTATATATGTCTTATACATTTTCATGTTGTATTATCATGTTATTTTTAATTTACTTTCACTTATCTTGAGATACTAGTATAGCATTAATAACAATATCACCTATATGTAATTATGTACTTATGCATTGTTTTAATTATTGGTAGAATGTGGTATTAAACATCTGCAAAAAATATCAAATGAATGCCAGCCGAGAAGCCTTTGGCCCTAGTTTTTTACAATATTGACAACATGGTGAGAAAATATGCAGTCATCCGTGCCGAGCGCGGGTCCAGAGGGGGGAGCGCAGGGGGCGCACGCCCACCCCTTTTTGCGCCAAATTCTTTAAAAAGTCCCCTAAATTGGCCAAAAACATCTTGGGGCGAGCCCCCGAACCCCCTGCGCCCCCTCCTTTTTCAAATCCTGGATACGCCACTGGGTTCCTAGTTAGTACATAGGGGTAATAATGTTTACATATACAAATAAAGTAGTGCTTTTACAATGCAAACTGGTGAATAGACCCATAGATGCATTTCGTAATAAATACTTCATACCATGCTATCTTCATCCATATTTGTCAGAAAAGTGTACAAAACAATAATAAAACGAAACGTATGTTTAGTGCAATACACAGTATAATAGGAAATTTGTGGTCCTAGCATCTCCAATATAGCTACTTTACCATTTAAGAATAAAGAGCTGCAAACACAATTGTAAAAATATAACACAATTATTAGAATTAAATGTATATATACACTTATTATTATTCTTTGATAATTTACCATTATAAAAGAAACGTAATGAGTTTGTTCGCGAACAGCTATTACATGTGATCCTTGCATCACTTATCCTACTTGTACCTTGATCGCTTTGACCAGGTTGTCGACAACATTTTGTAAAGGTGACCACTACCTTGACCTAATTATCATACGAACTAGAAGCCAATTAGCGGTAAATAGACCAAGTTTGGATGCCATTGCCTATTTTGCCTTTCTCCAAAACTGATATGATCGTTATAATGGATTAAAAGTACGAGGTTTGATGGACTTCCGGCGATATTTTTAAAATCATTTTTTACGAATTAATGTGAAAATATATTTAGATTTTAATGCCGTCAGCGGGTGTTGATACAACATTGGAAAATTGTGCAAAAAGGTGAGTTTAATAGCGTGGGTGAGAATTCTGTACAATTGTGAACAAATCCATGTCCACCCTTTATGACTCGTTTGATGATGGGGGGGGGCTGTTTCACTTTACCAGGGGGTCTCATGTCCCTGTGGTTATTACCCCATATGTGCTTGAAGTGGTGCTAAAGACCTACCTCACTCTGGTGTGTAGGCTACTGGAAGACAACCTCGTGAGAAAGGATAAACCCCCATGTTGATAGTTGTTCAGACTGTCTTCTGGATCATAACGTTTTTTTAAATAAACATAATGCAACCATTTTTTACTAAATTTAGTACCAGTACCTTTTATCTTCAAATGGCCTTGGTTTGACCTTGGGTGATACGTGTGTGAATGGGCAAGCGTTGTTCATACACACAGACAAATCGAAAATAGTGTTAGTCTGTCTAGAGCATAATTGCTTCTATTTTTTTAGTCAGTGTTATTGTTTTTGTTGTTATTGTTGCAAAAAATGCAATTTACCATTTTTTTGCTAAAATGTACAGTGAGTTATTGTCCCGGTTTATAACATAATGTGTAATTGAGATAATTATAATCTATTTTTTTTTCATGTTAGTTTTATTATTTAAATGTTTAAAGGATACTAGTCAGATGTGTTTATTCAGTTATAACGCATGTAATTATAGTCATCTAGTTTGCCGAAAATGCTTTGACAAATTATTGTGTTATAAATGAATATTTGTGTTAATGTTTGGGACTGAAAGTTTTATTCCTTGTGTTGACTTTGCACTCAAATCAAGTTTTCTTTCATTCTATGCAAAATGTATGGAACAATAATGAGATTCTCTGATCGGAACTATTCAAATGGTAATAAAGTTGGTGACTTTAGATCAGATAGTGATGATTATGCATACTTGAATCACTGCAAATTCCGTGAATTTTTTTTTAAATCTATCTTCGAGGTGAACTTGTCATGAGTCATGAGCATCAGATTACTGCACATTGTATACTTTTGCGGTCTTTGGTTTTAATTCTTCTGAATTTATCATACATCAAAACCTATGTGTGACACCAAAATGATTCTTAGTCATGATCAGACAGAATATTCATGTTAGCGTGGCGGCCATCTTGGATTTCTGGACATATATATATATATATATATATATATATATACAGGCTTTGGCTTTTCAGGCGGTTCAAAGAAATACGGCCGCACTCTAGTCTCCCCAACTTCCACAAGCCCATCACAATGATCTAGGCCTAGATCTGTGAAAAATCCAGCCCAGTATCACTTGTGTGGTGGTCGCTCGGCTCACTATATGACAGGGCACTGGCCATTTCATCGTCAGATGATGTATGGATCTCAGGCCTGCAGCTCAACGAGTGACATCACAAAAAAACCGACTATTACCGAACGGTGCTCGGCAGTTTCCGGTGCGTTTTGGCTGGGCACTTCAGCTTGCCTAGTTTGACCTCAGACCGCCAGGGTTCGAATTTCGTATCCTGTGTCTGGAGGACAGTGTCATCTTAATCATCTCACCATCCTCAGGAGGTTCTCCTGGCCCAGTTTAGCCTATATGTGCACAAAGGTGGCCTAAAGCCCAATTTATTTCATTTCATTTGCCTAGTTTGAAAGCTAATTTCACCCAATAAAACTGAAAATTACCATTCCTATGCAAAACAAACAAAAGCTACATTGAATAATTATAAATAATAGTGAAATAAGAAAAAATAGTTTGGGGATCTAATAGCCTCACTTTAGAGTCATTGATTTTGATTTTTTGAATTGCTTATACCAAGAAACCTAGGTGTATGTCCCACAAAATGAATCTCTGGGTGAATTGTTTTAAAAGTTATGAGCAGACAAAGATTCTTCAAATTAGTATGACAGCCATCTCGGATTTCTGCACATTCCATTGCTTTTAAGTTTTTTTTATTTTAATTTTTTTGAATTCCTTATACCTAAAAAAATATAGATTTTTCACGAGCGTCCGGCGGCCATCTTTTTTGCTTCCTGTGACTTAAGGTCTATTTTTTTAGAAATCTACCCTGGTTCATGTTATAGCCAGATGAACCCAGTACATGTATGCAAAGGCAAACGCTCAGACTCTTTCATTGCAAGCGGCCTGCTGCAAAGTATATTGGCTCGAAACATGGCCAGGCCAGAGTTTTGTCATCGTGGTTGAGCATATAATAAAATTTTCCTAGCTGTTGAAAGGCCTGGGGTGTCCTGCACAGGTAGGTCTACTGTGCACTACAAAGAATCATTGAAGTCATTCGATTAGAGTAGCATAGCTAGGTGATAGTCCCGACATTGGGCTGCATTCTGTCAGATACTGCCAAAATGTGAAGAAAGCCGCATAAATATGGTCGAGCAATATAGTAATATGCCCGGTTGGATTAAATATTTTTCAGGGTCGCGGTTGCAGGCTTTCACAGCTAGCTCTCTTATGTAATGTACTTGTATTGTTGTTGTTGAAGGTCAAAGTCGTGTGAGTTATCGTGAATGTAACCTGGAGACGTCACAGAGAGAGAATTGTGGCTTCTTTGGAATTGACCAGTACACATGTTATTCTAGGGGTTGCTGTTGGGGTCAAAATGAAGAAGACGGTGTGCCTTGGTGTTATCACTCTATACGTAAGTAACAGTTCTACCCCATTATATATATGGTGATATGAAGGAGGGCGGTGCAATATGATGCTGGTACATAGAGCACTAGCGCCGCCTACAGCGAACTGCGGGCGGTTTGTCCAGTCGGCCACTGGCGACCCACTGACCAGAGCCATCACAGCCGAGAGGCAGTTTAACGCCATTTTATCCACTGCCATATGCATCAGCTGGTGGTCCGTCGGTGGGCTATCAGATGGGTTATCCGGGGGTCCACTGATCGATCACATGTGGCAGTGATCGCTGTAGTTAGTAGCCTAGATCACCAGTAGCCCACCGGAAAAAACGTCATGCGGCCCGCCGCATACAGCATCTAGGCACTGCCAACGTGATGGTATATTAAATAATCAGCACAATGGATTACTCTTACAATGTTATGACTTTCAATTTTTTTCTGTAAACATGATTTATTTATAAAGGATTGCAAGCAGCAATATTACCACAAGTTGCTTTCCTATTGCATACATACAGGCATACATATACATACATACATGATCATAGATACACATGATATATACAGAAAAATATTTTTATTAATAACAAATACGATATTAAACCGCAGAAAAAAATGCAGAATATGATATTAAGTTAGAATGAGTTATTAAAGATACAATGAAAAGCAAAAAAAAACAAAATTATAACGCGGAACAGCGTTTTGAGCTACTTATGTACGCTTGTAAAAGAGAAAATATGTTAAACTGTGTATTTTCAATTAGGATCATGAAGCATTTTTTAAGATGCTTAAGTATTTCTCACATTTTGATTGATACTGCAAGGTATGTGCAGGTATAAGTGATCGCATTATTTTGTTGCAGCTACGATGAGCCCCGAGTGTCTTCAGAATAATGACGAACGGCAAGAATGTGGTTATTTTGGGATTAGAAAGGAGACCTGTCTTTATGAGGGATGCTGCTGGAAGCCTAGCGGCGACCCGACCACCCCGTGGTGCTTCCATAAAATACGTAGGACTGCACACTGTGTTCATTTGAAATATTTTTGTATAAACTATGGAGACAAAAGTTTTTTTTAATTTGCAGTCATCATGAACAGGTAAGAGTCCAGCCGTTTATGAATTACCGCCCATTTAAAAACGACTGTGCGTTTTTAAAAACACTCGCAGGGCACTTCCGGCGAGTGTATATAAACACACGGGCGCTTATAAACGGTCGGCCAATATGACTGGTTAACTATACATTTTATTCCATAATATCAGGTATTTTCTCCTAATTATACCAGATTTGGTATAGTGTATAATTTGGCACAACACATGACTACTTAGTAATGAACTTGGGTAGCAGAATCTGTGAAATACGATGCTTTAATTGGTGAAAATCGCCAGAAATAGGTTTTCTGACCCCCACTTCCTTAAAGTGTTATTGCTAAAATATGTAACATTATACGTTTCCGGTACAATCTGCTAATACCATGAGGTGGTAGCTAAAAACGACCGTGCGTTTATAAACACTCGCAGTGCACTTCCAGCAAGTGTTTATAAACGGTCGGTCGATATCACTGGTTAGTTGAACATTTTATTCCATAATATCACGTATTTCCTCCTAATTATACCAGATTTGGTATAATTTATAATTTGGCACAACACATCACTACTTAGTAATGCACTTGGGAAGCAGAATCTGTGAAATACGATAGATGCTTCAATTAGTGAAAATCGCCAGAAATTAGTTTTCAGACCACTGACCCCCACCTCCTTAAATAGTGTTAAAGTGTCATCGCTAAAATATGTATATGTTTCCAGTACAATCTGCTAATACCATGAGGTGGTAGCTATAGTGCTGATCAATTTTTATACGTAATTTGTATTTTCCATGTGTCGTCGTTTTGTACACACGATTTAGTGCACAAAACAGAAATACAATCACAAAGTTTAGTCATTCGTCTCACTTCCTAGGTAAGTTACACGAAGATTTACCTTACAAAAACAACTAAAATGTAGATTATTACTGCTTCTTTATATTGCTAATTCATATGAAGTTATGCACTGTAATTCTTAATTTTATGGGGATGGTGCCATTGCTATACACATGAACAAGACCGACTGTTATGAACGCCTGGGTGTTTACAGACACTCCCCGGAAGTGCGCTGCGACTGCTTATAAATGCACGGTCGTTTTTAAATCATCTTCTTCTATCCAGTTGTCTGCTACCGGCAGAATCCTGGATATCACGCATATGTGCTATGAGTACAGAATTCCTCCTCCTCCCTGGCCAATTCAGGCAGCCCAGACAATCTGACCTGAGTGTGACCTCCACACTACAGTCAGTAAACCGTTGACGTCATAAAGAATATTCATATTGCTCGCACCCCCTCCCGTTCGTACAGCTGTAAGGCGCACCTGTTGTCGAGGTCAGACCAGTGGTCTGACTGTCTGACCTGATAAAGAGCAAGGTGTTTTTAATGGCGGCCATTTATAAACGGCTGGACCCGTACCTGGTAACTGTCTTCGTTAGTTATTTTTGCTTCTCTATGTTATGGGTCTACGGGCACTATAAATATTTTAATTCGTTCACTGCGGGATCGACTTTAGACGTCGGAATCTGGTGTCTATAGACGTGGACGTCATATTCTGACGTCAAAAGACGGTCCCCTCGCTGAAAAGGTTAATGAAGATACCTCGCTTATTCTAGAAATCAAGGGTACACTATACGGCACAATCTCTCTTCTGGGACACTCACTGTATTTATTTATCGAGCATCTAGAATAACCAATGGTTTATCTTCTCAAGCTACTGTGGTGCTTTAATAAAATACACGACGGTTAAATATTAAACTTAAAGCTGCATAACCATGATAACTGTTTTGTTTATTTCGATTAAAATAACCTAAAACGTACAAAACAATCATTGCTATTGTTTTAAAGGCCTTATAAATGCACCAAAACTGGGTAAATGTAGCAGAATTAGTTCACCATGCGGTACACCATCAAGTATTATTAAATAGTGATTCGGTGTGTGTACAATATTCATGTAATAGCGGTAAGGTTATGGGCCGATATAATGTTACATTGGCCAGCACGAAACCACCCCCTTAATAGCAAACACATACGTTTAACTGACTCGGCATAATGTTGGGCCAATACAGGAGACGATGGGCGGAATTATTCTGCCATTGGATCAATGCCTGGTGTTAGCTGAGATACTGTGTTAGATGTCGGATACTGGGTCAAATCGGTTACTATAAATCCTGACGTTTTTAAATATTATTTTATTTTACCGCATAGCGCGATGTATATCACTGCATGTGATAATCTACGATAAAATAAAATAAAATAAAGTCTGATATTGTCTAGTAGCATTTTGACTATATTTTGAAATTTCCATGAGATACCTAAGAAAAAAATGCAAATGTTTTTCAAGAAAATCACGAAAGTCCAAAGAGCGAAAACGATGATTTACATCACTGAATTTGATGGTTATTCCGAGTATAATTTCTCACGGTCTTGGGAGAGCGTCTTAATGGCGGGCCAAAGGTTCTAATGCTGGCCCACACTTAAAAGCACCATACTGAAATAGAGTTCTATTTTTCAAGTGAGTGACATTCTCTATACCGGTACCGATATTAAACATGACATTACATGCAGATATCATCCATATCACACAAAGTAATAACTTCTAGATATGTCTAACTGATATGAGACAATACACGTTGTACTGTGAAATGTATCTATGATCACTTAAAAAATAACAATAATTTTAAAAGTCTTTCTCTCTTTTTTCTATGATGACCGTTATCTGCCACTTGGTACTTTTAATGTCCTGATTATATAGACAGTATGTCTTACTCCGCTGTGAGCAGGTTTGTTTTGGTGGGGCAACAATATTGAAAAACAACAAACTTAAATCCTTAATAACTCAGTAACCGGAGCCGTTTAATTTAAAGAAATAAAACACCATTCTCCATGGATTAATCGTTTGAATGAAATAAACAAAACAGTTATGCAGCTTTAAACATTCCAGGCATGTATTAAACACTAAGTATAATTTAGCAGCATCTGATGAAGGCAAAAATACATTCTGGGGGGGGGGGGGACGGGGCTGCTCCCCATAAAGCTGGCGTCCCATCCGTGAAGGTGAAAACACGTTATTAGGGTTGTTTGTCGTGAAAAACGCGCGTAACATGCGTTACGCATTCAGGGGATCAAAATGACCTAAAACCTCCAATAAGGGGTATTTTCAAAGAGAGGAATGTTTTGAAATACAGAATTAGGGGTCATTTGTTCAACGTTCACTCAATGGCAAGTAAAAAAGGCCTTTTATCAAGTGAGCTTGCAGTGTTTCGGGGTCATTTTTTTCAATTTTACTTGCAGTGTTTAGGGGTGGTTTGCAAATCTCATCTTCACGGATAGGACGCCAGCTTTATAGGGAAATACGTATTAACACTAAGTATACTTCAGAAGCATCCGAAGGATTGAAGCAAAAGTATCTATTAACACTAAGTATATCTTAGAAGCATCTGAAGGATGAAGGTTTTTATTTCACCTTTTTCCTTTAGATGCTTCTAAAATATACTTAGTGCTAATATTTACTTTTACCCTCATCCTCCAGATGCTTCTAAACTATACTTAATGCTACCTACCCGAAATACGTTGCCAGCTATTTTTTTCTAATAAAACTAGAGAACGTCTCAATCAGGTATATAAACATGATCTCTCCCCTTTTCCAACCACTGTCTAATAGAAATAGATGCATGACTAGAGCACAATCAATAGCATGCAGTCTATGGTTTGGTGTTTTATTATACATGTTATAAGGTCTTGACTATCTAGGTGTGTAACGTTATTTCTTGTTTATTTATCATCAAGGTTTACCTGTTTATGAGGGAGAGTGTGGTGTTCCCACCGCAAATCCCAATGTCGCCTCCCGTATAGTCAATGGTATCGAGGCAGTGCGACACTCGTGGCCTTGGATTGTCAGTCTACAGATCTCAGGAAATTACTACTCAGGACATTTCTGTGGGGGAAGCCTTATCAACAACCAATGGATACTCTCGGCTGCTCATTGTGAAATGTAAGTAGGCCTATATTTAGCGTACAGCAAGAATAAAATAAGCAGGACATATTTACGGAGCCCCTAAAGGGACACATGTGGTGAAGAAAATACAATTAAATCCATATTGACCCAATATTAATTTAATGTGGAGCTGGCATTACAGATGGTGTGCACAGTATAGTTTGTTAGTGCTCATGGAATGTCTGTGAGTCAACCTCATCTGCTCATAAACAACCCAGTAAAAATAAAACATTTGTATAACATTTTGTACAATGTTGGACCAACGTCGAAGTTGGGAATCGATATAATATGCCTGTTGTCACCGATATACATGTACCATGTTTATTACCGATAGGTCTATACTATATTTGTTAATTATGATGTCAAAACAATTAAATGATTACCAAGTCGCACGAGGTAGTGACCCAACGCTGTTTGCGTGTAGGCCACAGTCACAGATAATAGGTCAACATAAAATAAAGTTACTTTATTATTTACCGTGTTTGGTACAATAATGCAAGAAAACGTAGCAGTAAATATGTTATATGTTTAGTTTGCAATACGAAGTTATAATTCTACGCCAGCTATTAACCCTTTAACCGCCGGTGCCGCATATATTCGTGCTTTCATTTTTTATTAGCACATTAAGTACCACCTTTTAAACATGTTAAAGATAAAATGTGACATCAATCAGTAATTTTTGAAAACAGTTGACCTCCATTTTGTCAAATCTGAATAATTTTCACTCACTTGAAGTTGTGGATCGCGTAAGCGAGACACAACTTCAAGCAGGTGAAAATTCAGATTGAATAATTTGGCGGTTAAAGAGTTAATGTATTGTTCAGTTTTGAATTTTATTCGATTTTCACTTAGGCCTAATATATATTTAGTTGTGATTAGTAACAACAGTGGAAGTGGGTTTATATTGTGTTAAATCCAATTGAATATTCTGATGTCTGAAAACCAAGCACATAATTAGTATTGTTTATTTGGGAGGCGCCAAACAGAAACTTTTTGTTATTTTGTTTGCAAAGATGGATGGACATCAAGCTATTGGGGCATATGCTGTTTTATAGCTTCAGCTCTCTACTACCAATAAAAATATGTTTGTACCTGAATAATTACTAATGTCTGAGTCATTTAATATTTCTGTCATTGATGATACATGTGAATATTGATGATACATCATTGGTGATACATGTGAATATTCTGGCATTAGTGCTACATATGAATATCGTTGATTACCTCGGCAGACTTTGGTTACAGGGGTGAAGCTGTCGCAGTGGTGGGTAACCATCAACTCTATGAAAATGATGTTACTGAGGTGACTCACGAAATTGAAGTGCAAATCACACATCCTGACTATGACCCATCGTAAGTTACCATCGTTATCATATCTCAGTAAACACAAAATATTTGTATAACATGTGTACATCGCAGATGGTTGTCCAACATTAAGCCCTATTTTGGATTAATGTTGAACCACCATCTACGACGCTGGCCCAACATCAATCCAACATTGGTTCAACGTTTCTTGTTTGCTAGGCCGCTACTTTTACCTTTTCAAACACAGTAGGCTCTATTGCTGTAACTGTAGGATCCTGACTTCGTTCAGTTAAGGTGGCAGTCATCCCCGGCTTCCCGGACGCGGGAGGTTGTGGACGACCGCCTCGTTTCCGTACCTTGGTGACGGGTGCACACAATTGCAGCCGGGCGGCTTTGGTACTTTTTCCCGCACTTCAGGCGTTACACTCGGCGACTTGGGACGTGCCGTAGTTCGCTCTCGCTAAGTCAGATAGGACGTGCCGTGCGCGGAGGTTGTGCTTTGTTGTTGCCAAATGTCAAACGAATAAACATGACAAGTGGAGAAATAGTTTTATGCTTTGTTTGGAACCGTCGACTCGACGGGGAAGGAAGTTTGAGTTTAAATGGTGAGATCGAGCAGATTCCCTCGTCGGCCATTGTGACCCCACACTAGAGGCTCCGACGGTCACTTACAGGTACTCTCGGCGCGAGGGGCTCCCCATTCCACCATATAACCACCACAAACACTTACCACAAATAATAGTTATCCAAAAAACCATATTATAGTTTTTAGGTCTCAATCTAACGAGTTCAAAATAGGGCGTACATCAGGCAAAACTAGGTCACGGTGCCAAAAATGGTCGACTATCGGCAGTTATTTTTTGATAATTATGCTTAATATCTGGAAAACCGCGCCAAACCGTAGCTAGACCATTAGGCCTATACGATAGAACAGATACGCTGGGTCAGGAAGGGATATGTCCTGAAAATGTTCAACTTGATAAAATTCGAAATGGCTGATTGCGGCCCTTATTGACATTAATATGCATAATATCTGGAAAACCATTAGTATAAAACAAAATGTGCGGCTTCATGTAAGAATGCACCCTGAAAAACATTCACTTGATTAAATTCAAAATGACCAACTTTCGGCCATTATTTATTTGTCATCTGCAAAAAATGGAAATTATGTCAAGAAATCTAATGATGTTCGATTTTAAACGACGATTGGAAGAGACCTAATTCCGTCGCGGACGGGCCTTGTTATTATGTTTATGCATTCCTTAGTTATATCATATTCTATAGCTAGTTTCTACGCTTTCCAGAGTGTATTTTACTTGCTACCATTTAAAATAATGTCGGTCCACTGTCTGCGACAATGGCCCAAAATTAAACCAACATAGATAGCGTCAACGTATTGTGTCTCGTTGGTAATGATTTATAGATGTCCACAGATGTCACTGTACATCAATATCATATACAGTAGAACCTGCTTATGAGCAGCCAACTTCCTATGGAAGGCCACTTAGTAATTCCCCAAAATGGCATTTTGAATACAAATGAACCTCCTATCAGCCACATGTGTGAGCAGCCACATGTGTCGCCTGGGTGGTTGCTCATTTTTCGTGCTAAATAACATAGGACACTTTCGTGAAACCACTCTCTGGAGAAGTATATAAATGTATACATTAATTTCGGGAAATTTGCACTCTCGATTACTTCATCAGTGCCACTGCCTAAACGTAACCCTCTAAACCCTCACGGTGGATCAAGGAAAGAATCATTTTGCATCCCGAAAAAATGACTTAATTTCCTGCATCTAGGGGATTTAGAACGACAATTTTCATAGAACTGTTTTAATATAATAACGATAGGCCTATAGTTTTTGCAAGTGTCACCCAATTCAAGTCATTTTCATCCACTACAAGTCGAGAATTGCGACAGCAATTAATGGCTTCTAGTGGATGAAGATGACAATGATAAATTCAGGATTGAAGGGGTTATTACAGGGAACTTTTACCTAAATTTTGAAGCCTCCATACTTTACCAAGGATAATTGTTCACATGTCCCGAAGATATCAGCAACGATAACATCCGTTTGCCAGCAAACCTTGGCGTTCTCCATGTAAAAGCGAGATCCCGATTGGGTGCCCCCCTGCCATCAAATTATATGTTGGCGCCTTCAGTGTCAAACCAAGGCGACTCAGTTTCGATTGGGTGCCCCCCTGCCATCAAATTCTATCTTGGCGCCTTCAGTGTCAAACCAAAGCGACTCAGTTTCAGTTTAATTTTTTGGGTGTGTGACAGAGTATAGTTTTTACATGAATAACTATATTATATGACGTTTTCAGGGCCAAAAGGGTTGAAAATTTGCACGTGGCTTAAGATCTTGTAATTAAAGTAGCAACACAACTTGACAACACGATTTTTAAAATATTGATGGCATATCAGCGTTATGGTAATTAGGCATATGCGTTGTGTTGTATTATTCAGTGTTAACTAGGCAACCTTGCATTGTGGATTAATTGTGCAAATGTCCAAGTGCTAACGTTACTATCATAGTTTTCGTCATCAACAAACAGTATTTTACCAACACAGTGTGCGTCTATGAAGAGAACTTTGCTCTTGCACAAGTTTATTCTTAATCGGCGCAAAAAGCCCCAGTTGTTGCACCTACGATGTATTGTGAACATGTGTTTGTTAATAGGATCATTGACAATGACATAATGTTGATAAAGCTGAGCACTCCCGTGGATTTTAATGACGCTGTGTCTCCAGTGTGTCTGCCGACATCAGGAAGTAACATCACCAGTGGCAAAAGGTGCTACGACGTGGGCTGGGGGAACACCGAACGTAAGTACATCACTTAAGGGAGAGCTTCAAAGTTAGACATGTGCGAAAAGTTAAAATCGCCAACTACAATGCAAAAATCAATGTTTCGCCTACTTTACAACGAATAATTATGAACAGTGTGCATGAGGGAGCACCATTCTACAATGGACACACCAGAGTAGGCCTGCAGCTGCTGAGCTATGATTAGGCCTACCCATCTTTCCGCCGCAAGGCTCCGCTTCTCCCGAGGTCGCAGACGGAGGTCTGCGGCCTCGGGAGAAGCTGAGCCTTGCGGTGGGAAGATGTGATTACCAGCTAACTATGTTATTTCTATGGGAATTGGCAGCACTGTAAATGTATTGCACACCGTGTTTTAAAACCACGCTTTTTATTGTACTTAGCCTCCATATTACCAAGAAATCTATAGATTCCTTGCTATTACATATTGATGGATTTAGTGAATGATTTAATGTGGGATCAAAAGCCGTAACTACTTACTTTTCAAAAGAAAAGTTTGACGTTGCAGACAGACAGTTTATTTGGCAAACAAAATATAATACAGAATAATATAAATTTGTGGCATTTGCCAGGATGGCTCTCACTAAGACCACGTAGTATATAGTCGCTATGCGTGAGAACCATCTGAAAAAAAACTTAGTTGTTGTAATAATAAGAATAAATACAAAAATACACTTTTATAGATAACATTGACGAAATGTGACAAAAATATATATCAGTGATAATATTTTTGCAGAAACAATTTCCTAACAGCAGTAATAACAATAGTATGTATAATAGGCCTAGTACCTTTTTAATAAATATTAAACCTTCGTACGACATCTGTATAAGCAATACGGTGATGTGAATGTGATGATACATCAATGTTATCAACCTGCAACAATTTTATTTCATGTTCCCATGTCTTTGTTGCTAATGTAAATGAAATGAAATGAATCGGGCTTTAGGCCACCTTTGTGCACATATAGGCTAAACTGGGCCAGGAGAACCTCCTGAGGATGGTGAGATGATTGAGATGACACTGCCCTCCAGACACAGGATTCGAAAATTCGAGCCCTGGCGGTCTGAGGCCGAGCACGCTACCTCTCGGTCACGGAGGCTCCCCACAATACTGACTTTCACACGTGGATGGGGAAGAAACATTTGTGTTTCTTTCAAACCGCCGGGACCGGAAACCGAACCCCGAACTCTGGCGTGAAAGGCAGCGGTGCTAACCACTACCCTAGGCACCCCGCCCTGTTGCTAATGTACATGTCACCGAAATAAACAATATTTATCTATGTGTTCACCAGATGGGGGTGAAGCTCCAGAGACTTTACAACAGGTGGCGGTACCCCTGCTGAGCAAAGAAGAATGTCAGGAGCTCTATACACAGATTGTGGAAGAGGATATCTATGTGAGCTACGGACTGGACTACACCACGGCCATAACAGACAACATGGTGTGTGCCGGATACCCCGAAGGCGGAAGAGGAGCTTGCCATGTATGTATCCCGAAAAAAAACACATTCTCCGCTGAGGAGAACAACAATCCAGAGCTCTGCTAATCTTAGGTTAACAGGTTAACCCTTTAACCGCCAAATTATTCAATCTGAATTTTCACTCACTTGAAGTTGTGTCTCGCTGACGCGATCCACAACTTCAAGTGAGTGAAAATTATTCAGATTTGTCATAAATAGAGGTCAACTCTTTTTAAATCTTGCTGGTTGATGTCACATATTATCTTTAGCATACATGTATTTAAAATGTGGTACTTAATGTGCTAAGAAAAAATGAAAACCCGAATATATGCGACACCGGCGGTTAAAGGTGTTGAAACCGGCCCTTATCCTGCCGGGACCGTATATCCGTTTTCAAGCAAATTTCAGACCAATAAATGCAACTCGATTTGCTAAAATGTTTTGCGGTAGATGCTTAGTTAATCTTATAATTACATTATGAAGATGTATATTTTATATTTTTTCATTATTATAATTATTATTCGTCATTTGGAGCTGGAAATTGCGCTAGCAATTCACGCTTCAAATGAATGAAAATTATTCTGAAGCAAATCGGAAGGATATAAGGGTTAACCCTTAGCGCGAGCTGGAATATTTTTATATAAGCAGAGAGATCAAAGTGTTTTTTTTTTCAATTTTAAATCATCATGAAGTCCGCTTCATTCCAATATGTAGGGGAGACCGGGGCTAACTGGGACACTTTTATCATTTATCGCCATGGAGCAGAAGATAATAAAGTTAGAGATTCAAAACAATTATTCAACCTATGTTTGATATTTCGTATTGTCACAAGGGCCTTTAATAAATGACAACTAAAACCTACAAGGATTTGGAAAATTTTTAAGAAAAAAAATAGTGTCCCAGTTTGCCCCGTATACGGGGCTAAGTAGGACAAGGCCAGGGGCTAACTGGGACAGCAATTTCTTATCTATAGAGATTAAACAAGGTATACTGCATCCAATGATGATTCCAAATAGTTGGAAGGGGGTGAGCTATAAATAAACATATATATGTCTTTTAAGCACAAAAATTTAAACTGCAACAAAATAATGCAGAAAATAACAGCTGAACCCCGATGGACTATAGGCCTAATGTGTTGATACTAATTAAGTAACAACCACACTCCAATACATACAATCTAAAGTAGGCCTAAAACTGTTAATTGAGTTGGGCAAACATATATTATGGTCTAATGTCAGTACCCACAGGGGTTAAGTGGGACACAATGTTCTATTACAACTGGGGCTAACTGGGACACACAGGGGTTTACTGGGACTGTCCCAGTTAGCCCCGCCAGAATTGTCCCAGTAATTAGCCCCGGGTTGTCCTCCCACGAAAAATATGACCTGGCATGTGGCTATGATACAGCATCGAGCATCTAATAATTGTAAATTAGGCAGTAAATATGAGTATTTTCAGTGATATCTTCTAGTATAATACAACTATAGTAGTTTAAGTTTTATAAGATTCGTAATTGAGACGTGAAAAATTACTTGAGAGACAGAAAAATACATTAATTTTAGTCTTACCTGCTCACACAGATCTGCTAGTTCCACTGCGATTGTGGTTCAAGTGGAGGGGGGTTTCCCTCCTTTTTAAAAAACGAGGCCACTGATATTGTCATATCATGGAATTCCCTGTTAGAGGCCTGTCCCAGTTAGCCCCGTGTCCCAGTTAGCCCCGGTCTCCCCTACCTATGTTCTGGGTCTACAGCCATTATAAATATATTACTGTTTCAGTGCGGGGATCGACCTCAGACGTCATAATCTCCATTTATAAATGTCATCGGATTATGACGTGTAAAGTCGGTGTCAGCGCTGAAAGGGTTAAAAATGCATTTATTTATTTTCCACCTCAAAGCCTGTGATGTTGCACAAGGAGTATAATACCATAGATTTGTGTATGGGTGTTATAGGCTACACTATTATCCGTTGGAATCATTCCATGTTGTTGCACTAATTATCTGTGGTCGTTTGATAAGTGATTATGCATGCCATCCGATACCTTACACATATTACTCAATTCAAACTAAAGCTTCATCTAACACCTTTGTCTTCAGGGAGATTCTGGAGGCCCCCTCAACTGTTACAACGAGGAGGAAGAGAAATGGGAGCTGGAAGGAACCGTGTCGTGGGGGGCGCATTGTGCGGGGGAGAGCTCTCCAGGAGTTCACGCCAAAGTCTCAAACTATATCACATGGATAGAAGACACAATCAACGATTACGACATGAGAAGAAAGTGAACAAAATGGCCTCCACATGCATAAACCGTGACGTCACCGATGCACGTGCACTTCATATACTGCCAGCCAAGCACAAGGAGGCAACCCGGTTTATAATCCATTTAAATCATATGCGTTCATTAAAAAGGATATAAAGACATTCGCATCATTTTTGTCATGAGACATAACAACATGGATGTAGTTGTGTCAAACTGTTAATTTATTAATTCACACTCTGTCGGCAACAATGGAAGAACTTTAAATGCGCTGTGTATTAGCTTCTAGTCTACTTGATACTTTGACTGTTTAGCCTAGAGTTACTAGTTTGTATGAGTTATGCCCAATAAAATTGTATTTTTTAAATAGTCATCAAATATTTACTTATTTATTCAAACATAACAATAAGAAAATGTAAGTAACACTATGAATAATGTAGTATGTTTTTCAAACAATTTAATCTGATGTGAGCTTATCGGCCCCACCTAAACTTGTCTTTATATTTAAAAATAATTCATTCGTGCCATTTGCCAGTGGGTCAAATTTTGTCAATTCCTTGCTTTCTTAAATTTGTCAAAATTCACACTTTCCTCAATTTGTTTTTTTAAATCCTCACTTTTCTAACTTTTTTCAAAATGCTCACTTTTGCCATAAATTCCTGTATCTGTATCCATGAATTGACATACATATCAATGAAATATGTCGAAACATTTTAGAGATAGGAGGAATTCAAAGACTGAATTATACAGTAAAAGTACACCACTCCAGTAGAGCAGAATAAACGTAATGTGTGCTTATTAGATTTAAAACAAGCAAAATTATTCAACTGGTGCCAGCCTCCTATACGGAGGTGGATGTTGGGATGAGAATCAGCTAAGGTGCTAACACTGCCCTCGAGAAACGCTATTTTTTCGAAAAAAAAAAGTTGTTTTTCGACAACTTATAAAAGATTTTGTGTCTTTGAAACCATTGTGTCGATTTATGTGCTTCTCTTTTTAAATCAAGAACACATCATGGAATCACTGTTTCTAGAAAAAAGATGTCAGGATAGTCGCCGCCGGTCATTTTGTAGTCACCGGGCCTAACTGGGCGTGTCATAGCCAAACACAGTTATTTCAAATGTATTCATGTCTTAGCAGTATATGACCATTTTTAACGTTATATTGTGGTTCTCCTGGGGCAGTTTAGCCTACAATGTGCACAAAGGTGGCCTAAAACCCCATTCATGTCATTTCGTTTCGTTATTAAATTAACATTACGCTCAAATGAAAGCAACTTCTTACTTCTACCACCACGCATTGGCCATCGTCATTATAATGTCATATTTGGATTGCACCTGTGAAATAAACACTTTCAGGGCTTAGGTGAAAACACACAATCATGTCAAATGTCCCATAAATCAATCAAGTCAAGTAACAGAGCAGTGCAATACTTCTAGTTGCTTAGGCCTATTATTATGTTCTTGGATAGAAGTATGTATTACTTGCCGTGGTACTGCTTACTTAGATTTAAAAATATTTTTTGCTCGTGTTTTTTTTTACTTTCTGTCTGGTGGTGTCAGTGTATGTACTGTATGGTTTTGCATAGTTAACTTTTTTTTATTTTATGTAAGTAACATTTGATATCAATTAAGTTCTATATAATATTATGTGACTGTCAGAGGAATAGTTTATGTGTAGGTTTATTAGTTTTATTACTATCAGAAATAGTTTATCAGTCAAAATAACACCAAAACAAGGTATTACACTAGCTGGCTCCTATTTTCTTTTTGAATCACATTTTGCTACTTTGAACTTGACCTTTTGACCTTGCTGAGGACCTTGAATTACCACACTAATATCAGAAAAAAAGTTTCCAGCCAAAATTTAATTACACATTTGCGCATAAATTTGACCTTCAAATGGACCTTTTTGACCTTGAATATAAGCTTCAATGATCATAATATTACCAGAAATAGTTTCCAACATCAAAACCTATCAACAATGGGTATTACACATGCTCCTGGCTATATTTGATGCAAAATCGTATATAAAATTGTACTCTGCAAATCGAGTGGCGTCCATCTTGGATTCATGTAAATTAGGTATCCTTCAACCGATTGGATTTAGCAGATTTTCTATTGATGATTTCTGAGTCGATTGGTGAAAAAAAACTTATGCAATTTGTGGTTGGTCTTTTCATATTTTTATTGAACTAAGGTGGACAGCTGGCGTCTAGTGTTCAATGTGTTAATTGACTGAACGCTCTCAGTAAAGTGTTTTAGATATTGGACATGGCGATATAGACTTATAAAGTTATATGGGCTTGCATTATATAAATAGACAATTTAATAAAATCATCTTAAAGCTAGACAGAACATTCTCCCTGGAATCAACATGTGTTAAATGGGAGGTTGACTTCAAAGGGTGTTTTGGAAAATGTTCCCCCACTTATATTTTTGTAGACTTTTTTCTGGAATCCCTGAATGTTTTCTGAATAATTTGCCATAAAAAATAATTATGTTGCAATGTGTTCCAGGTTGGATCATTTTTGAGCGTACATTGACTGGACTATAATGTAAAAAAGACCACAAGGATTTACAGTATATCTTAAATGTTTTAAATACAACTGTAGGCCTATACGTTTAATACCTAATTGCTATATCCACGAAAGGTTGATTTGTAATACACGACAGACTTTGGACGGAATCTCTTTGGTCCCAATGAGGGTCATTACCGTACATACGATCTAAATATAGGCATAACATGAAATTATTAACGTTACCGGTATAAAAATAGCCTGGTTATAAAAGCAACAGGCCTATGGATAATAAATTGGGATTTAACATCAGACCGGTCTTTGGTCTGCGTCTCATGTTCGCTGACTAGACTTTTGTGATGTCCCGGCAGAGGTGAGGCTCAGGTCCGACACAAAAACATTTGTATAACACGTACGTACGGTATCATAATATTATTATCTGCAGTCCGCAATATTAGCGTTCTTGATATAATTACAATTTATGTTTTGATACATTTTCGTATTTTTAGCCGCATCTCCATCCACGCGATACCTAACTTTAAAGGGACCCCTTGGGATGAGACATTTTCAATGTTGTCAAATTTTGAAAATTTAATTTATATGAAGCTATATAGCCTACTGATCTCAACTGAAAATACGAAAAAGTCAAAAAAACAATTTTAAAGCACAGAAAAAGAGTGAAATAGTTGTATTTCCAGGTCGTATATTGCTATGTAAACAAAACAGGTCAGCAATATTCAGCACTTTACATCACATATTCCCACGTATCAGACGGTAAGATCAGAGCAGTCGTCGCTAATTGGTGTCTTATAATCAGGACACGGGAGGACACACCTGCAGCACTGATTGTCTACCCAACGCTGGGCCGATGCCAACAGCATGTGGCCCAGTGCTGTGAAAACATTCAATCGTCCTACAGGTATACAATTAGTTTGTTTGGGTTACTTCTGGTTTCATAGAAATGTTGAGCAATAATATTTGTAAAAATATGAAAATTCTGAAAAAAATTTAACAGGATCCGTGGGATATACTACTTCAGTACGGAATTAAAAAACGAAAATTGATGTCATCCTAAGGAGCTGCTTTAAAGTTATTATATTCTGAACGACCGTCTTTATATCCATCTATACCCCCCCCCCCCCCGACGTATGCAGCGTTTTGTCAGAAACATCATTTATGCTACTGTATTTAAGGGTGGCCTGCGTGGAAGTGGAAATATTTATTATATCAGCTTAATTTTGCTTTAATTGCATTGTTTGTGACCCTCTGAAAAAGTGCTGACAAATTTGTTATCTCCCTCCTTTCATGGTATGTTGTATAATACTTTAATATCTGCTATTGAGTGCACAAGCGTAAAGTAGTCGTGCAGCTGGTGAAGCTAAATTTCGTTTTAATGCTCATCGATGCACATGGATAAAAATATGTCTATCTGCTAGTAAACTTCCATCTCTTTCCAGCTTTACCTGCAGTGGAGATGCTACTGGCTGTATGTAGTGCATGCTTGAAACTGTGTGATATGACATACATATCAATGAAATATGTCGAAACATTTTAGAGATATGAGGAATTCAAAGACTGAATTATACAGTAAATATACCGTCTCTTGCGACCCCCGTAGCTTAGTCGGTAGGTGTAGTTTGTTAAGCTAGAAACGGCAAATTCCGGTTATACAAACAAAAATCACCAGTTAATGTCTGGGAATAGGATGCATCATCTCTATAAATCACATTGTAATAAAATTGTTAATAATCATATACAAATAAAAGCATCATCTAATCATCAGTATTGGCTTTCAAAGTATCAAGGCATTAATTAAAAAATAGTCATTATTATAGATATAATATTGTATATTATTTAAAAATACAATACCGCATGCACTGGAACTTTAGTGAAGGTGTACTGAATTAAAAACACAGTCGTGACCTATAATAATATTGTCTTATTTGAAAAAAATAAAAACAAAAACTCAAGTCATTTCTGTTTATTTGAAACGACGCTTAATAACAGATCCAAGTTCAACACACAACAATTTAAGACAAGTCATGTAGCTTTTAACATGTTAAAATACAAGTATACGATTTTTCCACACAAAAGGCTCATATCTCAAATAGTGTCGATTTATTACTGTGCCAAAAAGCGCTCTCGTCAGTTGTATTCGTAGGGAAAAATCGCAATATAATATTTTGACAAATTAATCATCATGATTGACGTGGTGTGGCCATCAAAAGGAGCATGTCTTAGTTTCTCCATCACGACTCCCCACATCGGCATCTTTATAAGCTGACTGCAACGAGACCCGGCAGCACTCTTATCACGAGTGACGATAACAAGTGGCAACACACAACTGTCTCTCATGCAGTTTACATACGTTATCCCCGTACACTTAATTCTCAAGTAGTCTTTTGAATTATTAATATCTACGATACTAAAAGATTACTATTGAGATGGCTGTTCAAGCGCCATACATTTCTGGATAAACTGTAATAGATATGCAACAATTGTATATGTTAACCACTGGGCAGACGACGTCGCAACAAAGTCGTGTGCCCAGTATGTAGCTTCTAGGCTGAGCATCCATTTGAAAACTCCCAGCACCGTTTTCTCATTGTGGATATGTCTTGTTTAGAAATAGCCTTCATATGAATGTACATCGTGACCTACGTGACGTAACTAAGAAGCTGTTTAGGCGTATATTTTGAAACGAGATTGAACATATCCCAACATCCATTACTACCATCGGGCATACGACGTGGTTACGACGCTGAATCAACGTCGTTGACGTTGATTCAACGTCGCAACAACGTCGTGTGCCCAGTGGGATAAACAGATCTCCACTTAGTGTGTTGGCTCTAGTGACGTTTTTTTCAACTATAACACAAGTAATGTGCCAAGTGCGACTGCATCAAGTTGACACACCGCCGAGCAACGTTGAAATCGAGTGGTTTACAACACCTTAGTCACTAGCCGTTAGGTAGGTTTGTTAACGTTAGGCTGACGTTAGTAGCATACATACATACGTGTGTATATTTGATACAAGATATAAAACGTGATCCCTTACATAAAATGATAATACACAACTATAATAACCAAGTATTTTAAACGAACGTGTGCAGTGTTTCTGTTGATTTTGTAGTTTTTTACCGAAGACATGGCGGAACTAAGCATAGGTAGACATACGAGCTTAGTTAACAATGTATGGATAACAGTTTGCAATGACTAAGAGTGATATAATAGAGAATAAATGCGAGACATTTGATGACAGTGTGACAAAAATATGAAAGCTTGTAACATAAAATACCGGACGGTTAGCTTTATGTAGCGCACTGGTCACCAAGCAGTGACTTACAGATAGCATAAGAAACTAGGCATTTTAATAAACAGGTATAGCTTAGAGTATTCATACATTTGTTCAGTGATTCAGGTGACTGAAAATACGAGGCGACATCATGTAATATTTCTTCTCTATATATCACAAAATTTGAATTCGAAACCATCATAAATGTCTTGGTCAGCTCCTTCCGCTTCATTTGAATATTTATGTCATGCGTCTACGGCCATTAGAAATATTTTAATTCTTTCAGTGCGGGAATCATCTATATACGGCGGAATCTGATGTCTGCAAACGTCAGATTCTGACGTATAAAGATGGTCCTCGTACTGTAAAAGTTAAGGTGTGGTTCCCGGTAGCGAGCCACAGCTTGAAGTGACCATTCTAAGGGAGACGGTATATATATAAGAGTGGAGTGGCATCAACTAATGCAGTATAAATGACAAGGTGTGGTAGTGATTAATACGACTAGATATAATAACGCATCACATGGAGCGAGCATGGCAATATAACAAAGTACACACAAAAACTCACAACTATACTATAAATACAAAAATGCCACAAAAGATCACGCACAATCATTGTACACCGTTCAATAATCTGTCAATTTGATCAACAAAGACATTTAAACAGAAATTCCGAAGCTTCAATTGAATATCTGCATGCTTCATCTTGGCAAGGTTATGTATAAATGATAGAGTTTATATTTCAATCCCACAAATGCCACAAGAGATCAAGCGCAATCATTTTACACTGCTCAATTATCATCTGGTGTCAGAGACCGTAATCAACCTAACAGTCAATTTCATCAACAAAGACATTTAAACAGAAATTTTGTAGCCTCAATAGGATATCTGCATGCTACATCTTGGCGAGTTTATGTATACATTATAAGTTTATATTTCAATTCCACTTGGATGATTACCTACGTGGAAAAAAATCAAGATAATTTGATATTTCTAGATTACTGAAAGAGATTATTCAAGTCATTCATTCCACTATCAAGTTGCAAATCGCAGCACCATGGTCAGAATACGAATTTCACAACATGTATTTATCAATAGAATTATTTGGGACCTAATATCTCAATAGTGCGATGTGTATAAATATTGCACATATTTCCAAACGCGCCAAATGTAGTAGAGGGGACAGTGATACAGCGATCTAGATTGACGTGAACGCCTCGTGGCAAATCAGTAGGCTTAATAATAATAATAAATAAATAACAAAAAGTAGAACACACATTATAACATTAACAATAGTATAAGTGATTGGTTTGCTGAATAAAAGATTATATTAAAAACAGCTCACTAGTCATTAATAATACACAGATGCTTTCCGAATACTGTAAATCTGGTAATTTTCGCAAGGTTTTAATTTTCAAGAATTTCACGAGGAGGATAAAATCGCGAATTGAAGAATCTACCGAAAATTCTTAATATAGTAGCGCTACTAAATACAAATGAAAATTTACGAATTCTAAACTTCGTGAAAAGTCCCAAAATCGGAAATTTGCAAAGATTTAAACACGCGAAAATTACCAGATATACAATATCTACTGTATCTACTGTATCATCATGTTTCTCAGCAAACACCAGGCATTGAGCCTACGCTGGTTTAATGTTGGGCTACCATCTGTGACGATGGCCCAAAATTGAAACAGCATATGCTCACTGCCTCGTGTCTGCTTCTTGGTTAATCTCTAGCTTATAGTCATTGACACATTGTAGTAATCATATACTGTGGTCGGCACATTGGGATTCAAAAAAATAGGCTATTAGCACTGGCGACAAACAGTTTAAGCTAACTTCTCCCACCTCACATATGTTATCAATACCACTTGTGTGACCGCTTGCGCCCACGGTCGATTATAAATACAACATTCAAGCCAGAGCAAAGCACTATTTTAAGTGTGGCCACGCCAATCTAAAGATTTTTCCATGATAAATAGTATTGAGTGATATTTATCACATATCCTGGCACATAAATTATCTCGAATATAACAACATTGAGGTTATAGCAGGTGTCGTTTTTGACATGAGCCACTTCTTATTTATTTGAAGTTGGCAATAAATATGACAACTCTGAATGGCTACAAAATGTCATGGCGTATTACAGTATTCTAACGATTAATTTGAATTGTTCTGCGTATCGTATATTCATGATCTAAAACAATTCTCATATGTATATATATACCAAGTTATTATCAGTATCAATTTGGCACTCACATTTATAAAAAGTGTATAATGTAACATTGTCTATTATACTGATAATAATAGCATAAATTAACCATAACTATTGGCTAATCTATGATAATAGCTATATAGGGGAGCTGTACTAACTGGAATTAAAACGACAGCTATACTTCTGTGCAATCAGACTGATAAACTGTTATATTTCCAGCACATATTGTAATACACACAAACGGTATGACAGACAACCCAGAAGCGTACCGGTACACGTTTGTATACAGTCACGATGTCCTAAGAGGACAGTATACCTAGTATTTATATTTTATCATATTAAATAAGCCTGAGCTCAATTGTTGTTCAAATAGTAGGAATTGTAAATGTTTGAACATTAGCCCAATACACGAGTAATTTTCACCCACTTGGAAGTTGTGGATTGCGGTAGCAATGCATAACTAAGTAAATGGGTAATAGTCAGTTTAGGGATTGTGGAATATTTCCAAGAAAATACAATGCAAACTTTTTATTTGTAAACGAGGAGAATCTGGCCTAATTCGGACCAATGAGAACAAAAGTGCTGTTTTGCTACAAACGATGGTAAACCTTGCAGCTACAATCAATCCACACAGCAATTGACCGCTATCATCTCATAGTACTGTACTTACCGTACAAAAACAAGCCATTTGTATAACATTTATACAATGTTGGACCAAATGTCTCCTACATCTCATGGTACAAATCAAACACCCCATCCCCTCAACCTTCTCACTCGACACACTGTACATTGCGAAGACATTGATGAAGGTAAAAAGAGACTTAGAAAAATCACAAGACAATATGAGCAATTATCAAAAAAGTGGTCAAGACAACAGTAAGTATCCAGACTAGACGTCCATTGACGATGTGCGTTGGCTACTTAGCTACGTCTAAACATACGGCTGTTCTGAGGAATAAACTAAATACCGGTAGCAACTTCTATTTTATCTCATATCTATGTTAATTAGTATATGTTTATAAAAGTGTCAAGTTTCGGGAGAATTCACTAGCTTGCCCTACCAAAGAAGATTAAATAACTAAATTACTTAGAACAGATGGCCACTGTGGGATCAAAGGGTAGTAGGCCCATATCTATCACTCTCTAATCACAAGAAGCTATTTTTTTGCTTCATTTTGCATTTCTCATTCAGAACAGAATATTCTTATCTTGCTGTAACGTTTCCAAACAAAAAAAAAGATGGAATTTCATTTTGAAAAAGCATTTTCAAATCATAGATTAATTTAACATTATAATTCAACCCTTGTCCTGCTGAATTGTTTCCATTGTATTTTTCATTTATTTGAAGCTGAAATTGTTAATGCAAATTCAAGCTTCAAATTACGAAAAATATTGATATTTATGAAAAATACACTCCAATATTGAATTATCAGATCAACTAAGCACATACTAAAGACTAATTTCATCAAATTTAGTGATACATGTATTTATATTGATCTAAAACATGTTTGAAACCGTATATATACGGTTCCAGCGGGACAAGGGTTAACACTGCCAGCGGGTGCGGGGGAAGGGGGGGGGTGACTTGTCTAATGTATAGCATTTTTGCTGACCTATCACAGTGAGTACTGAGCCTGGTGTTTACTGTGAGTGATCGTACCGTACCTACTCAGCAACACAAGATATTCAACCAATGTTGGCTGAATGCTGGCCATCGTCGCAGACGATGGGCCAGCATTGAGCCGACATTGGGTCAATATCCCGTGTTTGCTAGGTGCACAGTAACAGTCCATATGCATACCTGACAACTGGGTAAAGCTTCCTATGAATGACACGGCGCAATGAGGCTCTACCACCGACACGAATAATAGTGAAAAAGTTTTAGAAATGTTCATAGTTTGTGGTATGTACAGAACGGGTATAATTGAGCAAATAGGGTGACATTTTGGTTGTATCAATAGCATCAAATTGACAACATATAAGAATAGTGCACACATTCTGAGAAGTTATAATAGCATATAAAAAAAATCTAGTCAATGTAGAGGGGGGTATGAAAAGGGGGCGCCTATAATCTAGTCCAGTTTTGACAGCTGACACTTCAATTTATAACAAGTGACTTAATAATTTAATGAACTATCCACGTACATACAGAAAGATGTAGTCAGGGTACTTGCAATTATCTCTGTACTTGCTATAGGAACTTAGACAAGATGCACTTAGACAATATACTTGTGGGATATGGCTCACCACTGATTTCAATTATAAAGTAGTAAAAAAAAATTGCTGCTGACATCAATATGGTAGCCAGGAATAAATATTCACAAATAACTACCCTAAGTTTTCATTCAAGTGGAAAGTTTTTGTCCCGTGGATGACAAATATTCCCAGCAAACACAAGACATTGGGCCAATACTGTTTTAATGTTAGCTCATCGTCTGCGACGCTAGCCTCACATTAAGCAACCATTGGCCCAATGTCTTGTGTTTGCTGGGAATCTACTTGCATTACGTATTGTCCGCTTACAGTACACATCAATATAGCATAAATAATATAATATCAATAATATATATTGTATTTTTTGAGGCATATGACTATAAAAAAGCAATCTAAAATAACAGAGCTTTAGGCGTAAAATTCACAATTAGAAATCACACTGTGACAAACGGACTGATCAAAATCAACATTGAGTCCACTTATCTATAATTACCATGTACACGAGACGATATCACTGGGTGAACCATGTTCAACAAATGGGGCGCATGCTTAAACAACAGGAGAATATTATGTGACCAGCCATGCAAAAAGGTACCACCAGGCCGCATCGCTACACTTAGTTATGACGTCATATCAATTTGAATTCAAATGGTTATTTAAATAATGTGATAAAGTTAAAAATCTTACAAAATCCAAGGTAATAGATTGTCCCGTTTTAGAGAGACCCTTTTCCTGCTGGATTGTTTCTATTGTATTATTCATTCATTTGAAGCTGGAATCGCTAACGCAATTTCCAGCTTCAATTGACGAAAAATATTTATATTCTTTGAAAATATGGATCTTCTAAATTGAATTATTCAACTAACTGAGCATCCACCACAAACTATTATCCATTTTAGTGACATATTACTTGGTGTAAAATCTGCTCGAAACATTATATATACTAGCCTTATATATACGGGTCCAGCAGGACTGTGTTTATTTGGAAAATATTAACCTCGCATGCTTTTTTGTGTGGTGGGTCACATGTATCCAATTAACAATCACAGCCACAATAACTAGGTTATAGTAAGATGCGTATATCATAGAAACAACTGTACATTCAAGTATTACATTTTTTTGCTTTTTAAAACATGAACAGTGTGCTGATAGCACCCATGCAGCCCAAACACTGTATATACCACCTGGCTAAGTGGTAGATACCACGTTTGAGTCATGAGGGAGCCCTTTTGCAGTACAATGTATGTACAATAACAAAGGTGATATATCCATGTTTTGCCAATGTAGCAGACGGTGGGCCTACTCTACACCAACATTTTGGCTCATTTTATCCTAATGCTGTGAAGAGAGCGGCTCAACACTTTTTGGATATTAGCCTAATCAGCGTTTAAACAACATCAGCATTTGCAAATTGTTTGATCTCAAAATAAACAAATATGGGTAATTTTCACCCACTTGAAGCTGTGGGTCGCGGTAGCGAGACACAGCGTTCAAGCGCTTGGCAGACAATGAACAAGAATTGTCATTTGCATCATGAAAGTCTGAATCAACACTGCAGTTGGTGACTTGATAATATCACCTGAGAATCACGAGTGATTTGATGTTTGGTGTGAAATCTTCCCTTACAAGTTTTCAATGGCTTTTAGGACAATTATACATCATAAATACTATATGCACACTTTTAACCGCTGATCCCCTAATCACGACCAAAGTCGTCTTAATCCATTTCATCAGCCATTTAAATCAAAGTTATTGGGAATGAAATGAGTGGTTAAACATTTGCTGAATATTTGGTCTCAAATTAAAGGAATATGAGTAATTTTCAACCACTTGGAAGTTGTGGGTCGCGGTAGCGAGACGCAACTTCAAGTGGTTTAAAATTTAAATAATTAATTTCAGCTTTTAAGGTTTAACCCTTATCCTGCTGATCACGACTATTGTTGTTTTTAACCCATTTTATTAACCGATCAAATCACTGATATTGGGATCAAAATGTGTTTAAACATCAGTATTAGCAAAGACTAGATAGATCTCAAATTGAACAAATACGAGTAATTTTCAGCCACTTGAGGTTGTAGGTCGCGGTAGCGAAACACAACTTCAAGTGGGTAAAAATTTAATTATTTAATTTAACTTGTTCTGGGAACAATATTGGGTGAGAGCACAATCAGCAGATTGAGCGATAATAGCTATCAATCTCTCAAAGTGTTCGCCTTTGCTCTTTTTCATTTTATCACAAAATAAACTTGACAGCAATATAATCATTGCAAATCGATTTAACATGCAACACTGAGCAATATTTCCTGCGCCACGTCGGGATGAGGATAAACATGGACAGGATAATTGACCGCGGGATAAGAATGCATGCATTAAATACTGCTGAAATATAATACACAACATCACGAGAGATTATGGATCGGCAGATGAATCAAGATAAGAATCCTTGCAATAAATGCCGATATTCTTGCACCATGTCACCAGACATGACGAAGCGGCAGACAAATCAACACCAAGATAAGAATGCATGCAATATAAGCCGATAATCTTGAACCATGTTACAATAAGCTGCCCAGGAAACACAAAATATTTGTATAACATTTAAACAACAGCGGTCCAACATCTTCTACGTTGGACCAACATTGTATAAATGATAACAAATGTTTAATGATAACAAATGTTTTGTGTTTGCTGCTTTACATACGGTCATACAAATCAACAGTAATTAACCCTTGTCCTGCTATGCCCGGATATATACGGGATTAAGGATGTTTTAGATCAATACAAATATAACTTAATTTTGATAAAATAGTTTTTAGTAGATGCTTAGATGATCCAATAATTGTATTTTAGACATGTCTATTTTTCATAAATAGTAATATTTTTCGTCATTTGAAGCTGGAAATTGCGTTAGCATTTGAAGCTGGAAATTGTGTTAGCAATTCCAGCTTCAAATGACTAAAAATACAATTGAAACAATTCAGCAGGACAAGGGTTAAGATAAGAATTCATGCAATAATATATGTCAATAGTTGCTGCACCAAGTCACCAGAGGGTTACATATCGGCAGACGAATAGACATCAAGAAAAATAAACGTGTCAATAAATGTGCCGTTAAATGCAGAGAAATTAGTGACAACATTTAACTGATATTTTCAATGATACAAACAGCGTGAATGAAATAGTTGATAATCATTAAACAAAATATAAAAAAAATTAGAAGATATTCACATAGCCACTCAGATCATCGGTAATTAATGGTAACGAATTCGCAGGTCAAATAAACCGTCCCCATATTTATCTCCGCAAGGGATACTCTCCTGCTTGAATAAATAGAACTGAAAGAAATCCTGATTAAAAGTTCAGAATACAGAATAATTGATGTCCTAACATCACATTGCCGTTCACAGTCGATCATAACACCTCAGTTTTTCAAAAATCTGAATCAACCTCATCAAAATAAAAACATAATTTGTATTTCCAGATGTTGCTGTATTAAACCAACTGACACCACACCCAGCAAAAACAAAAGGAAAACCCATTGCTGGAGCAATATCGGACCACCGTCTACGATGCTGGCCCAACATTGAACCAACAATGGGTCAATGTGTCATGTTTTCTGGGGCAGCACAGGATGTGGGTACAACACTGCCTCGCTGCTTGGCAATTTTTTTCATCCTGAGAAAATGTAGAAGTATTGTATGATTTTGTTGTAGATGAAATAACTGTTTAATTTTCAGCATCTGTGCCATTGATAGTGTCACCATTTACTCAACTCTGACCGAGAGATCCACGCCTAGAGCCGCCAGACTGGGGATCTGTTAGAGACACATTAGAAGCTGCTGGTGATCCGGCATCAAGGGTGCTGATCGCTTCACCGTGCTCCAGACGCTTCAATATGTGATGTTTTGTCATCTCCACAGCACGATTTTCCTGCGTACTAGAAGTAGAAGCTTTGGCGGCGAGGTCTACCTGTACCCGCCCACTTTGCTCGGTACTGTAAAGACAAGTTCAATTAACAATTTTAAAACAAATGAGTACTTAAATATATTTTATCTACATTTGAAAAAAAAAATTGAAATTTGCGCTGATTTTCAATTTCTATACCGTCCTTACAGCTCAACCACAAATATAAAGAAAATAAATCAATGCAACCATGAAATTACAGGGAAACAAGTTGGAAAATGCAGAGTGTACAATGTATATTCTTTAGTTATAGAACTTATGTTAAAGCATGATGACAAATGTCACCATCATCACCCAGCCCTACCCTCATGATGGAAACACACAAATGTTGTGAAAAGTGCTTAATAAATGAGAACATATGTAAATTTCAATTCATAGTAGGTAGGTCAAGGGGGTAATGGTCATATATTTGAAATAGTGAAATATATATTAAACCTTATCCTGCTAAGTTAATTTATTGAATTTGCACCCACTTGAAGTTGTGTCTCGCTACCGCGACCCACAACTTTAAATGGGTGAAAATTACTCATATTTGTTCAATTTGAGATCTATATTTTGCAAATCCTGATGTTTAAATACACACTTGTTCCCAATATCAGTGATTTGATCAACAAATAAAACAAATTAAAAACGAAAATAGTCATGATCAGCAGGATAAGGGTTAAAAAAACGTCAACAAACATCATATGGTAAAACACTAATTAGTCCGAGATTCACAAAGAAATTCCATATCAATGAGAACGTGAAAACAAATAACTCAATATACTAAAAACCTTGTAAAAATCATTGACTTTGTCTGATAATGAAACACACCGAAGACCTGACGACTTTGCTCTTTATAAGAAAAAGAGTGCGAAGTGGGCATAAAAAAAAAGAGAAGGATAAAATAACAATGAAGTTGAACGAATATGTTAGTAGTACCAGTTTGAACTGGGTGAAAAATAATAATTTACAAAATGAATGGTGATGTATTTATTAATGGTAATAACTGGACAAGCCAGTATTCACAAGAGTTGGGTGAATGTTGGGCCAGCATTAAAGACGATGGCCCACCCAACACTGTGAAATAGAGCTCAACTTTAATTTTTCTTGGCGTAAGCCTTATCTATTGTCACTTTTTATTAGTCGAGCAAATCACTGATATTGGGAACAAAATGTGTGTTTAAACATCAAGATTTGTAAAATGTTTGATCTCAATTTAAACAAATATGAATAAATTTCACACACTTAAGTTGTCGGTCGCGGTAGTGAGACATAACTTCAAGTGTGTGAAAACTTAAGTAAATGACCTTAGCAGGAAAAGGGTTAAATAGTCAGGATTTGAACTTGAATAGAAGAATACATACAGGTTAAGGAAACGCCGGTCCAAGGAAAAGCTGTTGAATATACGAACAGGAATAGCAATTTGAACAAATAATATAACAAATTCTAAGTCTGTAGTGGAATAGATCGTCTACAGCTCCATCATATTTTTTTCACTGTGGGTGACAGAATAATTTTTTTTTTGAGCTACTGTTTTATAAAGGATGTCAAATTATGAAAGGGTATTTTTAATTTGTTTAAAGCTAGTACACAATTGCATCAGCGATTATTGCCAGTTATGAGCTAGAAATGTGTTTTCACAGTAAATAGTGAAGAGAATGACACCCTTCAACATTGGAATTAGCCCTTTCAGCTCGGGGACAGTCTTTAGTCCTGATGTCCATAGACGTCAGGTTCTGATCGATCGATCTCCGCACTAAAACAGTAAAATATTTATTATGGCTGTAGACCCATAAAATACGTATTCAGATGAAGGAGAAAGAGCTAACTAAGACATTTAGATGATTTCAAATTAAAAAAGAATTGTTTTATCGGTTTATAAAAAAATATTTCATTGCTTTTTTTAGGGTTAAAGCAGCATCAATATTATCTGTGAAGCAGAGGATAAAAGTAGCACAAAAGCTGCAATGGTTATTGTAATGATTTGAAGTGATAATACATAAATTTAATTGCCCATTTCATACCACAAAAAAAACTAAAACTAATCATTCCGAGGAGTCATACCATCGTAGACTACTGAACATGGTCCACCATGGATAACCATGGTAGTTCACGGTTATAAGGACATGGTCGACCATGTTTTGTTAAATGGCAATTGATGGTTTTGACCATGTTCCTATACCATGATAGATCACGGTCTACTGAACATGGTCTACCATGGGTAACCATGGTAGTTCACGGTTTTAAGGACATGGTCAACCATGTTTTGTTAAATGGCACTTGATGGTTTTTGACCATAGTCCTTCATACCATGGTTGCCCATGGTCATTCATACCATGGTTGACCATGATCTAGTGTAGACCATGGTCGAGCATAGTTCGAAGACCATGGTCAAAAAACATCAAAAACTATCCAGTGCCATTTAACAAAACATGGTCGCCCATGGTCAACCATGGTAAATCATGGTTAACCATGGCATAGCAACCAAAAACTAACATGGGAAACCATGGTTTATCATGGGTAACCAGGGGCGACCATGTTCATATTTCACCTGGGTCCCTCATGGCTTAGGTTTAAACATAAAATGAGATAAATTAGTCAAGCAGCTCAGACTGTATCGTTGGACAATTAAATTTTGACAGCAATCTTGGATTATGTTGCTGAGTCAGGTGAGGTCAATTTTTTATACCGTCTCCCAGATTTATAATGTAGATCTAAAAAAAGAGCACACTCGACAATAGCCGGACGACATTATTGAACTTGAAGTTATTGCTCCCACAAGGTCAAATTATTGACGTAAAATGTAATGAATTGCAATACCCGATAAATCGGCCATTTTGAATTTTTTTTTCAGCCATTATTGAATTTGTCCGAGAGCTGCTTATAAGTAACATACATAACAAATTTGTAAGGAATACATGAAAATCTTTTCGAGTTATCGTGCCCACAAATAAATGTTAACAAGTACATGTAAATTCACTTCAATTGCAATAGCCCACCTTTTTTAATTAAAATTAAAAGGTGGGCTAATAAAAAAAAAAAAATTTACATAGATGCTCAATGGCCACTGTATAAACCAAGAGACCAAAGGGGTTTTACAATTTGAAATCATCATTAATGTCTTAGTTAGCTGAACATTTCTCCTTCATTGAACACCTATACCTATAATGTGGGTCTACAGCCATTATAAATATTTTACTGTGGGGATAGACTTTGATGTCAGAATCTGATGTCTGTAAATCAGAATCTTACGTATAAAGTTGATCCCCACACTGAAAGGGTTAAATCAGTGATTCATGTGAGATTAAATGCCAAGGAGATGACTGTTTATCATAACAGCCAATAAAGCTGATGTATGAAGTGCTTGGAAAAGTGAGAAAGCCGAGGTCTGCTGTGCAAAGCCAAAAGGCAGTATCTGCTCACTTCACAAGTGAGCAGATAATGCCTTTTGGCTTTGCCGAGGTGCTCAGTGTTTGGAAAAGTGATACAAGTGACAACCTGGAAAAAAATATTACTAAGCCCACTGGATTCCTCTAACTGAAAATCCGAAGTGAAAAGACAGCCACATAGAGATATGATGGGGTAGCGGAGTGACAGAACAAAATGGAGAATGTCATCATCAAGTTCAATACCTCAGTGGCTGTCAACGTCTAGTTTGTGCAGTACAATCTAGCAAGACACAAACAGCATGCATTTATAATTTGTATGGTACAATAATCTATGACACAGATAAACAATCATCTATAACCTGTTATATACCAGAGCAATTCTTTGAAGATAAATCATCCGGAAATCTACGGTGTTCTAAAATATGCACAAGCTATTATTCTACCAGATTTGTTATTGAATATCACATTTTTCAAAATGTTTTTATAACCAAGACAGTTGGAGAGAATAAAAATATATTTCGGTATAAATACAAGGTGGGTGGTGAAATTAAAAAAATAATATTTTTTAAAAATACAAAATTGTCCATTATGTATCTGTTATAGTTATAAGGAAATACTACGAAACAAATAACACGTAACAAAATTGTGAAAAATATATTAAAAGCTCTGGTATTTAAAGGTTTATTTGGGTACTGGTGAAAATCTATAGACACTTAAACTCAGTCCATACTACAAACCTGGTTGCAAGGTAGCACGATACGTTATCATTGGTGCGAAGAAATTGATCACCAGCCTTTACATATGTGAGGAAAGTGATATGAGAAAATACAGATCAAGGGGGTAGTTGTACTAATAAATATAACTATCATCGTAATTTCCTATAAAATATTTCTGTGAAAGCTAGTAAAAGTGGCAAGGAATAATTCTATTTTATTATGCTTCATTGATGTTGGCCGCAATGACAAAGTCATGACAGTCATGATAAAATATTCTAAATTTCATAATTGTCTGCTTGGGGAAATGAAGAGAATCAATCATTGTATCATCCAATTAATCATGAAATGCTAGGGAAAATTTGTGTTATCTTTTCTGCTTTCAAAATCACCCACATTTGTGAATCATGTGAATGAGCTTATCATTCCCAGCAGATAAAAGACGTTGAATCAATGATGGTTTATGTTTGGTCCAGCATCGTAGACGGTGGTCCAACGTTAAACCAGCATTGAGTCAACATCTTGTGTCTGCTGTGTTGTTACTGGAAACAGTGGACAGGTTTTCACAAAGGAAACGAGACAAAAAATACAAAATGTGAATTACAATTCATTTAAAAATTGGCCTTATACAACTTGAATTTTAAGTTGATAAACAATTCTGAAACAAGAGGCCAGCCCTGTCTGTGTGATTCAAGTCTCACATTCTGTTATACAGTAAAGGTCTACCTATCTAGCATAGCTTACCATGTATATTACAGATATTGAAGTCGCAGTCAGATTTTCTTTTATTTGATGAAGTTGACATTTTTGAGAGTATATTCCTCACTGAAACCCCACATTTCGTTTTATGGTAATCATCTAGCTACCTGGCACAATATTCCCGATATTTATACCCATATTAAAGTTAATAATCATTAATGGCCTCAAGCTGGCCATTTTGAATTTGATCTAGTTGACATGTGGATATCCCTCCCTGAAACCGCACATTTTGTTTATACATGTAGTAATGGTCTAGCTATCTGGCACGGCTTGCCAGGTATCAGACATAGTAAAGTCAATAATGCCTGATAGTCAGCCATTTTGCATTTGATCAAGCTAAAAAAATTTCAGGGCATATCCCTACCTGAAACCGCACATTTTTTTTGTAGTAATGGTCTACCTATCTGGCACGGTTTGTCAGATATCACACATATTAAAGTTAATTATGGCCGATAGTCAGCTATTTTGAATTTTATCAAGTTGAAATTTTTCAATGCACATCCCTACCTGAAACCGTACTTTTTGCTTTATGGCACTGGTCTAGCTCTCTAGCATGGTTTGTCAGTTACTTTTGGCTGATGGTCAGCCATTTAAGTAGGTGCAATTTCCGAAACCCCAAAAGGCAAATCTACACTCACTAAGGGATGTGTGTGTGCACCAGAGGTTTCAGAGATCTGCTCTGGAAACGAAATGCAGACCGACGGATGGCGGGCTGGACATCTGATGCTATGCCAATACCCCCTGCCTTAAATTTGGCGGAGGATAAAAATGTGCAGTTAGCGCTCATTAAATCATATTTTTTATGAATCATTCACATTTTGTCAGGAAAAGTGAGCACATGGAAGGAAGAGATCATATCACTAATAAACAGTGTATCTTTTCATCTGCAAATGACCACAACAGCCTCAGATTATTTCTTAAAGAATGAATTACTTTATTACAAACAAAAGCCTTTAAGAGTAGAGCCTCAGGACACATTTGTTCAGGCCGAGCGCCAAGTTATCTTGGCTTTCTGCAATTTTCACTCAGTTTAAGTTGTGTCTTGCTGACGCAATCTACAACTTCAAGTGAGTTGCAAATACCGGTATTTACATTAATCAAAATGGGGGCCAATTATTTTAAAATCTGGCTGACAAAGACACTTTCAACCTTCAAAAGGAGTTAGTCAAAGTGCCTCAAAATGGATTAGAAACAACTACGGTACAGGCCTAGTTAGCACCCATAGGGTTGAGTTGCTTGTCACCCGTATTTCCCCAGCAAACACGGGTGAACGTTTGCTGGGTCTTTTCATTCACCTTGATCTGTAAATGGTTCAAGAAAAATCCAACATCGAAGTGAATGAAAATGACTCAATTCTGCACCAGTACTGTACTAAAAATAGTGTTAATCCTTGAACCGCTGGTACCCATCATATTAGGTTTTTTAACAATTTTCATCAGCACATTGCATATCAGCTTTTAAGCATGTTGAAAATAAAACGTGAATTCAATCAGCAATATTTGAAAATAGTTGACTTCAATTTTGTCAAGTCTGCATAATTTTTACTCACTTGAAGTTGTGGATCGCGTCAGCGAGACATAAACTTCAAGTGGGTAAAAATTCAAATTAAATAATTTGGCGGTTAAAGGGTTAAAAGCATAAGGCTTCCAGTCAGTGTACGGGCACATTGTTTCTCTAACCCTCAAAAGCACTGAAATATATTTATATATACCAACAAACTAAAGGCTTTTGTTCAATTTGAAATCATCATAAATGTCTTAGATAGCTCTTTCCGCTTCATTTGAATACCCATGTTGAGGGTCTATGGCCATTATAAATGTCTTACTCCTTCAGTGCGGGATCGACTTCAGACATCAGAATCTGCCCTCTACAGATGTCAGATTCTGACGCCTAAAGTCAGTCTCGCGCTGAAAGGGTTAAGGCCATTTTATTGTGAATATGCCATGTGATACAGCACATAAATGGGACATTGATGCTGAAAGGTGTGGACATTATTTCGAGCCAGTGATCATTTGAAACTGTTAAGATACAAGGCTCTGCACTATAGTATGACATGTATTACCATCATAGGAAACTAAGAAGACTTATACTTCTAAACAAAACATCATCACTATACAAACATTACAACGTTATTAACCCTTGTGCTGCTGAATTGCTTGTCAGTTTTTTCATTCATTTGAAGTTGGAATTGCGTTAGCAATTCCAGCTTCAAATGAATGGAAAATAATATTATTTATGAAAAATAGACATCTCTCAAAATGAATTATTTGATTAATTGAGCATCCACCGCAAGGTATGCTACATATTGTAGTGGTATTTTACTTAGTCTGAAATTTGCCTGACACCGTATATTATATACTATATACGGTCTTAGCAGCACTAGTGTTAAAGTTCCCGTAACAATGACAAATGCCATACTGACTACTTGGGAGATTTCTAATGGCATTTTTGTCTGTACGGTGTTCGCACAGGTCACTGTGATCAAGGTATCACATAACAAATAAAGTTGACATATTGTTAGGGTAAAGTAGACACCAGAAATTAACCCTTAAAGCGCTTAAGCGATTTCGATTTTAACCACTTGACATACAACTAATTACTAAAAGTGGGTAAAGATTAGGCCACTCAAATCTGTTGAATTTGAGACTAAGAAATTTTCTGTTGTGGTTGTGGTTAGCGCTAAAAAGGTTAAAATAAAGTAGGCTCAATCCCAGCATACATGACACATTGAAATAATGATGTTTCAATGTTGGGTCAGCATCGCAGACGAGTTTGCTGGGATGGTAGGCCAACATCTGAATCGCTGGCAAAGAATTGAACCAATTTGTATCTGGTGTTTACTTCCAAGGGTGATCATGGTAATAATCATATCTACCGGTACTTATATTAAAGGGATATCATAAACAATCGGGAATATCACAGACAAAGACACCTGGAATTTACATCTAATAACAACATTATCATGATTATTCATTACTATATTAAAATGTTTTCAGCAAATGTTCCCACTCACCCGCAATGAAGGCATCATTTCCCATAACCCACTAAGCAGCAGGAATATATACAGAAAGGTAAAACCAACACCGGAAAAATGATATACACCAAAACCATTTATTTCAGCATATCAGGAATGATTTAACCAATTGTTTACATGCAGTAGATGGGGAAAATATTAGCCGATGTATCTATATTCATGCTTTTAATCAAGGAGTTGAGAGATAACTTGCTTTTCATATAAAAAGGATGAGAAGTTCTAAAAAATGACAAAGCATATGTCTACAATTTTAGTTTACATGCAATAGTACAATAGTAGATTTGTAAACATTGTGGTTATTCAGAAAAAAATATATGTCTTATTTAAAAATCTAATAATTGAACATGCACTACAGAAGTCATTTCAAGTTTTCACACTGCCATAAGAGATCTGTCAGTTCATGTTCAGTTGTATAGATAAAATGAAATATAGAATCAAAAGGAGCAGAGGGTTTGTCAAACTTTTTTCACCACAATTATGCAGCAAAACAATTGTTGGAACAAAATTTGATAAGCTTTGAGTCGTTTTCTGCTGGCTGGGTCGTCCTAGCTGCCATTGACAACAAACAACCACAATCAAATTATTTAACAAATCCTTAAAACAAACAAGGATTCTGTTGAACTTCTGCCTCTTATTATCACCTCACACTATAGATCATCTCAAATATAATTCATGCCATGCATGAAACATTTTCGGATTCACTCACCTGATTTTCCCCTCCTCCACCATTTCCTGAACTTTAGACGCCACACTCTGTTGACTCCTCTTTCTCTGATAATGGTTCCTGTCATAATAACAAAGGAGGGGCTATAAGCACACAAAATGTAGTGTTTAAGAACAAAACTGTCATAACTTTTTATGTGTAATAGATGGTAAATTACCCATATATGTTTGGGATAAAAATGACACCACAGTTGTGTCATTTTTGTCCCAAACATGACAACGTAGTTCTTTCATATTTACCCAAAATACAATATACATGTATATGGGTAATCTTGTAAAGTGACAGATACACCCTTTCATATCCAAGGGGACAATATATATCTGCAACTTCACAAACTGGCAGTTACTGTCACTTAGTGAAGTTGCAGATATCTATTGCCCCCTTGGACATGAAAGGGAAAGGGTGTATCTGCAACTTTCCAAGTTGACGATATGTCACATCCTATCAATCGCTGTTGGAATCCCCACTGACCTAAATCTTTGTTGGATCAGAACTGCTGCGTTACGACTCTTCTTGAATCGTTCATGTTCCTTGTATGCTCTGTAACGATTTTGAATAATGGTGGCAGCCTCACGACTCTGCCGGAACCGCTTTTGAGCATAGTAGCTGCGAAACTGACTCTGAATAAGAACTGCTGCCTGTGTCATCTTCTTGTAGTACATATACTGCAAAATACGTAATTCCCTTTCATTCCCAAAGTAAATTATGCTGGACATCTCTAATTTGTTCCAACGAAAACAGATTTGATAGGTTATGTTTTAATGTACACTTCTCAATTCAAAAAGAGTTCGGTTTTGAAATTAACATTTTTCTTCTGTTATATTAAGATGCAAAACTTGTTAGCAACTCAAGCTCACTTCAAAACTTATTTCAATTTATTGAACCTATTATGACTGAAGAGCATATAAAATACCGCTAAATTATTAAAATTTCTTTCACTTGGAAGTTGTGTCTCGCTACAGCGACCCACAACTTAAAGTGGGTGAAAATTACTCGTATTTGTTTAATTGAAGACATGGGAGGAAGAGATCATATCAATAATAACCAGTGTATCTTTTCATCTGCAAATGACCACAACAGCCTCAGATTATTTCTTAAAGAATGAATTACTTTATTACAAACAAAAGCCTTTAAGAGTAGAGCCTCAGGATACATTTGTTCAGGACGAGCGCCAAGTTATCTTGGCTTTCTGCAATTTGCAAGTTTAGGTTGTGTCTTGCTGACGCAATCTACAACTTCAAGTGAGTTGAAGATACCGGTATTCACATTAATCCAAATGGGGGCCAATTATTTTAAAATCTGGCTGACGAAGACACTTTCAATCTTTGTATTTGCAAATCTTGATGTTTAAACACACAATTTCGTTCCCAATAACTGGGATTTAAAGGGATAAAGAAAACAGACTTAAAATTAAGAGTTAAAGCATACAGCAAATGATATAGACACCACAAACTGTAATCACCTGTTTATATCTGCGATAATAGCTCTGTATGAGAATGGCTGCCTCTATCTCCGTCTGCTGCTGCTGACGCTGCCTGTTGTGTTCTTTCTTGTCCTTATATTTACGATAGAAGTTTTGGATGATTTTAGCAGCCTCATACAATCTCCTCTGCTCCTCATCTGATATAAACAGATTGTGGTACAATTAATCACTAGCCATGCTATATCTGTGTGTCATATGAATTCTAGTGTGTCACTATGACTGTTCAATCTTGTGTCCATCTCTGTTCATAAACATCTGGATTGGTATTTTAAACAAACCTTTACTCCTTATAGCACTAAGTAATATAATTTGAATTTTAACAAATTTGAAGTTGTGTCCCGCTAGTGCGACCCACAACTTCAAGTGCGTAAAATTACTTACCAGTACATTTGTACAATTTGAATCACAAATTACACAATCTAGCAATATTAAACTCATTTCGCCTTCAAATTTTTTTTTAAAAAAAGGCTAAAAACAGCTATGGACATGATTTTAAGGGCTAACATGGATTAGTAACTTAGCCCTTTCAAGCCTGAATTTACCGTTGTCATCATCATCCACTACAAGCCACAAATTGCTGTAGCAATTCTCGACTTGTAGTGGATGAAGATGATTTGATGTGGCTTAAAAACTAAAGAAAATTGCCATGAATTGGTGAACTAGTTTCATGAAAATTTTCGTTTTAAAAACCACTAGATGTAGGAAAATTAAGTCTACTTTCAGGGATATAAAATGATGCTTTATTGCATCGTGAGGGCTTAACCCTTACACTGCTGCATAAAATTTGAAGCATGTGTGGTTTCCCACTAAGAAATATCTGGCATGTTTTTTTTTCAAAAAAACATCTTATGAACAACTGATAATAAAAGCCATTATATTACAAAATCAGTCAGTTAGCTATCTTTAAAGCGCAAATAGAAATACATCACGAAACAAAAGTAAAAAAAGAATTATCTTAGCGACAATCACAGCAGGCTGCACTTGGTTTATTTTGGGCGACTATAGTCGCCCATAGCAGTGTAAGGGTTGAAGGGTTAATTTATTGCTAATTTTAAATGTATGATAAACACATACGGGTATGTTAAATAAAACACTGATTGTAACAGTAAACTGGCCTGATCTTTTTAGATAAAGAGCTGTGCAAAGCGATTTCGTAATGGTTTAAAATCCTGCACTGGAAGTGTTAAAGGTCCTCTGTTGGAGATGAAATCCTTGTAAGCCTGCATTAAGTTGTGTAGCATTCATCTAAATTGACTAATGCCGAATAAGAATATTAATCGTGGATGCTCAGATAGCTGGAAACTGAGTTAGAAATTCAAGATTTAAATGTAAATATTTACTGATAAAGGGCTGCTAAATAAACCACTAAAAACAGAAAAATACAGCATTTAAAAGTGAGCATGAATGCGCAAATAGACAAACCAGTGAGTGTGAGTTGAGAGAAATCTTTCTCCATGTAGGTTGCCGGAGCATTGAAGTATTCTGTGAAGTCAGCAGCTGTTGGAGGCGGTGAACTCAGGTTAAAGTTGTACGGACTGTGCAAGCAAGACGAAGCAGGACTGAGAGAAGATGTTGGTGTTCCAAGATCCCCATTGTACCTGTTGTAAGTTCACAAAGTACTGATGATTAAAGTACCGATAAGCAAGTACCAAGATGGCTGCCATCATTCATTGTTTTAATGGATGATTCCCAAAAGGTTAGATCATGAGAGATACCTAGAAAACTGTCACAATAAATTCATGAGATAACTTTTAAGTGCTCAAGTAAAAAAAGGGAAATTTTCTATATAGCATACAAAATGCCTCCCATGTCATAATTCAAAAATGCTTATATATGTCACACAGGTACTTACCCAGCATACACAAGATGTTGAATCAATGTTGGTTTAACATTGAGCCACCATCTACGATGTTGGACCAATGTCAAACTAACATTATACAAGAGACCAAAGGTTTTTTTCAATTTAAAATCATCACACAATTCTTAGTTAGCTCGCTCTTTCTGCTTCATTTAAATACCTATGTTATCAGATTATGGCTCAGAGCTCAGAACATCATTATTTGATGGATTAGACCCAAGGTTTCTACAGGGATACTCATGTTGAAAATAATTATTTATAATGTCTCTTTCACTTAAAATTTAATTACTTTTTAGCGAGTTTTCTTTTGAAAACTGTATACAGATTCCCGAAAAGAATGGTCAGCAAAAGTTTATGTGTACTTTGTTTGGGACAGCAAGCCCTGGGTGATGGCATCCTGGTCCATTCAATAATTATTATAGGGGTAACTCAAAACACCAGCATGAGATTTTTGGATGCACTTTTTAGGACCAACCAGTAAACACAAAACATTTGTATAACATTTATACAATATTGGACCAACGGCCTTTGGCCTGCCGTTGTATAATTGTTATACAGCTGGATGACGATCGTACATTAGGTCCATAAAATGACTGATTTTCTCAAGTTTAATGACATAATCATAATGATTAAAAAATCAAATTTGCTAACTTTTCAAGTACTTTAAATATTTATTTTATTTAACAACTATTGGTGACTTTTAATGACCCGCAAGAACCTTGGTACCATTTTCTACTGAGTCATTATATTCAAAGTCTGTTATATGAGTTGAATCTGAGATCTGCTTCTCCATTATTTCTACTTGAAGCAATTATTCTTGAGACAGCTCACCTGTATTCGTCAAATGCCATGCCTTCCAGTGGTGTTGAAATGCCAGAGTCATCATGTCTTGGAGGCGTCGCCACAGAGCTGCCGGAGCTAAATCCACTGCTGTAAGAGCTTGATCTATCCCGGACTATCCTGTACTCATCAGGGATTTCATCCATATTACGTGATGGGGACAGCTTAATACGCTCAGGCATAGCTGCAATGATTTGACTTGCCAGAGCCATCATTTGTGGTGGTTGACTGGAATCAGCTAAAAACAGAAATAACTATTGTGACAGAATGCAAATTTTAGAAAGAGGTCCGTATAATATGTGGGTCAGCATGACACTAGAGTCAACTCGGAATTGGATAATGCACCTTATGAAACAATGAAGATTGCTTTATATTGCACACTACATGTTGACTTTAAATTATTCGTGATAAGCATGATAAGATACACAAATGATTATCATAAAAAATCTTACTAGAATCTTTAATCTCTTCATCAGCAGCAGACAAACCATCTATACTGATCAATGGGCTGGCTTCTTCTGGAGAGTCTGAAAGTACAAATATGTTGCTTGATTATCATGTAGTGGACGATGTATTAAGACAGTCCTTTAAACCCTTACAGCGCTGAAACATTTTAGTTTAAACCATGGAGGCCAAAGGTTTTTCAAGTTAAAGTTATCAGAAATATCTTAGTTAGCTATGATTTCCACCTAATTTGAATACCTTTGTTTTGAGTCTCTGGCTGTTATAATTTTTTTAATTCGTTTAGTGCAGGGACCGACTTTAGATGTCAGAAGGTTAAAGTGCTGTCATATTGTTCAGATATATTATCACTTGTGCTGCTGAATTTTGCTTTTATTTTTCATTCCGTTATATTGAATTTAATTAAAATCATAGTGCGTTAAACATCAAGGAGTGCAATGTGCTTGCAAGAATTTTTTTTTAAATGGATGTAGTGGCCCTAGTTACGTTGAATCAACGTCAATGACGTTGATTCAACGTCTCAACAATATTATGTTCCCAGAGGGAGAGTAATTCTAGGTTCTCCACCTTTCTCAATAACAATATAAAAAAAAAGTTATTCACAATTAATTTGAAAATTACACATACATGTGTAATTTTACAACACTCTCAACGTGAGATCTTACGACACCAGTCAACTATACTATGTGTGTATACTTTCCCTTATTGAGTATACCATGGAACCTGCTATGAGCACCCACCTTTGGGGAACTGGAGACAGGTGGCTGCTCATAGGAGGTCAATTTGTGTGCTATGTGATTTTGGGAAGCGGCTGTACATAAGAGTGGCCGCTCACAGCAGGTTCTACTGTATAGTGTATTTTGTCAGAAACTGATGATAGAAAATAACATATGGTTGCAGTAAAAGTGCCTTTCTCAAATAGCATCAAATTACCTGTTTCCATAGCAATATTGTCTGCTTGGATTTCAGAGACAGCAAAGTCCTCAACCTGATCTGTGAGCATGAAGAGTGGTGAATTGAGGTCTCTGTTTGATACAGAAATCATTGGGTCTGGAGTGTAAGCTGATTGGTGAGAAGGCGCAGCAAGATGCGGATCGGAGTTGGAGGCTTTCAAGCCCTGCACCACAGTGACACTATGTAGACTTTGGCCATTTGCTGAAACGCTACGTCTGTCCTCGTGAGGCAAGAAGTTATCAGTTTTTGAGCATTTAGTCAAATCTGGAAAAGCAAAAGCTGGGTAATCAGGTAGCACCTCCACAGATGTGCGCTTCATCAGCCGTGATCTTCGAGCGGCCTCGCTACGTTCAAACTTCTCACGACTGACTGATTTATACTGGAGAGATGACGAAAGGCTTTCATAGCCAAGCACATCTTTGTCAATGGGGTATGAAGGAGGTGGAGGAATCTCTATTTTCAGATCTCGCATTGAAGCAGACCAATTTTCAAGATGCTGAGCAGCCATTGGTGACAAAAAGCAAGTAGTTGTTGGTGGGAGATTCTCTCGCAGTTCAGATCTATTTGGTTTCACATACGGTGCTGGAGTAATAAAGCCATCATTGTCTTTGACTAAAACTTGTTCTTGTCTATTCCTCATTGTTGCAGCTGCAGATGAGCTTTGTTTCTTCTTGTCTACATGTCCTAATGGCTGATGGTGCATGGCACTGTGTGGGAGCTGTAAGTTTTGGAGTTGTCTGAGGCTGCTTGCTAAAAATTGATGACCATTTGCCTCAGCGACTTCTAATGGTAGCAAAGCCACTTTACTGCATACATTAATGGCATTTCTGTTCCACAAGAAGAGCAGCTCTGCTAGTTGTCTTCTTCCCAATGCGCATGACCACATCTTCAAAAACATTAACCATTGATTAAAGACCAAAACATTATTAGCAGCTGTTTCACAGTTATTTAATAAATAACAATATATGGGGCAACACAGGCAGGACAAAACATGGCTGAATCTCTCAAGTCTGTAGTGCATGACCATGAACATACAATGTCATAGTGTAACAGGAATATGTTCTGAATAATTTTTTAGTATCACAGCAAACCGGCCTACAGGCGGCATTGTTGTGATACTATAATATAACACATAAGTAAGGTATACATATCACGGTATTTTCCAATATGTATTCTTTGTCAAAAAAATTTACCCTTAAACATGTTAAAGCGCTGATTTATTTTGTATACACCATGGAGACCAAAGTTGTTCTCTTTGAAATCATCATAAATGTCTTAGTTAGCTCTTTCTGATTAATTTGAATAGTTATGTTGTGGGTCTATGGTCATTAGAAATAATGTAATTCTTTCAGTGCGGGGACCGTTTTTATATGTAAGAATCTGATGTCTGTAATCGTCAGATTCTGACGTATAAAGGGTTAAAGGACTAAGAGTACCGTTTGCTAAGTATCCCATTTTTCAAGTACTTTCAAGGCCTTGAATAATTTTTGTAGAATTCGAGCACTTTCAAGGTTTTCTATCACCTGTACAAACCCTGGTGTATGCACATGCTACTCGGCAAACACAAGACATCAAGCCATTGTTGGTTCAATATTGGTCCACTGTCTACGACGCTGGCCCAACATTGAACCAACAATGGCTCAATATCTCGTGTTTGCTGGCTAGCCACGATCATGACTGCACCATACTGTACTGCATTCTACCACCTGTTAACCTGTGGTTGACCAGTTATCGGCAGGAAACAACACAGACTGAGGTTGACCTCTATGAGACATAGAGCAGGGAGAGACATTTTAGCAAGTGTTAGCAACATTTAAGCAAATTTAAAATGTTGTCATACAGTTGTTCAAAAGCTTTCATAGGTATGGGTTTCAAATTGGAAGCTTAGAGAAGAATTTTTTACGTCAGCTTGTGATCAGCCAAGCTAAAAATGCTAAATTTAAACTTTTCATCGCTAAGCATAACAATAGTCATTTTTAATTTGTTTCACTGGCCGATGTGCTTCACTGTTATTGGGTGTCAAAATATCAAGATTTGCAAATGTTTGGTGTCAAGTTAAACAAATATAAGTAACTTTCACACACATGAAGTTGTGGGTCACAGTATCAAGAAACTTTAAGTGGGTGAAAATTTAAATAAGTTAACTTAGCTGATAAACAGGTAGAGGGTTAACGAAGACTTAATTGCTGGGAATTTATCCTCAAATGCATGAATCAAATTCACATTATTATAATAAAATCCACCTACCAATGGAGTACAGGCCATGTTATCGATACTAAGTGCATCCACTTCTTTATCAAGAATGTCACAATCAGTTTCTGACCTTTGGACAAAGTATTTTAAAAATAATCAAAAAAAATATCAACTTTTTAAAGGAAACCTTCAATAATAAATTGATAGTATGTCCTGTTTACATATGAAATTTCCATACTTACAATTTAATAATATGTCGACAATAGCAAATGATAATTACCTCCATTTAATTAAGGTTATAGCCAAGTCCTGAAAACCAAGACTGGCCACAATGTGCAGCAGAGAAAGACCATCTGTTTGCGGTGGCAACAATTTGATATTCTCGTTCAATGCGTGTTTCTTCAACTGTTCACAATAAACTACCAGTTGGCGCTCAAGCTCATGTTCATGAGACAAATCAATCTGAAATAACAATTAGCATGCATATTACCTGGTAAGCTAAGGTAATTAGATATTACCTGGTGCGGTCAGGCTGCCGGATTCTCGGGGTACATTCAAATACTGATGTAGGCACATATCACCTACAGCAGATAATAACCTTTAAAGCTCAGCACAACTTTAGTTGTTTCAATCCTTTAACCCTTTAACCGCCGGTGCCCCATATATTTGGGTTTTCATTTTTTATTAGCAAATTAAGTGACAAAATGTGACATAAATCAGCAATATTTGAAAACAGTTGACCTCCATTTTGTCAAATCTGAATAATTTTCACTCACTTGAAGTTGTGGATCGCGTCAGCGAGACACAGCTTCAAGTGGGTGAAAATTCAGATTAAATCATTTGGCGGTTAAAGGGTTAACGCCGGTCCTGAATATATATATATTTTTTTATTTTTGCATTACCACATTAAGTAACACCTTTCAAACGTTTTAAAGATAAAATGTGACTCCGATCGGCAAGATTTGAAATGAGCAGACCTTCATTTAGTCAAATATGAATAATTTTCACTCACTTAAGTTGTGGATTTCGTCAGCAAGGCACAACTTCAGGTGGGTGAAAATTACAATTGAATAATTTGGCGTTTAGAGGGTTAATCTGTTTTATTAGACGATTAATTAGCTCTTATTCAGAACAAAATGAATGTTTAAACCTCAAAATTCGAAAAATGTTTGTCTTAAATTAAACAAACATGAGTAATTTTACTTACTTACCGCGACCAACTTCAAATGGGTAAAAATTTGAATTCTATAACTTAGCATTTCAAGGGTAAAACCAAAATGAGAATAAAAATAAACAAACAATTCAAAAATTGCAAAGCTCAATTTACTTCTGTGTCTACATAATTTCCATTTTTAAATGAAACACGAATGGAGAACATACCACCACATGGGCAGATTCTACAACTAACATAACAAAATAAGATTGGATATTACCTGTGACAGCAATGATATGGTTGTATTCTTAGAATTTTTTTCCAGTAAAATAAGCCTGTCGATCAAAGCCTTTATTAAATGAGCATCTACAACAAAAAAAGATGCTTAACGGGCTAACAAAGATACTTTCAAGAAGTTGGAAATAACTCTTAATCCTTTCAAGCCTGAGTTTACCATAGTCATCTTCATCCACTACAAGCCACGAATTGCTGTTGCAATTCTCGACTTGTAGTGAATGAAAATGATTTGATGTGAGTGAAAAATTGAAGAAAATAACCATGTATTGGTAAACCAGTTTCATGGGAATTTTCATTCTAAAACCCTTGGTTGTAGGAAAATCAGGTCTGTTATCAGGGATGTAAGATGATGCTTTAATGCATCATGAGGACTTAAAGGGTTAATTAAAGCAATGTCAAAATGTCTTCAAGAGAATATAGAACAAAGGTTTTTGGTCAATTTGAAATCATCTTAAATAGTTAGCTCTTACACTTCATTTGAATACCTATGAGTATTGTTAATGGTCTACGGTCTTATATTTTACTTTTTCAGTTCTGGTATCGACTTTAGTCAGAATCTGACGACTACAGAAGTCATGCTCTGATGATTATAACATTTTTTGTTCAATGACAGCTTTTTAAAATATGTCATGTGGTATCATATATACATGTAAATGTTGGGTCATTGCAGCTGCAGTGGACAATGGTGGTGAAAGGGTTAAGTCATACAATATACTTGAGGGGTGTATTTTGTATGGTAGTACTTGCACCAAGAGATATGTCATCTTGCTTTTTCCCAGGGGATTTTAATTAGAATGTATTCAATCAAGAAAAGAGACTATTCAATAACTATCAACAAATAAATTAATTAGACACTCACCGCCTTTTTTGAACCACACAAGACTTGGTTTTGCAGGATGATCTTCATTAGTGCTATGATCATGACATTTGTATTCAAATACACAGGAGTTTGAAATGATAAATCCTTCGCATGCCACCTGCAGTGTCACTAGACCTGCTATGTGCACTACAAAGAATATACAACCCATCAAAAAACAATAAATCTTAAAATATAAAACTCATATAGCTATGCTCTTAAGCACTCCAGTACTCATTTTAAAATTATAGATTTAATGGCCCTATCATTTTGGAGACTGGTGGTGTGTCCTAATGCAATAAATAAGTGTTCCATACATTGTGCCACAGATTTAAAAATCTTAAATGAATTCTGTTCCAGGACTATGCATTTCTATTTAGGGACTAATTAGGGTGATAAAGAATCTTAGTCACCTAGAGGTTGTGTGGCACAGCCACGATTTTCAACTGCAAAGAATGTTTTCGTTTGTAAATTATTTATAACAATTTATGTTATTGATTTTTGGAACCTGAAGATGCCGAAAAAAATTGGGGGGGGGGGCTCTCAAACCCCCACCTTTTTAAAATCCTGGAACCGCCCCTGCTTGAAGTTTTGGATCACTGCATCAAGACACAACTTTTAAGTGGGTGACAATCCAGCCCATGTCCTGCTGAATTGGTGATTCTATTTTTAATTCGTTTAAAGCTAGAATTGCTGACACAATTTCCAGCTTTAAATAAAAGATAATTTTTTTTTAAATAGATACCTCTTAAGTGGAATTATCCAAATAACTGAAAAGTTACTGTCAACTATTTTATCAATTTAAGTGATATTTTATTGTTTTGTTCGAAATTTGCTGTGAACTCCGCCCCGTAGCAGGACAAGTGTTAAATTTTATAAATGAGCACATTGCGGGTTAACCGTTTGCCCGCTGATCACGACCATAGTCATTTTTTATCCGTTTTATTAGCTGATTAGATATGTTAAATCACTGACATTATTGGGGAAGAAATGAGTGTTTAAACATCAATATTTGAAAAAGTTTGGTGTCAAATTAAACAAATATCAGTAACTCTCAGCCACTTGAAGTTGTGTCTCGCTACCGCGATCCACAACTTCAAGTGGCTGAAAGTTACTGATATTTGTTTAATTTTAACTTGAAGTTGTGGCTAAAAATTTAGATTAATTTTATTTAGCAGGATAAGGGATAAGCGTTACCTGGTGTGTGACAGCGTAGAACACCACTCTGTACCAACGTAGAGGGAACACAAACCCCGTCAAACAGCACAGTGTAGGGAGATGTCGTGGAGTACCAGGGTCCAGCCACAAGTACCTTACATCCTCCCTATGAATAACAAACATTTATTGTATCAGTATACCATAAATTTGGTGTAAATAATTTTAGATTGGATTATTTTAATTTACATGTACACTAAATATTGATTTCTGATTAGGACTCACAGCACAACAACACTGGATTTTTCATATTGTTCACAAATTGATTTTTGGGCAGAAAACACATCATTGACCAGTACAGTAATTGTGAATAATCATTTTGTATTCAGTTCATTTCAAGCTCCCATCATTGGACCATTCAAGAAATACAAAAACAAGTGATATAACTAATTAAAAAATTGACTGTCTTTTGTGTGGATTAACCCTTACAGCGGGATCGACTGTAGTCGGCAGATTCTGATGAATAAAGTCGATCCTAGCACTATAAAAGTAAAAATAATTATAATGGCTGTACACCCATAACATAGGTATTCAAATGAATCGGAAAGAACTAACTAAGACATTTATGATGATTTTTAAAATAAAAAAATCTCTGGTCTCCATGGTTTATACGAAAATAATTCAGCGCTTTAAGGGTTAATTCTTACAATGCTGAAATATTTTCGTATAAACCATGACAACCAAAGTTGTTTTGCTGAAAGGGTCAAATATCTGTGAAAAAGATATAAGATCCATCGATAAAGTAATTGGAAGAGGTGCTTACCTCTGTGTATGACCATTCTGGTGAGAAATCTGTAATGTTGGCTATTCCCGTCAGATTATTCCGGGATATGCCAACCTGCTGGCTACTGAGACATGTTGTAAAGTTGCTGCTGGAGTGTGCTGTTGTCAGGGCAATACTGTTGGTGGTGTGGGTGACGGGAATGTTGCTTGTGGTTTTCACAGAGGTAGAATCAGGAGGAAGTGGCAGAGTTGCAGGGAGGAGATTATTACCAACACTGACATTATCCATGTCTGCAAAGTCCAGGAGAATATCAAATGCATCATCAAAATTGAGATCTGTGGCTTGGGGTGCTATACTGGTGGCTAGAGAAGGGAGGGTAGATAAGGAGGCGGTAGTGTGATGTGTGGGGGCGACGGTCACAGTGGCGCAGCCATCATCAGCAATGCCATCACCAAGAGCTTTCTGAATATCATCATGACTGAGAGTGAGATTCTGAGCAAGGTTATTGAGTTCATTGCGCAAATTGAGATCTTCTACAAGATCATCAACATTTTGACTACTATGGGCCGAGACATTATTGAAATCACTGCCGTCAATGAGTGACTGGGCCAGTGATAAGTTACATTCAGCCTCATTAACAGGAGTATTGCTGTTAGGTTGAGACACTCCACTGTACATAGAATCATGATTGTCAAGACTAGATTGCTGCGTAGATTTATTGGGTACATTTACCAAATCAAATTCTAAATTTTCATCTTCCACTTTAAAAAGCTCCTTGGAGCAATCTTGCCCTTTGCTCTCTTTCTGCGATGGTGTGATATTTCTTAAAGTGGTGACAGAATGGGTTGCACCTCCATGTGTATTCAGACCACCCACTGGTGCATTACTTGACAAGACTACAGACGCCTGATGCTTTGGCCGTGGTCCAACATTTTGTGTGTTACTAGCCCTACAGTCAGGTAAAGATGCTGGAGTGATACCGACACCGCTTTTCTCCACCATATTATTCACTGCCATCTGACTACTGAGAATCACCAAGCCATTGCTGCCTTGTAACTGTGCTAAGTTGAGGATGAGAGGAGCATGTGTGCCAGCTTGCCGTGAACTAATGTCATCCGTGCTGATCAATTCCTTATTAGGAGTACTATTAGCAGCTTGAGCTCTGGCACCAGCTTTCAATGTAGGTCCCTGCACTGCAATTGGTTTTGGAGGATCACGTCGAGGAGATAGTCTTCTCTGCTGTTTTTTACATTTCCCCAGACATGGCTGTTTACAGCCGCAGTCTGATTTATGTACAAGAGTAGTTGACTGCTCCATTAGTCGATCAACAATTTTTTCAATTGCATCCTCAGTCTGTAAAAAAAACTATTTTGATAAAATTATATGAAGCCCATGTCATGTAAAACCCAGTAGCAAACTATCCAAATCTCTTGTATTGAGCATTATACATAACATCAGTTATTACTATCACCTATTATCATCTGTCTTTTAGTTGGATAGTAATAGATCTGGATGAGCGGTAGAACATTACAGTCCTCATGGTATCTCACACATTTTGTATTCACAAATGATCACCGTGGTACTCCCAGTAAACACAAAACATTTGTATAACATTTCGTCACCCTGATATTATACTGTCGTATCTACAGTTTTCATTATTGCGAGATAATCGAAAAAAACTTAATAATAAAAAAAGTAGTAATATTTCAGCATTGTCTTAAAAAACATTTGTAAACATAAGAAATAGACGTTTGTTCATTGTGAAGAAAATGCAGCAGACCTTAGCGTTGCATAGCAACAAGCATTTACAAAAGATACGACCTTATAATATTATAAAATATGGCCAGTGTATGATAATACATAATATTACAGTGCTGTATGTGCAGATACGACAGTGTAATATATAAGTAGGATTTTTTTCAGAATTAATTAATTTCATGTTTTAATAACTTCCCAGTAATGTTTAACTGCAAAACAGACATTAAAATTGTATACTGTACAAAAAGTGGTGAAACGATGTATGTACCACATACGACTGTATAATGTTGACAAAAATGTCAAATGTGTGAAAATGTCGGTATTATAGAGTTGTATCTGCAGATACAACTTCTGGAATCAAAACTGTTAAATGACTCAAAATGTTTCACATATTACATTATTATAAACAATTAGAAAGTTTGCATTGTTTTTCGCCTTAATTCGTCATAAAAAAAATCATAAAATCAGACAGTTGTATGTGGCAGATACAACGCTATAGAAATAAATAATTAGAGGTAAAATTGGAAAATTAAAATAGTACATAGTTGTATGTGCAGATACAACTATAGGAATTAGAGCATACGATTTTTAAATTATTTTTTTCCAAATAACTGACAATCCCATATGAATAAATGTAAGAAAAACATGGTGAAAATTACAAATGTATCGGTAGTCAAAATTATACTGTTGTAAGTGGCACATACGACCTTGTAATATATAATTTACATCAAGTTTGTGTTGTATCTCAACAGAAATACAATAATGAATAATGTTTTCCATGTAATCTGTTTTTCGATACCTAAATGTAAGATCTGCTCGAGTATGTGATTGTTCTTACTTACATTATTTGAGAAATAATAGAAGTAAAATAATATACTTATGGTGACATTGTCAACAATGTTAGGTATGAATGTCACTTGTTAGGTTACCATACAATTTATTCTGATTTTATATCGGTTTATAATTGACATTTCGCAATTCATATTATGGTTAGTTTTATTCAATTACTAAAGTTACTTGACATTTTACATGTTTTACAGAACATTAAACAAATTATGAACTGGAATTAACACTTAGGTTCTTACATAAGTATCTAAATCAATAATGTAACAACAAACATCTCCTAACAAGGGTCATTGAACATCAAATGACTTTAACTACCTGAACTAAGCGTAAAAAGATAACAGTTTTCAAAAATATTGGAAGAACGTATTTTTCAAAAATAACAATACAGAATATTGTAATCTCTTTAGGGTGAAAGTCAGTTTGCGCAGCGATTTAGCAACAATCCCTGTTTAACTCTATAATCAGCATAATGATGAAGCCTACTTCAGTCATCACAGATCAACTAACAATTAGCATGATACTGTAATTAAATAGCTGAAGTCAGCTTGGAAGTTTTAAATTACTTCTTATTGGAGTAATTTATTTCATAAGTCACATTCGAAGTCAGCTTAAAGTATTTGACTCATTACGAATAAACATGACTGTGTGGTCTGGGGCAAATCATACACATGAATAGCATTGCTCAAATATTATATACATGTGTCTGCCTCTCTTCCCAATAGTACTGTGGACAAATCGGTTTTCATTTTGTTTGTGTGTCCATATTCTAGAACGCAGTGTACAATCTTATCCATTTTAAATCGGTGCATTGCAGTAGTTACCTGATAAAAGATACACTCTATTTTTTTTTTACTAGACTGTTTCTGTTATTATTGAATCACACAACTTGCTTTTTTTACTCTCTCTGTGTAATTGCTTCAGGCCACACACAGCAGCGTACATCAATAGTGTCAAGATCATAAACACTGAGAATGTTAAGTTTCTAGCTTCCTCCTATGATAGAGATGATGGCTGTCAATGAGGGCTGTTTATGACATGTTGCTAGCCAAAGCACCCGGCAGCCACATTAACCTATTGATTAGCTTTTAGTTTCGCAATGTGTTTTTTGCCGAGCAAGTATTTTATTTATCAGATCACCATTGTTTAAAAAATAATTAATTAAAATTAATGTTGGATGAAAAATAAATTTTAATGCGTTTTTAGGATGAGCCGCCACACCTCCAGACAACTTAGCTGGACAATATTGATTTCACTATAAGCAGGCAGGTTTTTGACCACGGGAAATAGAACTATAGATATTGACAATGTATAAGGGATTGAGTCTAAGGTAAATAATTATGTGTTCCATCCGATATAGATATTTTTTGTGGAAATAAATATGTTGCCGACTGCGTGAGTATAATTAAACACTGGCAGGGGCGTAGCTAGGAGTAAAATAATGTGGAAGCACAATGATGTATTGATAAAATTTTAGGCGCTAGGAGCAACTCTACTGCAATCAATTCATAGCGTTCCGAAGCAGGGAACTATTTTAAGATCGGTGCGAATCGAACAGGGCAATTAGACAGGGATACATCATTACATAAAAATAGCGATGACTCCGATTAGCAATGAATAGTCACTGCCCCCCTCCTTTTTTCAATTGTTAACAGTCGGGATTATCTAGCCTTGAAACCTTTAAAAGTCAATCAAAACCCTCGGAGCTCTTGGCCAAGACCTTTCCCGCAGCTAAGAATTTAGAGTTAAAAATGTAAAGTGCATCTGAGGTCAACTCAGAAATACTGGCAGACATTCTGCCGCGGCCTCCGTCTGTGACGTCGTAGTATACCCATTGTCTCTGCAGGTTGGGTTGGATACCCCTCTCCATATAGTAAAAATGACGTTCACACAACGTTGTATAAATTATGGGCCCAACGGTGTAAACATTAGACCAACAAAAAATCGCCGAGCGTTCACACATAGTTTTCTTTATAATTATAAACCTTTCATATAATATATAATTATACGTCATTTCAAATAGTTATAATAAATAATTATAGCATACATTGTAAGTCACCTAAAATACTTTAGAAAACAAAACCCAGTAAACAAGAGCCGTTGACCCAAAGTTGTTTGAATCTTGGGCCAACGTCGCCGACAGTGAACCAATATTCAAACAACATTGGGTCAATGTATCTTCTTTGCTGGGAAGAACAGAAAAAATAATGTGTAATTATGTTATGACCCAGCAAACACGAGATGATGAGCCAATGCCGCTTTAATGTTGGCCCATTGTCTGCGACGCTGGCTCAACAATAAAACAACATTGGCTCAACATATCGTGTTTGTTGCAAAAATATATATTTTTTAATAATAGGACAATAATTTATGAAGGAAGAATTACAAATAACCACTGATAACATGACATGCAAAAATAATTTCCAAATTCTTATAATCTTCGCTTAGATCTACATAAAATTATTAAGCTATGTTTTGTTGCTTTCACCATTAGGGCCTATTTCTTCGGTTCCCTATAGCGCAGTATTCTTGGATGCAAATATTTGCTTCCAGATCATAATCACTTATACCAAATATCATCATTCTTTTTATATTGCTTATCCTTCCTTTAATTAAATGCATTTGAAAATTATTTCAGTAGACATTTCTGGAACAATTTCAATGCCCATTTTCTGATACCCAACTGTAATTTAATGTATTCGTGTCAGTAGCTGTTAGTGTGGGTGTACATGTGGGAATGTTGCACTGAGAGAAACACAACAATTCGAAATGAAAGCCTATGCTCATCCATTAAACAATAATTGAATTCTTAAAACGCAAAAAAACAAACCCTGTATTTCTTATCTTTTTTTAATAACCTGAGAATCTCCTGAGAAATAAATTCGTTGTCACCCGGGTATATAAATAATGGTAATTGAGAAATATTCTTCATTTCGTTCTTATTTACTGCAACGACAAGTGCTTTGGAGAGCAACACGTCCAGCTCTGAGACGCTGTCCATTGCAAATGACCCCCGTACTGCAGATTTTGATTGTGGTGTGTCATAATTATGAAACATCAATTTTAATTTGGAACAATGTTGTTTTAAGTATGGGTCAACGTTTATGTTATTGGCCAAGTTTAAAACAACGTTGATATCATTTATTTAAAAAAAATTCTAAAATAGTATGAAAAAAGTGTCTATCGTTTATTGTCTACTGTCTAATAGCGGGAGAGTGACTATATCTGATAGTGAGTTCAGCAGTTCGACATTATGACAAATAAAGACCTAGGGTTGCGCCCTCGGTCTTACTTTCTCAAATTTTCGACTGCTTCAACCATTATCTAATATATAAAGGCCAAATTATGACATAAAAAAAATAAATCAGGGGACGTTCTTAGATTAAATATATAAGCTGTGTGGAAGGTATATATTGAGTGGCGGGAAATAGCGATTTTGTGAGGGCGTACAACGAAGGAAGAAACTTATTTTATTATAGTACAGATTTTGTGCGGTTTTGCCCCCCCCCCTTTGAATGTTTTCTTTCTATATTAATTTCCCCATTTGTGATGCAATAAAATGTTCTAATTGACAAGCGAGGTTGATGTTAGTCTGCAGCTGTTGAAGTTGTTACAGTTGTTATTTAAAGTAAGGCTGGTAGGGTTAAATCATGCAGAATAGGCTGTTACTAGTGAAGAAAAAGATCAGAAGTTTAAGAGGAATTCAGCAAGCAAGATACAACAACACATAATACAATTTTCAGTGCACACGCATGTTCAGTGCCTCATGATTTAGCTAAGTATATATCACAGAAAAAAAAATTGTTTTGTCGCATTTAATAACGGATTAATTGAGTCAAGTGAGGTTGCATCAATTTTTAAGCAAAATAAAAGCTGACTATACAAAACGGCCTTCAATCGGGATTTAAAGGGTGTGACAGAGAAAGAATCTATATATTCATGTTTTGCGGTTATTTTTAAACTGAAGTCAAATTAATATGACTGTCCTGTGAACACTTGACTTGTCTAGTTTGCCATGATTATTGTAGGCACAGAAGGTTGGTATTTGTAGATACAACAAATTATAAACAAAACATTACAATTATAGAGTCGTATCTACCACATACACCAACTTCATTAAACAACAACATATGAATGTTAACAGAGCTGCTGATTCATTTTATTGCAGTTTTTATATAGTAATATTATCTCAGCTGGTTTTAAACAGTGTCAGTGTAAAATGACTCTATACTGACGTATCTACCAGATACAACACTATAAAATTTATATTTTTTCCAATTTTGTTGTATGTGCACATACGACTCTATAATATTTTACTTTTTTAAAGATTAGCAATTCACTTGCAGATACGACTATGTATTAGTGTGATTTGACCTATTTATATCCGGAAGTGAAATTCAAAAATTTAATACAAGATGCGTATGCCCCTAATAACTTCAAATCAAACATAAAAGCACTTTTGAAAAAAATGTTAGATACGACAGTATAATATCAGGGTGACGATTTGTACAATGTTGGACCAGTGTCAAAGATGTTGTACAAATGTTATACAAATGTTTTGTGCTTGCTGGGCTGGTGGCCATTTTGTTGCATTAATTATCGATTTCGTGAAACCTGAGTTCAACGACTCTTGAGAGAAACGACTTTTTGTCACCAACGACTTTTAGTTTTTTTTGGACGGATAAGATTTATGTTGTTAACGACCTGCGACCAACGACTTTCAGTCTAGCGCGACTTACAACCTTCTCAATTTGGCAGGAGGGCATTTTCCACCTGTGTTAAACAACTTCGATTTTTTTTTGGTTTTGACTACTGTCATCCAAAGGTGGCTATAATTTTCAACAAAGTTATTTGCGGCGGTTATGTGGGAACCGCAGCCAGTGTATAATGAAAAAGTGTTGGGTCGGCACAGTATGTTGCTGCCACTTGGGCATAGTGACTGTCTGCCATACCAGAGGCTGAGTGGCAGGTTGGCTCAGCGCTGGGCTAATGTCTGGACCGCAGGTGAAGCATCCTACAGTTTTTTTGTTATTGTATGCTCATTTCCAGATGTGTAGGACATGTTTTTTGGATTGTGTAAGTAATAGTTTCACTGGTGCCCACAACGCGTCATTATCCTGTTTTTATTTGGGGACTGAAGGGTTACAAATTGTACAAACAAGCTGGCTGATCCCAGATGCTGGTGCAGGCGATCAGTGTGCACTGCAGAGCATGTATATACCTGTCTGTCATCACACATCACAGCCACGTGCTGTAACGGCGGGAGAATGCAGGTGACGTCATAGACCGGGCCTGGTGTACCGTCTCGTTAACTTGAAGAGGACATTCTGGGGCTTACACCTTTGAAATTTCGCCTAATGTGTGAAATTTATTTATTAAGTTTTTTGATACCGGTATATTCATATTTCGCCTACTCATTTTGATCATTCCAATGCATCTAAATACCGTATATCCCCGCGTATAGTGCGACGCCATGTATAATACGAGTTAAGATTTGAGGCCTAGGATGACCTGAAAAACGTCTACCCCTCTGTATAATACGACCTCAAATTTTGGATGTCGGCAGCGTCCCGGTCGGCAGCGTTCCGGGCCATCTAAATGTGAGGCATGGATATTATCTTATTCTACTAAATAGCGCTGTGACACCTGCATAGACGATGCTCGATGACGGGAACAGCGGCAACAGTACAGCTCTACAAAACCAAAGGGCAGTATCTGCTCACTTGTAAAGTAAGCAGATACTGTATTTCCATTTTCCACGGCAGAGTGGATGTCATCGGGACTGTCTCGATGGGTAGACATTCTGAGGCCTGCATAGGCTACATATATATACACACAGATTTAAAAATACCCGTATTTATATTTCGCCGACAAATTTATATTATTTTAATTTATCTATTACAAAGACCATATTTTAACATCGTCGTGCTCAAATAAGAACATTCCAAGATGCAATGTGATTGTAAAACATTTGCAGACTAGCCGCATGGTCTAGACACAAGAGGTGTTTGGTTGTATAAGGTGTCCGGGTGCAATAACACAGCAGCGCTTCATGAACTACAGCTAACAGATACCACCATTTGCTCAATACCGTATCAGCCGCGGCAACAGCGGTAGGTGTTAATGTTATCCCAGCAATATGGACATTCTGAAGCCTACATGTATAGAATTTGCGATAGGAGATATAAACAGTGATATCCTGTTATATTTCATCAACGCATTCTCTCATTCCAATAGGAAAATATCATGTTCAGATTTGTCGTACACAATAGAACACGCCCATATGAAAGGCGATCTTAGATTAAATCATTATTAATATAGATGAACAGGTCAGGAGTGTGAATTGGTTGCAGACTAACGGCGTCATATATCTGCCCGTGGTTGTCAAACGTGCCACGCGCGTCGGCGGGAATTTGAGACGGGGGCTCCCAGCAAACACGAGACATTTACCCAATGCTGGTACAGTGTTGTGCCAGCGTCTCTGACGGTGGCCCAACATTGTACCAGCACTGGGTGAACGTCTCTTGTTTGCTACTAGTTGGGAAGGCAGTCTTGTTGTATCGTGTGTATAGGCCTGCTTACCATACACGCCGACTAACCTACGTTTCTACCGCTAGAAAACGTACCGCTGAACTACCGCTACAGAGCTAAAAAAATGTATTAAATTCTACATCTATGTATAATACGAGGTGCCTTTTTGTGACATGAATATCTAAGAAAAAACATCGCATTATACACGGGGATATACGGTACAATGTTCATTATCTATATCGCCATTATCGGCATGCTCACATTTGAAGATGAAATGCGTTGGTAAAATATTTGCAGGTTAACCTTGGCCCGTGGCAGTAAAATGTCACACCTTCAATGACGCAACTGCCTGATTACTGTCTTGCGGTTTGAGGTTTATGTGTACTGGCTGTACTGGCTATCCACCCCTAGTTACCACGTGCCCCTCAGTGAAGTACAGAAAAACACTAAATGTAGGTGGGATATATAGCACATCAGAAGTTCAATCACATTATTCAGTTCCGATATTATATATATTTATATATTATTGATTGATTGATTGATTTATTAGTACATGCATTGTAAATATAGGCCTACTTATCTACATGTATAATCACACGCCATGGGGCTCAAAGATATTTAATGTGTGCCTGGGAACACTGGAGCCACACTGTAAGCCTTTACTGCTATTTGTATTTGACCAGTACAAGTACAAGTACTGGATTTTCAAAATACTTGAGTACAAGTACAAGTACTTTAAAAAGTACTTGAGTACAAGTACCGAGTACATGATTTTTTTCAATATGTAATTGATTATAATATATGTTACTTCATGCTCGTATATGTGACCCGATCTGGCAAAATGAGTCTTATTAAGTCGCACTTTGGCAAACGATGCTAGGGCATAAGACAAATTGACCTTGATTTGACCTATTTTTTTATTTTTACATATGTTTTTATATTTATTTTCATATGATTACTTTTGAAACATAAAATTGTGTAGCATAGAAATAGATGTACATGTCAAATTTGTTTTATTAAATATACCTGTTATTTTAATATTAGTCTCATTTACATCTCATCACCAATTAGTGATATTTATTTCTATGTGCATGTTGCCATAGCAACATTTGCTAATAAGTAGGAACTATTCAAGCAGTGAAAAAAATCATGAGTTGACTATGAAAATATCTGGCATATTATTTTAAAATTTACAAAATGTAAAAACTATACGTTTATTATTAAGAAAATGGGGTGGGAATGAATATTTATTCTATTTATTTTATTTTATTACAATTGTGCCATATTTTCCAAAAGTTTAAAAATTGCCTTTTTGAATTTCAAATGCCATTTTCTCAAAATGACGCAATTGCAGACTTCATATTTCTCTGAGTTTGTGGAGTCATTTTTTCGGAGTTGAACACGCTACAGAGTTGTGTGATATACCATTTTCAAGGTAATTTTGTGTAGGTTCAGGATATCCTAATAACTCCAATATCTAAACATGCAACTAACGACTCATTTTGCCAGATCGGGTCACATATAGATATATATGAGTGGTTAAAATAATATTTTATCGGACAGGCCTATATCATAGATATACATATTGCATATCTGGGCCATTGCCGCCAACATTTGGCCGTCACTAAAATAAACGTTTAAATGAACCTGAAGTTCCTGAACACACATTGTGTCATGGAAAAGATCAAGGCTATTAAGGGTAGGCCTACACGGATTAAAAATCTACCCTGAAAATCCAAAAGGCAGTATCTGCTCACCTGTAAAGTAGACAGAACTGCGTTTTGGCTTTGCACGGGCTTTGCACGGCAGAATTGTTTTGCGATAACAGACACACTTTAGTTGCTGATGACCGTGATAAAATTATAATCAAATGTATTATCATAATACAGGTAACTCCGTACAAGATTCAGCCCGGGCATACGCTGATATATTAGCATATTATTCGTTTAAAAATATATTTTTAAGCGATTTATAGGAGGAGCACGTCACTGTTGTGTCAATTTTTATACTCGGTCCGTCGTCACATTTCGGGGACGGAAGGGGTTATATAACGCCGCCGTATGCAGACAATTGACTCGTTATGTAACCTCATACCTTTAACCCTTGCGCGACACTAACGTGTTCAATTATTTTTTTCTCTCAATTGCAGCTATAATTGCCGACTCAATTTCGAGCTTCATATGACAACTATATATATATAATCACGATATTAAAAAACCCAGACAAATGAAGAAAAACAATTTTTTGACCTACCTGCTGCTTACTGGTGATCTGACACAATGTATATTGTACATTTTAGGGTTGTTCAGTTTGCTAGTCACCTGACGTTTATGGTAAACTTGTACATCATTTCGTCTACTTTCAATTCGTTCTTGTTTTTAGTATGCACAGCGATCCGATTTTTTTTTGAATGGACCGCTTTTTAAATGATTTGTAATAATGATATATAAATAATAGTGGCGTCCCGCAGTTAAAGGGTGATGTTTGCCTTCTAATTACTTTGGTCATCTTTGCTTGAACAGTACTGTTATATCAGGTGTTAATCCTATGTACCTCTCGGTACAATGCTGGATAATCCCTGGCCCAATGTCTTGGACGTTGGCCCGGCATTGTAAAGTCACTGTAAACGAGACGTCGCGTTGTCGCGGTCGTTTTTTTGGTACTTACACAACATTGGTACAGAGTTGTATGAGCTATGGCAGTCTTACATTATCTCAGTCCACACCGTGTCGGTTGAGTGTTTACGCAAGTGTCTACGCAATATTGTGTAAATATTATTCGAATACCGATTGATCGTCTCAACAAACACATTGCATTGAACCTGTGGTAATGTTGGTACACTGTCTTCAACGTTGGCCTAACATTATACCACCATTGATTCAATGCCTCGTATTTGCTGGAGTTTAGCTGCGAAGAAAGGGGTGTTGTAAGTGTGATTATAAAATGGCGCGACATCATTGTTGAAATCACGCCTCCCCCTTCAATGACCTGATGACTACTAGTCCTACCGAATAGTATAGTCACCTGTAGATGTTATACTAGTATAATTATCAACATGTATTCATGTTTTCCAGAGACACGTCTCATGTTTTTGTTTAAGAATAGCTATTCAATTATCTTGTAAACTACACGAGGATGCTAGTAATATACAAGGCAGAACAAGCAATTATCAACATAAAAAAGTTGCACTTTTGTTATAAGTTGATGTAGGTAATTTTATTTAATTGAACCAGCTTTGAAAAATTTCAAAGTATTAAATAAATCATTTTTCAATATAATATCTGAACGGATAGATGGTAAACGAATCATTAAATGAATGTTCCATATCCCACTATTATGAGTTATGATTTGTCTGTCAGCTATTTTAAATCAATTTAGGATGACTAGTACTCGTAAAGTACTCGTAAGTACTCGTTAAAAGTACTTTTATTTTTAAAAGTACTTGAGTACAAGTACGAGTACAAGTACTTTTCAAAAGTAGGAGTACTGAGTACCGACGAGTACTGAAAAATCGGTACTCGAGTACCAAAGTACCGAAGTACCGAGTACTTTGGCCCCAAGCCTGCCGTAAACTAGGCCTACAAGTTTGCATGTGGCCCCAAGACAGGCGTCAAATGTCGCATAGCGCAGCCAAACATTCAACTGACAATGTGCGTTTGTTTTTCTGCTATCTTCAATTCTGTGAAACGCAGTGACGTCACTCGGTGAAAACAAGGTTATATAACACCCCCTCCCCTATACTTCATTCTGTAAAACGCAGTGACGTCACTCGGTAAAAACAAGATTATATAAGACCACTCCCCCATACTTCATTGTATTAGCCAGCTCGGTGAAAACAAAGGAGGTAAGGTCATTGAGTTTCACAGAATTAATTTTAGAATTTGAAATAATATACTCTAATAATAATATATAGTATAATTATTTGCAGTTCTATAACTACACATATGCGCATCACGCAATACCGCTGGAGTATGACCGTAACTGACACGGTCACAGTACTAAAAAGTCAACCCTTTTGTCAACAACTTTTTGTCACCAGCGACTTGTTTTACCTGGCAACAACAAGGTCGTTGGTGACAGGTTTTTAAATGAGTTTCTAAATTCACTAGCAGTAAGCAAAAATATTGTTTGAGCAATGCCAGCTTTAAATGAATGAAAAAGGGAAAGGACAAATAAATAATTAAAAGATTTTAGAAGCTAAATGCAAAGTAGCTTAACAACATTAGTATAGAGAAAGAATAATATAGAACAATATAATAAAATACAAAAAGAAAACAGGATTAAAATAATATTTTACCTTTTGGCTTGTAGAGCATTGTGAAGTAGATTCCTCTTTTCTAGCAACTGCAATTACAAATTAAAACATAAACAATTTTTAATTTCTAAAGGGTATAGATTTTAAATTGAAAGGTGAATTCTTAGAGGTAGCTTGTCACAGTGTGCTGCAATGAAGGCAGATGATATCTTCCCATTAAACACAAAACATTAGTACAATATTTGCACAATGTCAGCTCAAAGTTTTGTATTAATTGGGTTTGGTCAGGGCCTTGTGCACATCTATGAGTATACATGTAAAATGATAAACATGTCTGGCTGAAGGTTATCTTTATTACGACTTCTAACCTAAACATACAACATGCTCACACAGGCTAGTGAGTTTCTATCGTTATCTATGAATCGGCAGGACTGGTCACCTTGCTGGATCCGGCAATGGTCCTCTTAGGAGCTGTTACAACAATGTTCCGAGATAAGAACACAGTTTGTATTGGTAGATGGGTGGCTGACGGCTCCTTTTTGTATTGACATTTTGTGATTTTTTAATGTGCACTTTTTATGTTCTAATATATATAAAATGCTGATTTTTTCCATTTTTTTTCTTTGTAAATTTTAAAAACATCAGCTAGAGATATATCCTAGTAATAGGTTTCCAACTTTGCATCAGAAACGGAACTGGTTTCTCAAATGTTTCATGTCCCCTGCTTTCGTGGTCAAATGCAATACTGTGTTCGTATTTTGTAGAATTGCAAACTTTAGCGACGGCTCCTCACTGGATCCAATAAGCCAGTGAACATCAGTCTCCTTAGGGGATCCAGTAAGCGCGGCTCCCTCAACTGGATTCAGCCAGCACTGATCACCTTACTGGATCCAGTCAGCGCTGGTCCCTTACAGGATTCAATCAGCGCTTCTGTTCTTACTGAATCTAATGAATCTGATAATACAGTCATGTCACTGAGAGAAAACTCAAGACCGATAGTGGCCAGTATTTCGGGATGGTCCATTCACCCTTACATGACTAAAGTCACCTAAATAAACCCAGCTCAGTCTGCTCTGGGCGACCATTTCTATGAAAAAAAAAATTGTGTTGTGGTGTCTTTTTATTTGCGCTTGAAAAATTGCTAACTGACTAATTTTGGTATCTGTTGTTGATCAGATGTTTCTATGAAGCAAAAACGTGCCAGAAATTACTTAGTGGGCAGCCACAAAAGCTGCAAATTTATGCAGCAGTGTAAGGGTTAAGTGGGGCAGATCTATGCCGGATCCCTACTGTAGGCCTACATACATGCAGTCAATAAAATTAACATCCGACCGTGCCAAGAATAAATTTGTAATGTCTGATTGAACTTGACAGTCACCTGTCCGACCTGTCGAATAACATATATGGATCTTAATAAACGGAAAAATGTCAGGAACGACAATGAAAATTCAATCTTAATCACTGAACCATTCTGTCAGCAGGGTTCCAGATACCCAGTCGCCCACTCGCCATTGGCCCCTTGTTTTTGCTGTGGGCTAATCAAGTTGAAACAAAGGTAGGCAACATTGCGAATGTATGAGAGCTTAAACTATCCTTTAGAACTTGAATGTACAAAAAACATATTTTTATATTCTTCAAAATCATTGGGATTTATATAAAATCCTATGGGTCTAGGAGTATAAAATGCATTGTTCACAGATAATTCACTATTCAGAACTATTAACTACTGCACCTTAATTTCATGAGTACTTTCTGAATAAATGTGTTACGAGTGGTCAGGTTTTCATAGGAAGGGAAAATACACATTAAATGGGCTACTGGAATTTGAAGTGGGCGACCAAAATTAATATCCGAGGGGCCCACATGGCTACCAGAGTTTTTGCAGGTATCTTGGTCCCTGTGTCAGTCTGGTAAAAATAATCCTAAATTTTATTGGCTGTTCATGACATATGAAATAGAATTGAATAGCATGTAAATTAATTAATATTTCTCAATGAGTTGCATAGAAAATAAATAAAATCAGGAAAATGGAAATTTACAATTTAACATTCTGTAATCAATTTTTTATTCCTATGTAATTTTTAATCGCATGAAATCAACAACTGCTGCATATCTTGGTACATGCATATATAAAAAAGACATACACATAGGACGAATCTCATTCATCAGTTCTTCACGAGTCCAGCGCCCAGGTTCCAGCGTCCCCAGTGGTAGGGAAGGAATGGTGTGTTTACCATCATCTCTCAAAGGAACATTCAAATAGTGGACCATCACAAGGTCTGGGTTCTGGAAGAGCAAAACAAAATGTGATTTAATGCAGCAGTGCTAACAATGTGACAGAAATACAGGATTTCGGTGACTCAAATCCACCAAAACTGAAAAAAATATCTTCCCTGTTGGCAAGCGACAATTTAGCCGCATGTATATCTAACAGCAGTGCACAATTTTGAGGCGAGTCCGCGTGGCCGATCGTGGTTTCAGAAGTGCAGGACACGCTGGCATTTCACTCTGCTTTTTCAGTGGTAAAATCTGCTGAGCAGTTGTCAGACTCCCACCAGACGTGCGCGCCACGGCGCCAGTACATGAACACTGATGAATGGTCACGTGTAGACTAGTCTGATATTGAAAGAGAATACAGGGAGGGAATAAAGGCCTATTTCCTGGACACAAACCGGGTCAGGCCCTGTATGTCGGCGCCCCTTCCCCAGCAAACACGGAACGTTTGACCAGTGTTGTTTTGATGTTGGGCTAGCGTCGTAGTAGCGCCGTAGACGATGGGCCAACATCAAGGCAACGTTGGTTGGACGTCCCGTGTTTGCTGGGTTCACAGTCAAACTGGCAGGTAACACAAAGTCGGCCCAGCACTCTCTGCTTTTACACAACATTGTGAGGTCGCTCACCTTATCAGGCTAATGACTCGGCTATCGTAGTGGCGTGACATTGACACAATCCCGCAAACAGGCGATGTAGCGGTATAGTTTAATTGCTGGACCAGCCTCGTTGACGATGGACCGACATTTAAACAAAGCTGGGTCAATCTATTGTGTCCGCTAGAAATACGCTGGTCAGCTGACATTAATGCAATGCTGGTCTAGCACAGGCCTACCGTTACAGTCATTTAGATTAGTTGGGCTGGCTGTTCATTTAAATGCTGCTCAATTAACACAACACTATGTCAGCGCCTCGTGTTTGTTTGATGAATGAATGTTAAGCTCTGGTTGAACGCATCAACCAGGCCTAGAAGAATGAATGTAAAAACATACAGAAAAAGAAATGTGTCCGTTATTGATGATAGCAGTTCTGTTAGTGGCAGTGATGAGTCCGATTAGTTATATTAATTATATTCAATTAGTGATAATTTAACTTATATATGCCATGTTGATGAGAGAACTCCAAGTGACCTACAGTAGGTACATGTACCACACACGTGCATATATCATATGAAAATGATAATTTAATTTTTGATGTTTCCAATGAGAATGTATTGATGCTTATTAAAAGTAAATTCATAATTAAAGCATATAAACTTCTTGTTCGTTGTTTCACTATGTCAGTATCCCTGTAAAAAAATATAAATAATAAAAACATAACTAAGCAAAAAAAATTAGGAGGATCTCTTTCATAACATTATAAATAACCATAAATGCGCTAAAAACTTGCAACAAAAAAAAAATTTGTGCCTTGCATGAAAAAAAGTCATTTCAAATGGGACCCTTTGGAATTGGACAGGACTCTCTGGTTTTTAAAGAAGAGAGTCCTTCTGCCACACTGGCAATTTGGCCTAAAATTGTGCACTGCAACAGTAAAAAGAAAGTCAATGGTATAAGCTACCGAAGTGTAATATATTAACCCTTTCAGCGCGGGTACCGACTTTAGTCGATCGACGCACTAAAAGAGTAAAATATTTATAATGGCGGTAGGCCAAAAAAATAGGTATTCAAATGATGTGGAAAGAGATTAACTAAGACATTTATGATGCTTTCAAATTTAAAAAAATCTTTGCTCTTTTAGATTAAAAAAAAATATTTCAGCTCTGTAACCTTCCCAGCAAACACAAAACGTTGAAGCAATTATGGCTTCATGTTGGGCCATCGTCTCTGACGCTGGCCCAACATGAAGCCATCATTGTTTCAACGTCTTGTGTTTGCTGGGTTTATTCTGCTAAGGTAATTCATTTAAATTTCCAACCACTTCAGGTTGTGTCTCGCTACCACGATCCACAGCCTCAAGTGGCTGAAAATTACTCACATTTTTTTAATTTGAGACCAAACATTTAAAACACTTTTTTTTAAACCAATTTTATTCTCAATATCAGTGATGTGATCGACTAGTAGAACAGGTTAAAAACAACAATAGTTGTGATCAGCAGGATAAGGGTGAAGGGATAAATTGAAGATCTAAGAATCCCAGATTTTAATGGGTTGTGGTATTTTTGTGGTATTTTCTATAAAACAAATGTATTCAAATGTATCCTATTAAACAAATGTATTCAAAATAAAACATCACTAGCTGATAAATGATTTAGTGTGGAAACTAGCCTGTAATAGCCAATAGCAGCGCCTGTGAAAGGTAGGTAGTATGGCAGAGTGAACATAGCAGCCGTATATACACTCTGCACCGTTCACTTTGAGTTTCATATGATCTTCTCTTGTTGTTTTCCCATCTTTTCGTTTCTTCCAGCAGTAGTCATCCCTTCTGTAACGAGCCTTCTTTCTGTTGTAAAGCAGCATGCTGCCACTCTGTGGCCTGCAAGTATGATAAAACATGGGGGCTGTAATCGTAAATGTACTTCGATGGCTACTGTACAGCTTTACATTGGACATTCACATTAATAAATAAAAAGTAAAGTGATCCACATCCATGTACAGAGGGCTTTTGAATTGTTTTTTTCAATTGACAAAATTCTATATTACATTCATATTACACATATGTATATTACGTCTATAATTAAATACAAGCGCATAGAAAGTTCACTGTCAGCAATGCTGACCCAACATTGCACCGATATTGGGTGAATGTCTCGTGTTTGCTGGGTATAAGAACTACCTAGTAGTGTCTGCTCCAGTAATATTTAACATAGCAGGAACTAATACAGTTCCAGGTGTTTTGCAACAATTTAGCTGCCATTTGCCTTACTCAGTAAAATGTTCCTATTTAAACTCATTGACTTGGCACACTTTTCCATTGAGGCAAAGTATCAAGTTTGAAAGCTAAAAAGTGGTTTAGCTTTTTTAATTATTATTCCCATATATCTAAATTCATCAAACATAATTTTGCATACTAAAGCACTGGATTTAATCATTTAAATTTCCACCCACTTGAAGATATGTCTCTTTCTCACAAGCCACAATGCCAAGTCGGTGTAAATTACTCATATTTGTTCAATTTGTGACCAGATATTTGCAAATATTGATGCTTAAATGCTCATTTCATCTCAAATAAAAGTGATTTGATCGACTAAAGAAATAAAAACGCCTCTATTTGTGTTTGACATCGTACGTCACTGGGCTATTCAATTTAAATTTTCAGTCACTTAAAGTTGTGTCTCGCTATCGCGACACACAACTTCAAGTGACTGAAAATTTGTGTTACAGTAGAACCTGCTATGAGCAGCCACTCTTATGAGCAGCCAACCTCATATAGGAGGCCACTTGGCCATTCCCCAAAATGGCATTTTGTATACAAATGAACCTCCTATGGGCAGCCACCTGTGTTAAAAGGCTACTTTTTCTGTGTCACAAGGGTGGCTGTCAATAGCAGGTTCTACTGTAATTGTGAAATTTACCGCCCGATATATATATCAGTGTTTCAAGATTGAAAGCATATTTTACTCTGAACAGCTCCTTATCGGGGGTTATACAGGTGATAATAAAAACACAGAATGTCTACTGCAGTTGACATCAGTGTTCTGAGGGTTAACTTAAATGTACTTACCTCAGCTTTACATCTGTACTTTGCCATTTTTCATGAAACTCAAACGCTATAAGAACAGCTGCTACCTCCTGAGATAAAAAAAATAATAATTTCAGTAATCTTAGCCAATATAACATATTTTAAAGAATGCTTATGCCAGAAATTGTTGAGATACTTGTTTATAAAGAGCCAAGAAGAAAAATGACTTGAGGGCAGGGATTTCGATAGTCCCCCCCCCCCAGAAAGCCCAAAAGTCATATGATGTATTGAGTTATCTTTTGACCAGTATCATGAGTATAGGATGGAAAATAAAAGTGGTGTGATATTTTTGACATTCGAGCATGCTAGAAGCCATTTCAGTGTAAAAGTAACATCTGCCAAAATTTCCTTAAAAAATTGACAGTTAAGCACCAAATTCTCAGAAATCTGTGGCCATCTTGAATAAATATGCAAATTAGCTTATTTTCTTGACTGTGTTATTGTTTTGCAAAATAAAGCATCCTGAGCCATCATGGATATGCAAATTAGCTGATTTCGAACAAAACCTGAGTAATCCCTAAGAGAATGTTATACAGAGAAAAAAAATTGTGACGATGATAATATATAGCCAATTTTCAAACTCTACCACCTGGGGTAAACCAGAGTTTTCAGAAAAGAAATTGTGTAATCGCATGAATATTGGTGACTGTAGAGCATTTACCTTCAATTGGTAAGGAAGAGCCATCTTGGATATGCTAATTAACCAAATTTCTAACCTCAACCAGGGTAATCCAATTTGTGAAGATCGGATGAATATTACTTGCTTTTATGTCAAGTTGTGAGAAAGAGCTGGGGGGCCATATTGGATAAGCAAATTGTACAATTTTTGAACTGTATACCCACTACCAGCCGAGAAGCTTGACATTGCTTAAGTTAGTGTGTGCATGGATGAAAGTAGTTAGCACTGTATGCAGACATACATGTATGACAGACAATGGATGCTGACATTACAGTAGGGGATCATTAGGCTAAGAGGCCGATTATGTACAACTTTTGACAGAAATGGTGAATCTGTACACAATCTGGTGAACCCTTATTAGTACTGTATTAGTTGTGTACAAAATGTAGAAAAATACGGGAAGTGCATAGGTCTGAGCTATTGATTGTTTCACACAAATTTTTGTGAATTGTCTGGGACAACTGTAAATGCTTTATTTCGAATTCTGGACTAGTGTACTTAATAATAATACATGTATTGGACCACCTTTTTTTTCACTTTAAAAACCTAGAAAATCACATTTAACTAAACATTTTTACCTCATTAGTGTTCCATTGATGGTTTTCTGATGGGAATTGGTTTGTTTTTTTCACAGAATCCAACTGCCTGGGAAGTTTAATTTTCATGTCTTCATGGTCTGCTGTGAATAAAACATTACAGTGCTAGTAAAAAGATCCATACCAGCAGAAAGCTGGCATATTGATTACAAGCTGGAATTCATAATACTTATCGTATCCCCGCGCATAAAGGTGCATGCACTTATAAGTGAAAATCGCATGTTTTAGGGATGTTTTAAAATTGTTTTATGTTTGAATATATGTGCATGCACTTGTTTTCGAATACGAAGTGCACCCCTCTAAACAGGAATTGTGTCGCCTAATCTGACACCTTAACCCTTTCACCACTGGAGCCCGTTTTTAAGTGCTAAATGCTATGGCATTCAGCACTTAAAAACGGGCTTCAGTGGTGAAAGGGTTAAACGACAAGAAGAAAATAGCCTTTCAAGTTATATTATAAGAATCACCCCCGTAACATCTGCCCCTATTTAGCTATTTAGTCGATTGTTGTTACCATGCCAGAATTATTGAAATAAACTTTGCACTCATCTAAACAGATTATTGTGGATTACTAATCCGCGAAGAAAAAATTGATGCACAAGTGGGCGACAGCAATTCACAAAGGGTGGGAGAGTGGGGAGGTGTCATGTCAGTGGGGAGAGACTCCGAGGCTGGACAAGCTATTAATCTCATTCAAGGAGAACGTTATGTTTGTATAACAATGATCACGTCTTGAGCCCTCCTAGAAAACAGAGTTGTGGGCGCGACTGTTGACGATAACTGTGTGACGATGCAAACATGCAGTATGTTGGAATGACGGCTGGCTGTTGAAACAGTAAAGAGTTTTTGTGCGTCTGGCAACTAGACTTATTTTTATATTCTAAATTCAAATATTTTGTTTTTTTATATAAGGACACATAATGCACATCTCGACGCTAGGATGGTGTATTAATAAGGTTATACGTATATTATAAATGTTGTTACAGAACAAATAAGATTACAAATTAGCACTTGTATGTCAAAATATTTATCATTTGTTTATTATCAAGGTCATTTCATGTTCAATTATAAATTTTGCTTTTTTTTCCCTAAAATATTTTTTATGTTCGAATATAAGTGCATGCACCTGTTTTCGAAAACTAAGTGCATCTTCAATTATAAGTTCATGCACGCTTATGCGCAGGACAACGGTAGTCTCTATAATTTAACATAGCCCTTGCTACATAGTAAACCCAGGTAATTGACTAACCAAGTTCTCGAAAATGCTAAGGAAATGTGGAAAGCCAAAATACAGGTGAAAGATTTATTTTTCAGCATCAAACCTTCAACATGTTCAAGGTTAAATATTTAAAAAAAATTGATAATCATAATCATTGCATCATCAAGATCTGCTGTTTGGCAGGTTGAAAAGTTGCAATTAATTGTTTCACACTTTCTGGATGAATCTTGAAAAGCAAGACAAAATTATTCTCTACATATTATTGAACATTGCTTTTTAAATTGAATGAGAGGTCAAACCATTCATGTGAGTGGCGCAGACAAATTTGTGTCATCACTGCAGCATGCATCAAAAAATTTAAATGGTAATTCGCAGACAAAAAAACAACAAATTAACTTGACAAATTAACAGACTTTATGATAATAAATTACCATTGGTAGGAGATAGCATTTTGTACAGTCTGGGTCAGTAGTACCAAATATTGAATTGCTAGCCATCAAACCATCAAACCGCACACTGAAAAGAAATACAAATTAAGTAAGAAAGAAGTTGAGAATGACATCAATGGATTGTTTCCAGATTATTGTATTATGTGGGTTTGGGGAATTAGTAAAATGTACACATACAGTAGATCCTGTGATCAACGACCCTGCCATCAACGACCTTTTGTCTCCAACGACTTTTTTTTCTTGCACAGAACATTTTTCTATAGTTAACGACCTGTGACCAACGACTTTCTGTCTAACGCGACTTGCGACCTTAAATATCTGGCAGAAGGTCATTATATTACTTGTGTCGAACGACCTCAACTTTTTTCGTCATACGACTTTTGGAAACATTCATGAGCAAACCACTGCATGTCAGATCTGACTGTGTGGATATCATGGTTTAAGACAGAGTTATATCACTGGAAGATCAGGCTGCTGTCGCAAGAGGTCTATCTACCTCAGACGGTAGATGTTACTGCACAGCAATATCACCTCGCGCCGGTAGGAAATCATCCAACCCTTCATGTCCAATGATCAACTAAAGATATGCCCTATGAATCAATTTAACATGTTTAATGCTCGCATTAGTCGAAAAGTGTATAAAATTGTTTATTTCGCATAGCGCTAATTAATACATGTTTTAAAATACAATCGTATTAAATTGTTCAGGGAATGTACTAAGAAGATACGCCATGAGAATATTGTCTATAGCACACTAAATGTCAAGTGCTATTCAGTTGTGTGTTGGCTGGTAGACAAGAGCGGCGCCGTCATAATTACGCTATACCCAGCCTGTCAGTCAACAGTACACCCGCTCCAGACATGGGACGCGACGTCACTTACCAGCAAAAACAAGACGTTGACCCGATGTTGTTTTAACGTCGGCCCACTGTCTTCGAAGTCAACACAACATTGGGTCGATGGCTCATGTTTACTGGGTGACTATACAGCTAGCGCGAGACGCTGATGCAGGGTTGGCCAACATTAGAACAACATCGCGTCGGGACATAACTAATCCCCCAGTCACTTTAATATAATACACTGCCTTAATGATCAGTCTACGCGTGTGTATTCACAACTAGCGAACGTCCTATATGAGCGTGGACCGGTCACATATACCCAGCAGACACAAGACGTTGATTCAATGGTGGATTAACGTTGGTCCGGCGTCGTAGACGGTAGAACAACGTTAAATCAACATTGATTCAACGTATTGTGTCTGCTGGGACGGGGACGGTACAAACGTCCTAGTGTGGGCATAATGCTCCTGTTAGTGCAAACACACATGTGCATTAACTATTATTCATCAGTAATGAATAACTGTTCCCTTTTTGTTTCACCAGTTATTTTTTTGTTTCACCAGGGCAACATTATCTGTCCTATAGTGACACATTTAATGTGAATAAACAACGCCTCATGCCTGTAAAGGATCAGAAGCTACCTGGGCTTATATAATGTGTGCTCTGTTAGCGTGATTAGCATAGCTAGCTGTTGCGGCAACGCGTGCTTTGATCCACAATGATTACCAGTCAGTGGTGGGTGAATGTCGCCGTCATTAGCCCGACATTGAACCAGCCGCCGCACCCGCAAAATTTACAGCAAAACCTCATTCCTGTGACCAGCGACTTTCTGTCACCAACGACTTTTTTTGTCTGGCAGAAGCAAGGTCGTTGGTGACAGGATCTACTGTATTACAGAATGCTGATCACACTGACTCTTACAGTCTTCTCAATGTCAACTGAGGCATTTTATTGATATAATTATAAACCCAGAATCTGTATGGCTACGAGATAATACGGTCATCCCCCGACATCCCCCAGTCAACCAAAGCATCATCTTCCGATCACGTTGCGACTACCCTGAAAATCAATATACATTATTTAGAGAAAACATGAAAAAATCGCCCTCTATAAATCCATTAGCTTCGTCTCGAAATTTCATTACATGTTGAATAGTTTAACTTCTGACATACTTTCAAAAATCATAACTTCACAAAACTTTCAGTGTAGTCTAGATGACTAGTCTGCAAGTTGAGTGGAAAATAATGTGTGTAAAATTTCGTGAAAATAGGTAGGCCTAGAGAATTCACTATGGAAGCTGAGTAATTCATTCACCCTGCGGCCTGGGCCTAGTTGATGAATCTATCAAGTGAATCTGGCTAGATACTCTCTATAGCATGTATCGGTTTATGCCTATACATGTAGTTGCAGTCGACTTCCACCAGAGCTGGGTGTTTTTCGTTGATTTTCCAGTCAATTCTCAATCAATTCTCATGAAATTTTGCAAGTACAAGTATGGAATTTCGCGATTAAAGCTGAATGAAATCAATGGGTTATATAGAGGAGCGTCAGAATTCACAATTTACTACATGTCAACAGGTCAAAGTATGCAGGTCTAACTTTTAAACTACATACTATTTGTTCTTTAAATTTTCAGGGTAGTTGCCCTAGGACTAGAAAATAATGCTTGCCAAATTTCATGACAATCGGATAATAATTACGTGAGCAATTAGCGGAAGACAAGTGCTCAGCGCAAAATTGCCAAAACAAAAGTGACAGATTTGAAGTGACTTTTACTTTAAATAGTGAAGTGGTCACAGTCTGTGCCGTGACACAGGCCTAGTAGGCTACTAGGGGGATAACATTTAATTTCGGCCACCTCTAGTTTCTAGAGGTATTCTTCTAAACTCAGATCCCTTGTGTGAAGTGATATCTTGTCGTCACATATTTAGCCTTTTTTGAAAGATTTTCAGAGGTAATAATGCTAAAATTACATCATTATAGGAGTAACCAACCATGCATCTGAATACGCTCAATTTCAAACGCTTTACAACTGAAAACGTTCAATTTCAATATGCTTTTGAGGCCTGAATCTAAAATATTTCACCGATATTTGATTATCAAATGAACTGTTGGTCTGTTTTATATTGATACAGTATTCCAAGTTGTTTTTACTTTTTTCAAGTCACTTAAAAAGGACAAATATTTTTTTTAGTTTTTAGTTGTTGAGATTATTGACCAAAAATCGAATTCGCCCTAAATTTTGAAAAAATCAAAAGTCACTTTACAAAACATGTAACCACGTCGAAAATATGCGCATGTGCCCTGGGAGACACAAGACTAACCGCTAATGTTCATTTCAGAATTCAACTTACTTCATTGTTGATATTTTGCCATTTTCATCAATATATATGCAATATATGTGCATGACTTTACGTTGAGCTCAGAAACACAAAAAAGCATGTAAAAGGCCATATTGCGCTTTTTGATTGGTAAGAATTTTATTTTTACGTTCATTTGTCTCAAAGTGAACTTTTTTATCGCCTTGGTTATATAGAAGATTGAATTTGAAAAAAAAAAGTGCAAAATATTTTTTTTCTCGGGTAGTACCATGTATCATCTCTGAGGTTGCAGCAATCAAAAGAATATGCTGGTATTATCATGATTATCGGCGAATTTGCTACTTAGGCTACATGCTATATTGATAAAAATTGACTCAAATGTGAAGGTAAAACAGTTTTTGTCAACTATCGACTATTTTCCTACATATATTTCTAATTATTTTAACTTATTTTCATTTTTCAAAGTAAAACAGAAAATGTATTTTTTTGTTTTTTTTAACACACTATGATCATGATGATTATGATAAACATGATAAAAGGGTTATTTTCAGTTTTCACAAACTGATGTTAACCCTTACACTGCTATGGGCGAATGTGACTAAAATCGGCCAAAATAAACCACGCGCACCCTGCTGTGAGCGACTATACGTTTGTTTTGTGGTGTCTTTCTATTTGCGCTGTAAAGATAGCTAACTAACTGGTTTTGTAATCTAATAGCTTTTTGTCTCAGTTGCAGATATGGTGTCGAATACATACAAATGTAATCGAATATGAATACATTGTAAAGTCATGAATTTGAATACAAATACTCCATTTAAAAAATATATTCTAAGACGAATACATTACTTTTCAAATGTATTCAAATACGAATACATTAGAAATATTTAAAACTTAAAAATGTCACTAGTGATATAAATATATATTTATGTACATATATTCAGTATGTGTATAATATCACTCAAATAATACAGGGATGCAAATTCACATACGCCCGGTCGCCCGTGGCGACAAGAATTATGTAAGGGCGATTGTGAATCAGCATGTCACTCGCCCTGCTGGCAACTGATTCCCGGCGCGATCCACAGATCATGTGTGGCTATTTACGCATAACTGCAGAGCGCGCACAGCATGTACAGGCATCGTCGTCGTGGCGCGCTACAGAGCGTTGTTTCGGCTCATACGTGGTTGTGCAGGTTGTGTGTATCAGATACCTTTACGTTTGAGAAGCACTGAAGCACACATAATTCAAGATTTGGTACACTAAAAACTGAGCAACTGAATCAAGTTTGATGCTGACACACGTGGACATAAAAATCACGTTCACCAAGTTGTTAAACAAACTACTGACCAGTAGGCCTACGGCCTGGTCAATCAGCGGTGCGTAGGCGCGAGTATTGCTAGTGGCCCGATCTGCGGTAGCCATGACAGCCCACAGCGTCACTTATTGCATCGTGGTTCCCAACATTCGTTTCACCCGATATTTCACAGTTCAAAATAGCGCTGATCAAGAAGATCATTTATCTAGTTTTCTGACATACATGGGCATGCTGACAACTTTTCATTGCCCAACGAGCTGTGGGTGAATAGATGCAGTCTTGCATTGTTGCTGATTCTAAACGACTCATGCATTATTGGCCTGATAAATCAAGCATTATTCTTACATAAAAAGGTCTGCGAAAACGTCTTGCAATTTTGTGTGAATACAAGCTGTGGCTAATACTCCAGTTTCAGTCACACATAGGGTTGTCGCTGGCGCATGTATGTGGACGCTGAAACGATGTGAATAACTGGACATAACCATGCTAATAGGCCTAACGAAAAGGCCTATAATACACCTGAGATAACCTTTTTATCCCAGTTATTTTGTGCCTTGCAGTGTCATGAAGCCATAGAGGCTAGAGTACGCTTATTTGACATCATTTCTATGTTTAAAATGACTGACTTTATTATATTTGCAGAACAATTTACGTTTTTTTGAGATGGACCCCTTTTTTCATCGAAGTGGGCAACACAACCCCTTCTTTCTCTAAGTTGGAATGAACACTAGTGAGCCAATGTCGGATTAAATTAATTGTCTGTACATGTAATAATTATAAATAACCAATCAATTAGGGTGGCTGGACATATTTCACTGGCCCATTTACTCTAACCTCACCAGAGCTCAAACAGCTGCAGATGTGCTAATTGAAGCTATTATGCCCACCTGCAGCAAAAATGCTTAGGCTAAGCCTACGGAAGATTGGTCAGAAGGGGAAAAAATCATTAACCAGTGATTCAGCAATATCGCACTAGTCCGGCAATTTTTTTCATAAAAAACATTAAACTAGTAAGGGCGATTAAAAAATCATAAAGGGCTAGTGTTTTTTTAGTTCCACTAGCCCGGCTGGCGAGTGGATAAAAATGACGAATTTTTTCCCCTGTAATATGATTCCCATTAAGTCTTTACTTGTTATAAAGCATGTTAAATTACCACTCCCATAATCATGATAATCATTTGAAATGCTACATGTTAAGTACCAGGTATTACGTTTTATTATATGAAACGTTTCAAATGCTTGTATTTTGCTGTATACTAACTTGTTTCAGTAATTAGTACATAAAACCGCAAAGATTAAGGTACAAGTTTGGGAATAAATAACAAAGATAAAATATATAATTTGTAGAAATAGTGTGTTCTTATGCATTGGCAATATATTGGTGCAACATTGCATTACATGTAATGTCTAGAATGTGGGCATAGCATTAAATTGGAGCCTATTTACTCGTCGTGAAATATGATTACATCTCCGACTACATATAAATAATTATATATAGCTCAGAATTTATACAGTTATGGTATTTAGTTGTATTATGTTATAACATAGAAAATAAATTTTATATTGTTTTAGGTGAATAATGCATAAGGCTACTTTTTGTGCACATTAATTCTAGAAAATAAAATAATGTTCCATTTACATTTTAATGCGACGATTCTAGCACAGATAGGGTTAATTGCAGTCATTGTTAAGTTGACAATCTTTGCTGAGGTGTTCATCTGTGTGGATTATTTCCTACGCACCAGTGGTAGAGGTGTCAAGGCAGACTGGGCAGAGCAGGGTGGGGGTAGGGATGGTCTCGGTTTGTAACCAATTAAATATTGAGCTGTTGTCACAAAATAGAGAGTGAACAAACTTTTCTAATGGCGGCGACAGGGGAGGGGCAATGTCGGTGATCGTCAATAGTCTGGTCATTCTGTATTTTTCCAGATATCGATGACAGGGGAGGGGCACTGTCGGAGATGGCAAGTACCGTATTTTTAATGTAGGCCTTAATGCCCTAAGATTAAGGGAGTAGCTTGTTGTCCTGTCTCAGGTTTGTGAAATCAGCTGTGACCAGATGTTTTGTTTTGTTCAGCTTTTTAGCGTCAATTAGCTCAGGCACCGTATAGACACATGGTTTTATAGACACACAGTTTTAGAAGTATTAAGTCAAAACGCAACGAGTTAAGACACAGAAATATTTGGTCAATAACTCTTTTTCACAACATAGCAGTCCAATGTTCTGCGTGTGGAAGATCACAACAAGGAGAAACAAATAAATTAGTTGTGCCCGTTTAAAAATTCTCATAGCTGGCACTTAAACTGTCTAGTGGTGTGAAGTTCGCGAGATTTCTCTGGAGTTTATCAGTTAGACCAGTGTGAAAGGAATGCTTTGCATCCACTCCCACTGCTATGCGAAATATGATTAATCATACCAAGCTTTTATACCAATAAAAATAATAATAGTAGGCCGAAGTTACAATCATTTATTTTTATTTTATTCGAAACTGAGAAAAAAAGAAAAACAAATGGGATTTTTTTATTAATCTCTGTGATATATGACATGTATTCAAAAATGTATTGAAAAAGTATTCATGAATACAGGGCTTTTAACAGTTTATAAAAGTAATTGAATACAATACTAATACTTGTATTCATAATTTTTTATGAATACTGAATACACATTAATACTAAAAAAAATGTAATCAAATACAGATGAAAACGAATACTGAATAGGAATACCCCATGTCTGATCAGTTGTTCATCACATGTTTTTCTTGAAGACAAAACGTGCCAGATTTTTCCTAGTGGGAAACCACACATGCTGCAATTAAATTATATTCAGCAGTGTGTGAGGGTTAACGATCTATTTCGATGTGTGGGTGAAGGTATCCATTTGAATTAAATTTTGGGGGGATGTATATGTCGAGTAAGGCTCAGAATAAATGTATTCATGATGGTAAAAAGAAAATACTGGGGCCACACAGAATTGAAATATTAAACTTAAAGATTGATACAACTGCGAAATGGGCATACGTGGGACTGTCAGGTGTAGGCCTACATTAGCCTATAGAGTACACTTTGATGGCATTAATATCAGCGACTGAACTGATTACAAGATACTACCCTATGATAAATCGGACCAATGTTGTTTTCATGTTAGACCAACGTCTGCGATGTTGGCCGACAATAAACCAAAACTTGGTGAGTGTGCCGTGTTGGCTTGGAAAGCTCTCACTGTCAATATGCTGGAGGTCAACTGTTTCCAAACCCCCATGGTAACACAACCGTTTGTGTCTCATTCAACACAAAGCCCACATAAAAGAAATTGGTGAATTATTTCCTCATAGATGTCGCTCAGGCCACACAAATTTATTTAATTGTTTTACCGATTTTTTTCAGCATTGGAGCTGTCGGGTGGCAGGAAAAAAAAAAAATCAGATAAAGTGGTGTTTAATTTTTTTTAGATTGGTCCACAATACAGAAAGCGACGAGTTTCCCAGGTATGGCCAATTACGAACGCTGACATACTGTATTATCCCTAATAAACGCACCCCCCCCTAATAAACGCCCCCCCCCCTGTTTTTCAGGTAGGCTACCCTATGAACTGGCTTCAAAAAAACTCTCCTGTCCTTAATATCAACAAACCATTTCGTTAGCTAAAACGGCGGCCGATTTTGCATACGTACAGGTTTGTTCGTTGTGGTCAGGTTCGTTTAACAGAAAATTAGTCTTATTAAAGTAAAAAAAAAACATGTTTTTGTATTTGACTACTTCCCTGGACAAACTAAGAGAGATAAGACGTGAATGAATAGCCGCGGCAGCCAGCTGAATAACTGCACAACAAGACGCTGTGTGTCAGATCTAGATGCCGGTCCAATGTAGGTCACCATTGACGACGGTGGCCCAGCATTAGAACAACACTGCCCCGACGTCTCGCGCCGACAACATTCTAGTGCATACAGATAGCGTCTGTGTGCGTGCGTTGTGTTAAACTCCAATGCTCGGTTAACAAGGAAGATACCGGCCCAGAGTTGACACTGCCTGTTTGCCATTGACTATATCAATGAGAATGTCATCCATAACATTTGTTTTGAAATTCTTATTTGGCAATGTATTATCGATCAATCCAAGTGTTTCGGGTTGAGTTGGAGTGTAATGTGTGTGCACAGTGTCAGCCTTGATCTATCAGCTATTTTTCACACCTGATGCCGGCACCTGGCTGCACGATGAGTTGTGTCAGACTGACCGCAGCGTGTCAGTTTTGCTTACAACGAAAGTAATGACTGTTTATTGCATCGGCACAGTAAGAAAGAAACAGTTTTCATTTTTTTTTAACTTTGAAATTAATAAATCCATAACGGCAGGAAAAATAAAAATTAAATTTTTAAAATTTCAAATTTTTTTTTTTGCCCTTTTCGGAGATTTTCGGCGGCGATTCGGTAAAACAATTAAATAAATTTGTGTGGCCTAAAAAAAACTAGGCTATATTAGACTATATATTTATGCCTAATCTATAGTCTAGTAGTCTATAGATATAGCCTAGATGTAGTCTATTTTCAGAAATGTTAAAAGTGAGGCCCCATAGGATGTTGAAAAAAATGGATCAAAAAGTGGATAATTTGATCCTCGGCTCAAACCCCTTTATGAAACACCTAAAATTCACAGAATCATCTGATCTCATATTTGATCCAGAATGGCCTAAATAACAGGATCACTTGAGCCTGTTTAATGCAACTGGGCCCAGGGGCCACTGTTGCATTCTGGGGGACACCCTTGTCCCGTGTATTTTGACAGTTGACTATCCCTTTAATATGTCAAAAACGCCCAAAATTGCCTCAGCCCTAGCGCTGGCCTGCACTCGCCCAGAGACTTTGTTTACTCGGCTACCTCAGCCCATAATACCCTTCACTACTCTACCCCTATTAGAAGGCTAGCCGTGTATCCCCCCCCCCCCTGGCTCTGGGGTTGGCCCTTTTCACTTTTAGCCGCTGGTGCTAGCAGTGGCACACTTACACAGGCTTACTCAAATGAGCTTCCGTACGAAATCTACTCACGCTCCGTACTACAGTACTACTACAGTACTACTTAACAGAGTACTGAGAGTGTACTGCAGTGCTGATGATTTGCAAAATAGTGGAGAGTGGAAAATCACACTCTTTTAATGAGCAAGGAGTATGAAGAAGGAGTGTGATTTTCAATCTACTACTAGTAGGTGTTGCCTTTGTATGTGTACATTGTACGAGGTGTGCGGATTTTTCGACTCCTCAACTTTGTTTTAGGCGCGTGATGTCATGCGTGTGCAATCGCACGCCTATTTCTCATCAGCACTGGTATTGAGAGTGACGAAGCCACCAGTGGCATCCATTCGTCCGGTCAGACACCTGGTTAAGCACAGGCAGTGTCGCTGACACAGGCACAACCTGGCACAGGCTCACACTGGCACTGCACAGCTCGGTGCCGGTGGCGTGACACAGCCACGGCACAGCCTCTGCCACACCGGCTGTGTGGCCTGTGTCACACAGAGGTAGGTACATTCAAAAAAGTCATTTTGATGATTTTTTCATGTTTTTCTCAGGATTTATGTCAATTTGTGAGACACTGCAATAAAAGACATATTTTTTCTGTTTGTTTGTTCTTTTTGCTCACTATTACTGGTAGAAATGAAGTCATCATTGTAGAATTAAAAGCATTATTTGTTTTGAATGGCACTTTTCCAGGGGTTCCCATCATTAGATTTCTCGCAATTACGAAAAATAGTGCCAGCTCTTGCCTTCAATCAGGGCTCGACACTAATGGTTGCCCGATTGCCCGGGGCAACCGATTTTAGGTGAGGGCAAGTAAAAAATTACAGACAATGACCCCCTGCGCAATAGCTTCAATTAGCAGAATTTAAAATTTCAAGGACTGTCACAAAAGACACGCATGTCACTGGCAAGTCGGCCAAGTGATAAATTGGAAGGGCAAGTACCCCAAAAAAGTGCTTGCCCTTCGGGCAAGAAGGTCCAATCAGTTAGTGTCTAGCCCTGCTTTATTTCCATAATTGTTGCAACAAATGCTTGTAGAGGTAAGTGGAACAGGCATGCTGTGGCCCCTTATGATAATTTTTTCACGCAGGTGCCATTTTTTTAATTTTTGCAAAAAAATGCAAAAAATAAAAAATAGTCTATGTCCACTGCCCTATGAGAAAATCTGGAGGACATCATTAAGACCGTTTGGACAGAACAATGCGGGAATCTCTGAGATTTGAGATACCTTGGGAAGGCTGCACTAGTTTGTCCAGGGTTGAAACCTAGGTGAAGTTTTGTTTGCCAGCCCTGCACTTTCTCATGGGACGCATAGAGGGTAAAAATGGAAGTTTCATAGCCATAAGGACGAAAATCCATAAAAAAAATTCTTCTTCCATGACAACCAAGCCCACCCCTTCCCCCGGAGGCTTCGCCCATATTTCTGATTGTTATGTGCATATGTGGTATATTTGCTACTGTTACTGCACGCCCACCCCTTTTTGTGCTAATTTAAAAAAAAATCCCCTAAATTGGCCAAGAAAATCTTGGGGGCGAGGCGAGCCCAAGAACCCCCTGTGCCCCCTCTTTTTTTAACGGAGTGTCTACGCGTACGTGACCGTACGAGATGTATGTTTTGCTATTGATACGGGATCACGTACACGCCTACATCGTAAATACACATCCACTAATGACAGTCTATCGATGCCACCCATTTCCTGAAAATTGTGTAAAAAAATCTTGTAGAGTTCAAAAGTTAGAGCATTTGACATGTAGTAAATGCCTATTTATGACGCTCCCCTATAACATGTATAACAATAAACCCATTAACTTAGCGATACAGACGATATGCCTACGGGATAACGTAAGCATAGCAAAATGAAGAAGTGATACGGGCACGTACGTATAGCGCTATAGGTGGCATGTACGGGATAACGTACGCATAGCAAAATGAACTAGTGATACGGTCACGTACGTATAGCGCTTTAGACGGCATGTACATGATTACGTACGCTTAGCAAAATGAACTAGCGATACGGTCACGTATGATTAGCAATACAACAAGCTTATACGGGAACACGTACGAATAGCAAACTCGGGAAGCGATACGGTCACGTACGGTTAGACACTGCCTTTTTTTAAATCCTGGATCAATTTGCTACATTACATCCTGCTTAACAATTTGCTACATTACATTGAGGTGTCATCTTTTGGACGTCTTTATAACTCAGATTTGGATCTAAAGTCTGTCCGACGGTGCAGGATGGTCCAAAATGAAAGTTAGCTTTTTGGTATCCAGTCAGTCAATTCTTAAAGAGATTTTCATAACATTTTGTAAACCCTATTTTCTATTCATTTGGCATCGATCCTGAAAATTTCGTAAAAAAATATCCTATATTTCAAAAGTTAGACCATTTGACATGTAGTAAATGTCTATTTATGACGCTTCTCTATAACATGTATAAACCCATTATTATTCATCCCGGTTTATTCTCAGAATTGTGTTACATGTCAAATGGTCTAGCTTTTGAAATGCTCAATGGAATTTCACGAAATTTTCAGGGTTGTTGCCAAATTACTAGATAATAATGGTTACAAAATTTCGTGACAATCACTTGAAAATTGACTAAACTCAGCGACTGGATACTAAAAAGCTTATTTTTATTTTGGACCATCCTCCATCGTCGGAAAGACTGTAGGCCTAGTGTAGCGTGCAGGATTTTTCTTGCTCAGTGAAAACTGTGGAATGTGGTCAAATATTTCTTTTAGCAGGTCGGCAGTTACGAAAAAGGCTGAGCATAAAATGCCATAATTTTATTAAGGACAATTTAAAAATGTATTGAATGTAGCCTAGGCCTACCTAACAGTAAGGTCAGGGCCAGGCCCGGGGTCAGACTAACGAAGTTAGAGCAATCAAAGAATCACTCACATTCACAGAGTCACACTGTCACCACGGCACTGGTCACTGTCAGTGTCACACTCATCTGCTCATTGACTCAACACGACAACGGAGACTCGGAGTCAACATTACATGCTCTATTCACAAAATGACAAATCAAAATCATTGATTGATACTCATACTCATAGATCTACCCGGTCTAGTCTAGGCCTACCGTTAATCAAAAATTCCGAAATGATCACACAAAAACACTCACACTTCATAATGCCTAAGCCCTAACAGTTAGAATGTACGCATTTGATCTCTATTTTCGGAAAATAATTTTTGTCATTGACATTGCAACGTTACTGACAAATACTTGACAATTATTTACAAATTATTACAGAAATAAAGCGAGAAACATCAGGCCCGCCTAGCTGTCACAAAAATCAACATATTTTTGACAATCAAATGTCGTCTGCCCATGCGCAATCGGAAGCACCATTTTGTTTTCCGGAGGAAGTAATGTGTTATCCGTATTAATGTTCTAAACTTAACATTTCCATTATGCCCATAGCAATTCACAAACTAATCCTAAAATTTGAAAATAATTATGCAATTCAAGGTCAACCTAATAACGGGATAAATAAATGACTACAATTCAGATATTAGAAAGTTGTTATTGATGGGGGAAATGTCTGATTTAGTAGGCCTAGCACTAGTAAAGCTGCATATTTTGATACAACGATATTTAAAATGGCCTTAAATGATCAAAACAATCATTTTTTTTAAAGGTTTTGCAAATGCACAAAAACTATACATATCTAGCGCGATCAGTTGACAACGCTTTACACCATCAAGTAATAGAAGTAGTAAATTGGTTCATCTGTGTAGGCCATAGGCCTACAATGTGTACGTACTATATACCCAGCCAACACAGAACGTTAACCTAACGTTCGTATATGGTTCTCAATAGGTTATGTTAAATGTCAATGTTACGGGAATGTTTTCAGAACGTTTTCGTTTAAGTTTGCAATGAACCAACACAGAACGTTTTCCACTAGCGTTAGGAGAACATCGAGGGAACGTTTGTGTTTATACTGGCAGTCATCTTGCACATGCGTGTTGAACATTTCCGTTTTTCTCTCCAGGCAGAATTTTAAAACAGGGAGAATTGCTGAATCAGTTCAATTGAATTTATCCATTTATATCTATGTTTTTTGTGAAGCATCGAGTCATTAAGGTAAGTAAGCAGAGAAAAGTAAATGTAGAGATTGTTTTACCACCTATCACTTCTGTTAGCAAATTGAGAATACTTCATATAAAATATCAATATATGTTTTATCCAGCCATCTTCGCCTGATAGTCATTGTGTAGGCCAGTACATGCAGTAGGGGCCTACCGTGAATGCACTGTTACACACCATGATGCCATGTACATGGCACACGATACAGCTAGCTTGTATTGTAGCGTGGTATGTATGCCTACAGTACATCAAGTCTCTCTGGTAACTTTTTAAGTTAACTGGAAAATGTCAGTGTGGTAGGCTACCCTGCAAACAATGTACGTAATATAACGTTCGTTAAGGTCCTATTTTCGTCATTCATGGATGAAGGTAACGAGGACGTGCTAAGGACGTAGTCATATTAACCCTAACGTCCCCAGAACGTCCTAATAATGTTACATTTATGCTTTACGTCCTAAGGACGTAAATGGGAGTTCACAGAGTTACGTCCTAAGTACGAATGCTGTACGTTGTGGGGACGTTATTACAACGTGAAATTGTTTGCAGGGCTAGCTATTTGCCAATCGGGAAACTTGTTCCAGGGATAATTGTACCCCTGTGCTACTATTAGGAGTGGACGATATTAGGCCTATGTGAAAACTTAATGGCGGAACGTTCCCCTAACGTTTCCTTCATGAGCAATTTGCCCAGCAAACACAAAACGTTGGACAAATGTTGTTTTAATGTTGGCCCATCATTTACGACACTGGACTGTCTTTGAAACAACATTGGGCCAACGCTTTGTGTTTGTGCAAGAGGAACAAACGACAAACGTTAGCTGAACGTTCCCCTAACATTTATTTCATGAGTGATTTACCCAGCAAATGCAAAGCAGTACGTGTATCAATGTTGTTTCCTTATGGGCCCATCGTTTGCGACGCTGACCCGACATTGAAACAACATTGGGTCAACGTTTTTTATTTGCTGGGGATAGGATTTTCTGGTTCAGGTTCATTATTTACATAGGCCTCACAGCAAACACCAAACATTTGTATAAAATTTGTGCAATGTTGGACCAAGGTCGAAGACGTTGGGACGACGTTGTTCAAATGTCATACAAATGTGTTGTGTTTTCTGGGAATCGACTGGCATTTTGTGCAGTTGACAAAAAGTGCTACACCAACTTGTGCCAGCCCAAAAACAATTTGCTAAAATGTGCCGTGTAGAATACCGTACACTGCCCGCCGTAGACACTGCTACTTGGCATGTTAAAATTTGCAAATGGATGACGTCATATGTTCCCCACTCTAAATTTCAAGTATTTCAAGTATTTCAAGCTTGTGATTGGCCGCTATCAGTGACTCTATTCTACACGTACTGCACTGCAAATTGTATTCGGGTGATACAAGATAAAGTTGGTGTGGCACTTTTTTATCTATGGGGTTCACAGGCATGTATAATCACATAACTAATTAGATTTTCTCAAAATAATTACAATTGGATAAAGTTTAGACGTCTTTATGAGTTGTAGTTTCTTGTAATTTGTATTCATTTTAAAGTGTGTATTGACGAGGGCGATTCACAGCCCCCTCCCCCCCCCCCCCCCGGGGATTGAATGATGTGCTCCCTTAGATGTATGAAGGGTGTATTTGTGTTGATCATATTGCTTGTAAGAGCATTTGTGACATAAATTTTTTTGTGTTTACTTGCAGGAAGAAAAGAATAAAAATGCAACAGATGGAGACCAAGAATGAAGCAGTAATAAAGCAATATATATGAATAATAAATAATAAATAATAAATGAATTTCAATATTGCGCCTCTTTGAAACTGAAGACATATTCAATATAAAACAGCAGAAATTCTATTACAAATATGTAAAAAATAACCTACCTCTGTACTTTCAAAATCTTTCTATTAAAACAAATAATCACACACATAACACCAGGAATCAAGATCTATACAAATGTCGCATTAAACACGAGTTTGCAAAACAGTCATTACTTTTTTCTATACCAGAAACCATAAACAACTGTGCATTAAATATCAAAGAAAAATTAACCACCCATAGTATCGAAGGTATGTCAATGTACGCCAAAAACTTTTTATTAACTTTTTATAATTTAGAATGTAATATCCCTGATTGTTATGTATGTGTACAAGACGTATAATGTTATATAGTTTTTTATCCTGCGTGCACGGGGCGTTGGCCCGATGTTGGTTCAGTGTTGGCCCGCCGTCTACGATATCGGCCTAACATTTATCCAACGTTGTTTCGGCGCCTCGTATTCGCTGGGTATGTGTATAAATGTATAATTCTCTATTGCTTTTATTATTATTATTATCCATCTTATTATTATTATTATTCATACATATTCAATTATTGTTTTTTTTTCTGAGGTGGCCTCCACGATAGCGACCTACGGTTTTAGTGGAGGTCTCCTGATCATTGCTATACTATTAATCAAAATATGTAAATGTTTTTATTTTTATTTGATTTTTATTTTATTTGATCAAATAAATGAATCTGAGTCTGAGTGTTTTTTATTTCTTTGTCAACTTTGGCTAAGAAAGAAATGGGCCAGTCAATATATACAGATGCAGGTGAAATTATACCTTTTTATTTCGTGGATCAATCCTAGCCCCAACGTGGTTGAAACAGAGTTTAAACTACACATATGCAATATGGGCTCGTCTATCGCTAGATCAATACCTCATACATAATGGGAAGTTCTTATCTAACATACATAAACAACGTTCAGAGAATGTTTTTTGAAAGTTCTTGCCTAACGTTCATGAACAACATTCAGGTAATGTTCTTGGGAAGTTCTCAACCAACGTTCGAGACTAACGTTCTGGGAACCAAACAAGAACTCTGCACTTAAACGTTCCAGCAACATTCAAAGTTAACATTCGGGTAACCTCAAACGAACGTTCAAGGTACGTTCTTAAAACGTTCTGGTGTTAGCTGGGTAGAGGTTAAATTCTGGGCCAATATAAGGTCTCACCACAAAAATACATACGCGCATTGTTTTATACTGGCAATATTAAACACGCCATATTGGTTCAATGATGGGCCACATAGCTACGACGCTGGCCCTGCATGGGAACATTCTGAATAAATGTGTTTTAATTAATAAATGTAAATGGTGCTTAAAGGGTGTCACGTATTACTTTCCTGATTTCATTCATTGCAGCAATGGGGCATCACCCGGCATTTCCAACATCGAACTAACGTTGATCCAATAGTGATTCAGTAAATCCTGGATAGATCCGGACGAAAATGATGGATGACTACTCTGGAAATACTGTGTCCAAATTTCATGTTGATTGGACACAAACTCAGGGAGAAATAGCGTTTCTAAAAAACACTTACATATAATACTAGATTTGTCTGCCAATCGCAAAAAAGGGTGTAAAAATTACAGGCTGACCTGCGTTTATCTCCACAAGCTGTGATTATGCATTGTCAGTTACTACCAGTTGAACAAAAGACTAAGTTAAATTGACCTATTTCTCAGAGACAGATAATAGTCCAACTGGTGGCATAGTGGTGTAACTCTGGTAATTGTCTGATGGTTTTCAGTTTTGGATATCTTTCGAAATTTATAGGCTCTCTTTCTCTGCCCTTATTTTGTCAGGTGCAGAAATATTGATAGTTAAGTACCATGAAAGAACCACGTGTTGCTGGTAAGCTATCCAAATTGATCCAAATTAACATATGGGGAAGAAGGGTCAGGTAAAGACACAACACTCATTACTTCCAAAAGGAGACATGCATCATCACCTTAATCTTTGGAAACCTCTAAGACTAGTCAGGGTGCCATCCAGCTATACCCTGCTTAGAATGATAAAGGTTTTTTTACGGTGGATATCGCATCATTAGCACCTCTATAATAAAAATCAGGCGGATAGCAAGCAAAAATTCTTGAGCTAACCGATAAATCCAAGATGGCCGCCAAGATGGCCGCCAAGATGGCCACAACCATATGATAAAACCTAACTTTTGAACTATTTGACTTAGAATGTCACATAATACCACTTTTCTCATAGTAATGCACACCAGCAGTCCATTTCTGGCATTTAATTTATAATTAGAGTGCACAGATTGGAAGATCGCCGCCAAAATGTCCGCCATCTCACAGAAAACGTCAATTTTAAATATTGAAACTAGAATGTCAAGTGACTATTTACATGGTTTGTATTAATAATTACGGTGGATTTTAAATCATTAGGACCGCCATAATGAATATCACAGTGGATAGCAAGCGACTATCCTTGGGCCAACTGATAAATCCAAGATGGCCACCAAGATTGCTGCCGAGATGGCTGCTGCCGCATGATAAAACCTAACTTTTGAACAATTTGACTCAGAATATCAAATGATACCACTTTTCTGATAGTAATGCACAGCAGCAGTCCATTTCTAGCATTGTTTTTGTCACTACAGTTCACAGATAGAAGATGGACACCAAAATTCATTCTTCAGATTGTTTGGCCTATGCAAGGTCAATAACAATGTAATGTTAAATCACAATAACTTTATTGAAATAAGAATCTTAGCAACTGATCGATGAAATTTTATACCATGAAAGGGAACAGGTTACATTATATGTTTGACACTAATAGCAAAACATTAATTGAGGTAATGTGACAGCCATGATGTGTTTTTGTAATCCTCCTCTCCTTTGCAGTTGCATAATGGGGTGCACCAGAGGGCAGTGACTAATCTAGCTAGCCGTCCAGCCGTCTTTTTGGACGGCCAGTTTTCCTGTTGGACAAATTTGGATAGGACGGCCAAAGTTTGAAGACCTCCAAAAAGACGGCCAATATTCCGTTACAATCCCCTAAAAAGGATGGGCTTGAGAACCAAAGTCCACAGGGATGCGATCTGCTGCAATGTAAATATTATTGTTCAGTGAAGCAAAGCTACCCAACTCCTTTTCTATGTAAACGTGGCTATATCATGTATATAGACACTTTTTATGGCTCAATAAGCCTTGACAAAGATGACTAAAGACAAGGTATGACATAATAAGTAGAAATAAAAATATAAAGTGTCGCTTAGTTTGTGCAAGAATCCCTTACCATATGGATGAGAAAATGTCGTGGTCCAGAAGGGGTAATATCGCAATATTGCCACTTGGGTCAATAATAGAAATGTTGCACAGACACTCGCGAATGACTTGCAAGCAATGTCTGGGGGCTTATGTGTCACTCTAGATGACACACATGTATGCAAGGCGGAGGATAACTTTCGCATGCAGTTACATACTGCTGATAGAACTTCAATGGTATAGACAGTAGTGCAGGCACTGATCTTTGACACAATATCTCTGACGTGGGAGGAATTGAGTCACTCTCATATACTGTGCGAAAGGCCACAGTGTTTCAGTATGAAATTACATTGCGAAACTGCGACCATCAGGGCATGTCTGCGGATTAATTTCCTAGACATGCCCAAATCCCCTTAGCATACTTATAGGGTGAGTGGAGGAAAACACTTTCAATATCCCACCATGCCCTATTGCGCTGAAAAGGGACATTAAGCAATATTCTATTACTACTACTACCTGATTTAACAGGAGAGGAGGTAGCACGGAATAATGTAAATGTAAACTGTGCATTCGATATGGACAATGAACAACTATCACACTTTCACAGTAGGCCTACGTGGCCTGAAAGTTTTCATAAGATGGTCAAAGCGCATTGTGACATTTGCTTGTCGTAAAATATACATGTATATATACATTTTTATAATATCTGGTAAATACAGGTCTTTATTTCTGACTAAAAAAACTCACTCTAGCATATATTGCTTCTTGGTCTAAAACTATGATGTTCTCCTAAGATTATTCTCTCTAATCAGCTGGCCGCCTATCCGCCATCTATGTTTTATACGCCAACTGGGAAATCCAATCTCAATAAAAAACTTCAGTGGAGGAAACAATAAGATCCTGAGATTCTTTTCCTACTGCTATTATCGACGTATCAAAGGTGTTATGAACAACTGAATAGCCAACAAAAGGCTTTGTCCACACGCTTGTCGAAAACATCATATATTGAGTCCCAAATTAACTTTCTAAAAATGATCTGTAGGCCTATCTGGCTTTTGGCAGTTGCAGGGACTACTCAACTAAGAGTAGGCCTATCACTCGAGCTGTGTGGAAATGAATGACATCGCACATAACAAAATACAATTGAATAAGTTATTATATGCGACAGGCCAAATCTCAATGCCATTTGCTCAATCACAACACATTTTATTTTGACACAACGGGTCATGTACATATGACACAACAGGTCAAGGATAACTTTGATTGCAGATGACACTGATGTTTTAATGAAATGTGCTGTGCCGAAATAGTAACGTCATTACTATTTCAGCACAGCTTTTATTAAGAGATCTCAATTTTAAGTACGCTTCGCGTCAAAATTGTTCTATTTTTGCTCTCCTGGTATGCCATTATTCAAACCAGAATCAAAATTGTCCAATGATAATGGAATCCCTTATAATACGGTGGAACCTGTAGGCCTATATATATTCCAGCAACCATTAGAAAATATGAAGAAATATCTTCGCAGATACTCCTTCTTCGTGCCGTAAGTGGATGTGATACTGTGGCATCTACTTATAGATTTGGTATATATATAGTAAATCTGTGGCACTAACATTTTTTCAGCCTGGCAGAAATTTGTAAGATAACTATTGACTTAGCGAAGGTAAAAGAGGCTTTGATGGATTGCTCCTTAATTGCCATGAGAAACACATCTGGTAAAAGTTTCATGCATATCCGTTCATTACTCTATAACTAATCCTGCTGTCCGACAGACAAACCAACACGACCAGGATGTGTAGTGTACATAACGCTAATAGAAGCAACCCAAATTATACTAAAACATAAACTAGGCTAGGCCAGACAGGTGTCTCACTTTGTCACTTTGATGACAATATACATTTATTTTGGCTTCTTACAGCCACTGACAGGTGCAGTGGTCCAGGGTTCAATACATCTTGCTAAAGATATAGGCCTACTATTCGCTAATTTCAATAGCAATCATTTAATACACTTTTGTGAGTTAAGCTCACAGCTCCCAGGTACAAATTACTAGTTTAGACAAAGTTTTCAATTTGTCTCATTCTGATAATATTGGTAGGGCTACAATTTTATGATTTTTACAATGTAACTGTAGTCTAGTGATTGTAATGTAGTTTCTCATATAAACACTAGAACATCTTGCGTGTTTTGGGCATGTTGCTGCTGTAGAATTTGTCTCGCTCTTATCTGCAGCAGACAATTTCAAATGAATGAATAAACTGTTTGTTATATCAGTCAGTGTTTATATTATTGCGCATTCCAAGTACCAGTATATAGATACATAATCACTATGAAGCCTATACTAATGTGAAAGAGCTATGACGTCGCTTACGCTAATTAGAATATTTCCACATACAATGACTCTCCACAAATAAGCCCACAGGAAGATTTACATGTACATGTTCATCACGATGTATTATATAATGCTTTAGTGGATCAGCAACAACATATTGCTAATTTCAGAAAAACATAGCTACTGTGATAACCATCACTATTTTGTCAGCTTTCAAATTGATTTTGGCGGCCATTTTGTATTTTTGCAAGCAGAAATATCTAAGTGATAACTTAAAAACTGAAATGGATGATTCACAGATGGCAAAAACATATGGTTAGACACTAATATTACAATTCTATGATCAGAATTAGTTCAAAGTTCTGTATCTTTGTTTTCGGATTTCAAATTTTAGTTTGGCGGCAATTTTATTTTTTTGAACAGCTATATCTGATTCTGAGCAGTAATTTAACCCTTGAAATGGATTCTCGGACGCTCAAAACAAGAACGTTCTATACGTATAGAACGTCCTTGCTCGAAACATATGTTCTGCCACCAAGATCATAATAATTAGCTCAAAAGTTCTGTATCTTTCATATTTAACCGCCATCTTTGCGGCCATCTTGGATTTTAAAAAGCGAAGAAGTATACACCCAATGGTTTGGGTACTGGACAGTATATACTAGTCAAGGACAACTTTGCAAGGTCAGAGGCTGGCCAACTAGACTATACCTTACGTCGGTTCAGAGAAGTCGCTCCCCCAGAGATGCCCACGCCCAATCTATGAGATGATTACATAGAGGCTCGGCGGATATTCTATGAGCGGGCTAAGAGCATGGATTATCTCTTCTTCTTCGATTGCTTAATGATAGATCCCCCCTGCTTTGAAAATTTATGTTTAAGCAAGAGGCACAGTTGTAAGGAGAATTTACTAAAGTGCACCCTTTTCTGCAACTGCAAAGTAGTTAGGCAGATTAGCATAACAATCGGAAAGTGCCAAATTTGGCAGGGAGTCAGGATTTAGTACATAGAAAAGCATCCATGGTGGACCCAAGTGGACCCACCAACATAGGGGCCATTTTGAACAAAACTTTTGAACCAATTGCCGTAGAATGCTGTGTAATACCTCTTTTGGTAGGTTTTGGGTATGAGGAATCCATTTGAGAGGTTATTTTAATGATAACTGGACAAGGTCACGTGTTTTGCAAGGTCATTTATCAGTTTCAGTGAGCGAAGAAAAGTATGTTTATTTGTGTGACCGTGTAATCATTTTTACATTCTTCCCGACTGACATTACATCGCTATGCACCTCGCATGGGCCAAACAAGCTGAAAAATGCATTTAGCGGCCATCTTCTATCTGTGAACTCTAATGACAAGAACAATGCTATAAATGGACTGCTGGTGTGCATTACTATCAGAAAAGAGGTATTACTTGATATTCTGAGTCAAATGGTTCAAAAGTTAGGTTTTATCATGCGGTAGCACCCATATTGGTAGCCATCTTGGCGGCCATCTTGGATTTCTCAGCTAGGTCAAAGATATTCGCTTGATATCAGCTGTGATAATTATCATGGAGGTCCTAATGATGTATTATTTACCGTAATTCTTAATACAAACCATGTAAATAGCTACTAAAAAGTGGTGTCACTTGACATTCAAGTCTCAATATATAAAATTAACGTTTTTTCTGTGAAATGGCGGCCATTTTGGCGGCCATCTTGAATCTGTGCACTGCGGTTACAAATTAAATGCCAGAAATGGCCTGCTGATGTGCATTACTATCAGAAAAGTGGTATTACATGATATTCTAAGATAAATAGTTCAAAAGTTAGGTTTTATCATATGTTGTGGCCGTCTTGGCGGCCATCTTGGCGGCCATCTTGGATTTCTCAGTTAGCTCGGGGATTTTCGCTTGCTATCCGGCGGATATTTATTACAGAGGACCTAATGATATAAAATCCACCATAAAAAAACTTTATCATTCCAAGCAGGGTTCGGCTAAAATATCAGCTTTGGCCCCCTGACTATCACACAACACCGAGAATCGTAAGCCAAATAAGGCATTAGTCAGTGTAGAGTAGCAGAGGAAGCTCTTTAGTCTTTTGCTGTGATTTATGATGGTAAATCCTCATAACGGCAGTTTTGTAACGGATCAGCTGTGAAATGGTAAAAAGCAGGCATTTATGTGCCATTTTATATTTATGTATAGGGCCTACTTTCATAATGGTACTTAATATATGTATCATAATCATGAGGAAAGGTGGGTTTTCCAAAACAAAACTATGTCTATGCCTCTATCTCATGTAATAGCATCTATTAATTCTTTTTTTTTTGTGAGCTAACTGTTAAGGATGGCGTTTTTTCTAGGGAATGATTTAATGATAATAGATGAGAAGTTCACCTATTAATTATCGCCCATATCAGAGTGACATGTTTATGGATTTACAGGCTTATACATAGGAAAAATTCGTTTATTTTAAATGGTGCTGATGTAGAGTATACTGGAAAAATATTTTATTTTAAATTTCATGGTGTCGAGTTATGCTGTTTTGGAGTATATATATTAAAAACCCCATAAATTCAAGTCAAAATTTCGATCAACTATTATTTTGAATCAGTCAGCTAGACTATCAGATAGAAAGAATTTGTGGAAGGAATGTATTTGAATTATTATTCTAGGCTTGCCAAATTGTAGGTGAAAAACGTGCCATTAGCGCAAGGTCTATGGCTATGTAATTGGATGATGAAATGACTTTTATCTACTGGCAGTAAACAAATAACAACTAAATAGGTCATAATATAGACGGAGATGAGATAACATATGACAGAAAACCAAAGCAAAGACCAGAAAATGGCATTGTTATGCTCAATATAGTGGGCACACCATTAAAGATAATTATTCGAATAATCAACCGTCATATCACAAGTACTGCATACCTTCGTTTGAGGGTCATTACTTCAGCAAAAATGCAGTTCTAAAAAATCCTTGCCAAGTTGTTGCATGGATACCTATCTATTTTATTCAAATATATATGGCAGGTTCCACGATAATGTGTACCATAACGTTAGCATTATTATGATTGCAAATTATATTTTATTTTTTTAATATAGGGAAGAGGAAATAGGTGTGCTTAAAGAAAACCATACTGCCATAGGCCTATAGTGCACAACATTTCTGTGATAAAGAAAAATCGTGAAAACTTAAAATTAATAAAACGTAGTGAAAAACCTGTGATATCAAGAGTACAAAACTTAATTTGGCCACATGTCATGTTTTCGAACATCATTTTGGTCAACATTCTGTAATAAGTTTTGCCAGCATTATGCTGCATCATAAAAACAATATATAAAATTATGATTATTGAAAGTCTGTTTTACACCAAAACATTTTTTGACAAAAAAAAGAGATGTTTAAAATAGTTTGGTTTTAAAATGTGTGGCTATTGCCTGCATGTGTTAGTTCAGAAAAATACCGCTATGAGGTAGGCATGTTTGTAAAATGTATCGGTAAAAATCTACATCACCATCTCTGTGATGAATCAGTAGTAACGTTAGCCTTTTTGGTTTGTGAAGATTTGACAATTCAAGCCTGTTAAGTGCCCAGTTTTTACATCTGAACATGCCATTTCCATCGAAAATGAAATAATGTATCCCATTACAGCGAATATAATGCTATGCACCAGTAAAGGCTATAATTAAACACATATTGTGTTTGTGTAGCTATCGTTTATGGATACTGGACAAACCTCACACTAACGTTATATTTCTTGGATGTTTGTCACTGTTAGCGTTATGTCAATTGGATGTTTTTCCCTGTTAACGTTATGTTATTTCGATGTTTTTGACTGTGAACGTTATGTCAATTGGATGTTTTTCACTGTTAACGTTATGCTATTTAGATGTTTTCACTGTGAACGTTATGTTATTTGGATGTTTCTCACTATGAACATTATGTTAATTGGATGTTTTCACTGTGAGCGATAAATGTTAATTGTGACCCGCCACGCGAGAAGGTACCTTCCCGCGGCTTTATTCAAATTATTTTGACGTCATTTAAAATTTAATAACATAACTAATTTTAAAATATTTAAAAATGTCATAAAACAAAAAGTTGTGAATATTTTCAAATATTCTTTCAGTTATCCAAACCGAAAGGACACGGCTAGCATATTAACAATAAAAATCAATTTTGAAAATTTTGACCCAACGGCCCTTCTCGCGTGGCGGGTCACAATTGTTTTCTTTAGTACATTTTACACATTGTAAATATTGTAGTTTAATAGTCATGATAGTGTGGATTTCTGCATTTATTCATTCATACAGCCACAAAGCACAATACATTTTATGTTCATTTGTCTGCAAGTATTTGTTTTTGTTCTAATGTACGATTATAATCACAAAATCATTACACGCAATGTATATCTTCGTGCAATATAGTAAATGTAGGACTACGTTGTACAATACTGTAATTCATGATACGATATGTCACGGTATGCTATCATAGCTATGGTACAATTCAATACGCTACGTAAACATATATTTAAGACGATAGGATAGAGCACCTGAAGGGGATGGGTTGGAAACAACATTGCGAAAACATTTTTTATGTATTATTTGGTTCAACGTGTTGTGTGCTTGCTGGGATTGACAGCTGCATGGGATTGACAACTTGTTTTCGCGATTCACTTCACTTGTTGCCACTATAGGACATTTCAATGTGATCAAAGATTAACCATGCCTAACCTATATAATTATGGTGTAATATGACGTTTGACATATATACATAATAGCAGCCAGGGGCTTAACCCATATTCACCCCCGAATTGTTCAAATCGTCCCAAAAGCACTAAATTTGGATCACGTATGGCAAAGGCCATATACATTTAATTTTTCGGGGGAACCAAGCTGAACTCCCGCCATGGGCGCCATATTGGACAAATCCAAGATGGCCGCCCTTCAAATTAGGGTCATGTCATAACTTGTAAACTAATAGACGTAGAGACGCATGTAATGCCACGTTTTTATTGTTTTCAAATATGTGATGTTTTGAAGTTGATTTGGAAATGATATAAAGCACAAAAATATATAATTATATTAAAAATGTCATATTTTTTTACGAAAATACCATGTATATATAGATTCGTGCTTGAAATTGTTCCCAAATCAAGCTAAAAACATCAAAAATCAATTCTACATATTCGAAAATCATAGAAAAATAGTATTACATGCGTCTCCACGTCTATTACTTTACAAGTTATGGCATGACCCCAATTTGAATGATTTGTCCAATATGGCGCCCACAGCGGGAGTTCAGCTTGGCTCCCGCGAAAAATCAAAATGATAAGGTCTTGGCTATAAGTGGTCAAAATTTGGTGATTTTGGGACGAATTGAGCAATTGTATGATTAAGCCCCTTGACTATTGATGTTATTATGGTATACAGCATGGAAGCATTTACTGGAGTCTCTCACTGACTTAATTCACTGGGTGGCTCTGTTGGTTGTTCTTTCTGACTGTATTTTCATTCACCAGGGGGCTCTATACTTTGTTTGACACAAAGTTGTCATACAGCCAGAACAGGGGCCCTGCTACAGTGCTTAAAGCTGCCTGCTTGGAGATTCGGTGATCGCGGTTTCGAACCCCACTCTGACCTTCAAATTTCAAAGAATCGAAATGTTTCTTCCCCGCTCATTCGTAAATATTTAATATTGTGGTGATCCTGCGTGATCGAAAGGTAGCGTGCTCGGCCTCAGACCGCCAGGGCCCGAATTTCAAATCATGTGTCTGGAGGGCAGTGTCATCTCATTCATCTCACTATCCTCGGGAGGTTTCCCTGGCCCACGTTTCTATTGTTTTCAAATATGTAGAAATGATTTATGATGTTTTGAAGTTGATTTGGAAAAATATTTAAAGCACAAAAATATATAGGCCTAATTATATTGAAAATGTCATATTTTTTTACGAAAATACCATGTATATATAGATTCGTGCTTTAAATTATTCCCAAATCAAATTAAAAACATCGAAAATCAATTCTACATATTCGAAAATCAAAGAAAAGGGGTATTGCATGCGTCTCTAGTTACTACTAAAGAAGACCATCAGAATAAACTACTTGTTACTTGTTACTTGTTGTCTATTACTTTACAAGTTATGTCATGACCCTAATTTGAATGGCGGCCATCTTGGATTTGTCCAATATGACGCCCACAGCGGGAGTTCAGCTTGGCACCCGCGAACAATAAAAATTATAGGGTCTTGGCTATAAGTGGTCCAAATTTGGTGATTTTGGGACGAATTGAACAATTGTATGATTAAGCCCCTTCACCATGTTGACTATAGATGTTATTATGGTATACAGCATGGAAGCATTTACTGGAGTCTCTCACTGACTTAATTCACTGGGTGGCTCTGTTGGTTGTTCTTTCTGACTGTATTTTCATTCACCAGGGGGCTCTATACTTTGCTTGACACAAAGTTGTCATACAGCCAGGACAGGGGCCCTGCTGCCGAATTTCAAATCATGTGTCTGGAGGGCAGTGTCATCTCATTCATCTCACTATCCTCGGGAGGTTTCCCTGGCCCGGTTAATATATAGACATGATAAAGGTATAAGGTATGTTATAACAAGTATTAAGTAAACTTATAAGGAAAGTGTTCTTCTAGCTATATCATCCCATTAACAACATGAGTATACATAGATTTTGGTGCGGGAAACATCTTTCTTAATATCTTGTTAAT